>CM062804.1:1444037426-1444419926 GCA_031772625.1 Pinus tabuliformis | reverse complement strand
ATTGTCAACCTGGGGGTTTCGTAAAACTTGTGAAGCATGCGTGCACTATATATGCTAGAAATTAACTTTCAATTTAGGTCAATCTAACTATGAAACCAAATAATGAAAAACCAAATTCACCTATTCTATTTCAACAATCAACTCAAAAGAAATTATAGTACAATTATAGTACAACACGCAGAATTGAAATCTTAATCTTTCAACCTTGCAGGAATTGAAAAACACACCACGGTTTCAGAAATGAAAGCAAATAAAAACAAATGCTCTTAACTTCTAGGTACAAAAAAATAAAAATAATCACTCTTAACCTCTCACACAGGAAAAGATATGAAATCAAATAAAAACAAATGCTCTTAAATTCTAGGTAGAAAGCAAATAAAGACAATCACTCTTAACCTCTCACACAGGAAAAGATATGAAAGAAATAAATCTTAATCTATGAAAAACAATAAATCTCACACATTATAGGTGGCCAATCCAAAAGCATGAGAGATGGCAAGTTGAGAGGCTCCCAGTGCAAGCATTACCAATCAAGGTGAACATCACTCATGAGCATGGTGCTAAATCTAAATTCCATTCATAAGTAATCTTAACTTTCCACCTGAGTATCTCCAACTTTACACATGCCTTTCAAAGGATAATGCTCTCCTATTTATACAAAAATATAAGAAGCTACCTCATTAATGGAGGTCCATTATTCTCTCCCTAGATCCCTAGAAAATCTCATAGAGTTACAACTTAAATAGGTAGTGATGAGACACATATCCTCTTTGACCTTTATCCAAATATTCTTCCATATCTTGAAGATAATTCTAATTTGAGCATTGGAGGCCACATAAGGGTGCCTTGGAAGCTTCCAAATGACATACACATGTCATGAAACTCAAACCACTTTTAAGTATTAGCAAGTATATGTCATTTTTCTAAATTTTAACCATTTAATTCACTTATAATACTAGAAATCATTAGCTTTTGGAAAACACAAAGGTAACCCCATGTAATCATGAAAATGGAGGCTAATGAAAGGTTATATGGTCATGGAGTTGTGACATGTGAGTGAAATGGTGGTGATAAAGGTGAAAGTGGATGATATTTTGAATATATTTTGGAGACTGTACAATTTGTATGATAGAAAAGCATTATTTTATTTCCATGACAACAAATACATATTTCTCAAGAATGGGGTGGAGTACATAGTGAGAGCCCATCGCAAAAAGCTGAACATTTCTTTGGTTAATGCAGGGCAGATGAAGAGACTAGTAAATGCAAGTAAAATTTTTTTGCTTCTCATGATCAAGAAAAAGAATAATATTGATTATGAATCTTTTGAAGCTTGTGATGATAAATTTAAATCTGATTTGTTTGATGTGGTAAGCAAGCATGGCGAGATGTTTCAGGAACCAAAGGGGTTACCTCCCAAGAGGGGAATTAAGCATGAGATTCAGTTGCAACAGGATGTTCCACTTCCGAACGTTGGCATGTATCGCATGTCTATTAGGGAGAGTTTGGAAATCAAAAATAAAATCCAAGAATTTCTCAGCAAAGGTATCATACACCCATCTACTTCACCATGTGGTTTGCCCATTGTCTTGGTGCCAAAGAAGGATGGCTCTTGGCTCATGTGTGTGGATTTCCGTGCACTAAACAAAATCACGGTAAAGAATAGTTATCCACTCCCAAGAATTGATGATTTGCTTGATCAGTTGAGGTATGAAAAATATTTCACTAAGTTAGATTTACGAAGTGGTTATCATCAAGTTAGGATATCTGAAGAATACATTTGGAAAACTACATTTAAAACTAAACAAGGATTGTTTGAGTGGCTTGTTATGCCTTTCGGTCTTACAAATGCTCCAACTACTTTCATGAGAGTAGTGAATGATGTATTGAGACCATTTCTAGATGATTTTTTCATTGTATACCTAGATGATATCCTCATATTCAGCAAGTCAAGAGATGAACTTGTCATGCATGTAAACAAAGTACTCGATGTCTTGATAAAAGAACAATTGTTTTTAAAGATGCCGAAGTGTGAATTTGGTAATACTTCTTTGGTGTATTTGGGACACATTGTTGGAGGAGGTGAACTAGATATAAACCCCTCTAAGGCTGAGGTCATTCTGAATTGGCCCAAGCCCAATACAGTTATAGAGGTAAGAAGCTTTTTGGGGGCAGCACAATATTGGAGAAAGTTTATTTCTAATTTTTCTTCCATTGCAGGTCCATTACATGCATCGAAAAGTGTCAAGAAAGTCTTCCATTGGGGAGATTTATAACAGAAAGAATGTGATGCTTTGAACCAAAATATAAGTTCAACATCGTATTAGCACTTCTGGATCTTAGACAGCCTTTCGAGATTGAAACAGATGCAAGCAATTATGCCATGGGAGTAGTTCTATTGCAACATGGTAAGCCCATTTCATTTCATTTTGAAATTTTTAATGGTGTTGTAACGAACTATCCCACATATGACAAAGAAATTTATGCATTGGTACAAAGTGTTAAGAAATGGAAGCACTATTTCATGGGAAAGGAGACCATCATCCGTACCGACCATCAAACATTGCAGTATTTACGGTCACAATCAAAGTTGCAACAGTCATGACATTTTAGATGGATGGGTTTTCTGCAACAATTTCATTTGGTTATCAGGTATAAAAAGGGAATCTACAATAAGGTAGTTGATATGATTTCAAGGCCTATTGTAAATTTATCTATTATACTCAACCATAATTCTGTTTTGCATGAAAGTTACATAGAACAACATGCAAATGATATTGACTTTCAAGAAGTATATGCATGCTTGAGTCAAGGAAACCAAATAGAAGAGTTGGATTATCATGTACATAACAGTTTGTTGTATCACTTGGGCAAGTTGTGTATTCCACAAGGAGAAAGAAATAGTATCATAAGAGAGGCGCACACTTCATTGATTTCTAGACACTTTGGTGTAGGCAAGACAGTAGCGAATCTTCAAAGGTATTGTTATTGGCCACGCATGTTGGATAATGTTTCTCGTTTCATAAGAGGATGTTCTTTATGTGCTACAAGTAAGCCTAGTAATAGGAAACTTGGTTTATACACTCCACTTCCAGTACCTTCACATCCATGGTAGAGTATCTCAATGGATTTTGTAGAAGGTCTTCCATTGTCGAGGAAAGGTCATGATTACTTGTATGTAGTTGTAGATAGGTTAAACAAGATGTGCATACTAACACCATGTAAAAAGCAAATTACAGCTGGACAAACAACTCATCTTTTCTTTCAAAACATTTGGATTCATTTTGGTCTTCCTACTTCTATTGTAAGTGATCAAGATTCTCGATTTGTTGGGAATTTTTGGTCAAATTTATGGGACATGATGGACACAAAGTTGAAGAAGAGTACAACCTTTCATCCACAAACAGATGGGAAAATCGAGGTGGTCAATAGAACAGTTATTCATCTTCTTAGAGGATATTGCAGCAAATGTCCCAAGTTGTGGGATAAACAGTTGCATTACATACAACATGCATACAATAGGGAAAGCATTCTTCCACAAACACATCACCATTTGAGGCATGTTATGGATACTTGCCAAGATCGCCATTTGAGGCATGCTATGGATACTTGCCAAGATCGCCATTGGAATTCATCTTTGAGAAAGATGTTGCTATCGAAGGTCACGGTGACATCGATAAGGAAAGGAAGTTCATAGAGAAAATTTAGTTGATACATCCTACAGTGCAAGAACAACTTGAGAAAAGTCAAAGCAACTACAAGGAAAGGCATGAAAAACATGGATTGATCACAAATTTCAAGTTGGCGACGAAGTTTGGTTATATATTAGCAAAGAGAGACTTCAAGGGGAAGTTAAAAAACAAAAACCAATCCATTATGGTCATTTAAAGATTGGTAATAATGCATTCAAGATTGATTTTCCTCCTTATATGCAAATATACTCTCTTGTTAATGTTGAGAGTTTGAAATTGTTTGAGCCTCCTTTAATTGATGATCAAGGAGAGCATGTTCAGCGACCATAAATAGGTGATTTCTCGCTAGAATATCTAGATGAGCTTCAGAAAGATCTCATACTTGAAAAAACAACCAGAACTTCAAAGAGAGGGGATGTCAAATACCTTAGAGTGGGATTCAAGGGAAAATAACCTTCTCAAGCCAAATGGTTGTAGACCAAGAAGGTGAGGGATCTGTACCCCCACTTGCTGAACAATTGATAGTATCTTTTGGGGTCCAAAAGGTTTCTAGTGGGGAGGAATGAACAGGGGCGCAATATTTAGCTCAAAACTCAAAGTTCTCATATTGGCTCGAAAACTATATGATTGCGTCCGACTCGTCAAGACAATCACAACACAATTCGTTTCACTGAAAACAGAGTCCGGATGAAGGAAAAAAGGCCTAGAGATCGTTTTCCTAAACAACTAAAAAAAATTGCAGAATAGGACATAATGATGACATGGCAGTCTAGTCAGGAGTCCAATCAGCAAGGGGAATCTTCTTCAGTTTTCGCCCAATGGGGCTGTGAGAAGTGTCACCTCCGGATTAACCAATTTGGTTGTGTGAAGGTGAAATTTCCTAGTTGGCTCCAAGGTGGAATTTGAATTTGCTTTTATTTAAATATTATTATATATTATATATAATTATTATTTATATTATATATTTAATATTAAACATTAATTATTAAATCTGCATTTATACAAATTTCCAAACTTTATGCCAAAATTTTCATAACACATACAAGTCCAAAGTCCGAATTTTATATGGCACATATATTTTATATGGTAAAAGTATATGGGATGGGCAGAGGCGGGTTTGAACCTGTAACCTCCCCCACCCAAACCCCATACCATACCAACAAACCACCACAATAGGATTTGAAAAACATAGCCATGAGTTTTTATTCAAAGCACACCATGTTGTCGAGGACGGCGGAGGAGGGAGCCAGCCCTGCGGGCCAACCCCCTCCCCATTCGACCACAAGTGCGTGACCAAGGGCCAACAGATGGATAAGCGCTTAGCGCTAATCACTCTTAGCTTTAAATTAATTATGTTTAAGCCTTAATTAAACCCGTTTTAATGTTAAATTAAGTTCGTAGAGCGCCAAATTCGGCGGAACTGCCAGTTTTGATGGACTTAATTGGAGTATCTCCAGATTTAGCGGGTTTTCTTAGGAAAAAATTGAATGTGGCATATCTTGAGAAATTTTCGACAAAATTTAGCTAAGAAAGAAGTGTTCTTGGCTAATTTGGACATTCTGAACACATTGGTGTAGGTATCAAGAGCCATAGAGCTTTGTAAACAACATTTTTTCCACATTGAGCTAATAAAGAGGCCCAAGCCATGGAAGCTAGACCAAGGATATGTAGCCCAGGAGGTGTGAACTCCTTCATCAAAATATTGTGCTAATGTGTCTCTTTGATGGTTGGCTGCATTGTACATTATTTTTGTTCATTATTAGTTTTTGAAGATATTTTTCTCATGAATGTCTTGTTTAACTTAAGGTTAAGAAAGAAGTGTTCTTGGCTAATTTGGACATTCTGAACACATTGGTGTAGGTATCAAGAGCCATAGAGCTTTGTAAACAACATTTTTTCCACATTGAGCTAATAAAGAGGCCCAAGCCATGGAAGCTAGACCAAGGATATGTAGCCCAGGAGGTGTGAACTCCTTCATCAAAATATTGTGCTAATGTGTCTCTTTGATGGTTGGCTGCATTGTACATGTTTTTTGTTCATTATTAGTTTTTGAAGATATTTTTCTCATGAATGTCTTGTTTAACTTAAGGAAATTTACCTGTTTGTAAGCACCAAAAACTAAGGAAACCTCAACACAAAAAGCAAGAAGCAAGCACATGCTTATAAATTTGTAATTGTTATAAGCACAACAAAACTAATCATACAAAAACATATCAAGTATTGAATTGTTTTTGTATGATTAATTTTGTTGTGCTAATAACAATTACAGATTTATAAACATGTGCTTGCTTCTTGCTTTTTAAACTAAAGTTTCCTTAGTTGTTGGTGCTTACAAACAGGAAAATTTCCTTAAGTTAAACAAGACATTCATGATAAAATTAGCTTCAAAAACTAATAATGAACAAAAAACATGTATAGTGCATCAAACCATCAAAGAGACACATTAACACAATATTTTGATGAAGGAGTTCACCCCTCCTAGGCTACATATCCTTGGTCCAACTTCCATGGTTTGGGCCTCTGTATTAGCTCAATGTGGAAAAATGTTGTTTACAAAGCTCTATGGCTCCTGATACCTACACCAAAGTGTTAGAATACGAAAATTAGCCAAGAACACTTCTTTCTTAGCTCACTTTGGTCAAAAATTTCTCAATATATGCATTCAATTTTTTCCTAGGAAACCCTGCTAAATCTTGAGAGGCTCCAGTTAAGTCCACCAAAACTGGCAGTTCCGCTGAATTTGGCACACCGCCAAATCCGCTACCAACTTAATCTATAATTAAAGCAAGTTTAATTAAGGCTTAAACGGAATTAATTTAAAGCTAAGCGCATATCCATCCGATGACCCTTGGTCACGCGCTTGTGGTCGCATGGGGAGGGGGCTGGCTCCCTCCTCCCCCACCGTCAGCAACACTGTGCACTTTAAATACAAATTCGTGGCTATGCTTTTCAAATCTTGTCGCGGTGGTTTGTTGGTATGGTATGGAGTTTAGGTGGGTGAGGTTACGGGTTCAAACCCGCCATATACTTTTACCATATAAAATATATGTGCCATATAAAATTTGGACTTTGGACTTATATGTGTTATGCAGATTTCAGCATAAAGTTTGGAAACTTGTATAATGCAGATTTAATAATTAATGTTTAATATATATATATATATATATATATATATATATATATATATATATATATATATAGATAGTTAAAAACTATATAATATAAATAATAACTATATATAATATATAATAATATTTAAATAAAAACAAATTCAAATTCCACCTTAGAGCCAACTAGGCAATTTCACCTTCACACAACCAAACTAGCGAATCCGGAGGTGACACTTGTCACAGCCCCATTGGGCAAAAATTGAAGAAGATTCCCCTTGCTGACTGGACTGCCATGTCATTATTATGTCCTATCTTGTAAAAAAAAAATTAGTTGTTTAGGAAAACGAACAACAGACCTTTTCTCCTTCATTCGGACTCCGTTTTTTGTGAGACGAATTGCATTGTGATTGTCTTGACGAGACAGACAAAGTCATATAGTTTTAGAGCCAAGATGAGAAAATTGATTTTTGAGCTAAATACTTAGCACCTGATCATTCCTCCCCACTAGAAGCCTTTTGGACCCCAAAAGATACTATCAACTATTCAGTAAGTGAGGATACAACTCCCTCACCTTCTCGATCTGCAACCATTTGGATTGAGAAGGATTTTGTCCCTTGAGTCCCACTCTAAGGTATTCGACACCCACTCTCTTTGAAGTTATGGTTCTTTTGTCAAGTATGATATCTCGCTAAAGCTCATCTAGATATTCTGGCGAGAAATCGTCTATTGATGGCAGATGAACATGCTCTCCTTGATCATCAATCAAAGGAGTCTCAAACAATCTCAAATTCTCAACATTAACAACAAAGTATATTTGCATATAAAGAGGCAAATCAAGCTTGAATGCATTATTACCAATCTTTTCCAAAATTTTAAAAGGACCATAACGGATTGGTTTCAGTTTTTTACCTTCCCCTTGAAGTCTCTCTTTGCTAATATATAACCAAACTTCGTCGCCAACTTGAAATTTGTGATCAATCTGGTGTTTGTCATGCCTTTCCTTGTAGCTGCTTTCACTTTTCTCAAGTTGTTCTTGCACTGTATGATGTATCAATTGAATTTTCTCTATGAACTTCCTTGCCTTATCGATGTCATTATGACCTTCAATGGCAACAAATTTCTCCAAGATGAAGTCCAATGGTGATCTTGGCGAGTATCCATAACATGCCTCAAATGGCGATGTGTTTGTGGAAGAATTCTTTGCCCTGTTTTATGCATGTTATATGTAATGCAACTATTCATCCCACAACTTGGGATGTTTGCTACAACATCCTCTAAGAAGATGAATAATTGTTCTATTGAACACCTCGGTTTGTCCATCTGTTTGTGGATGAAAGGTTGTACTCTTCTTCAACTTTGTGTCCATCATGTCCCATAAGTTTGACCAAAATTTCCCAACAAATCGAGAATCTCGATCACCTACAATTGAAGTAGGAAGACCAAAATGAACCCAAATGTTTTGAAAGAAAAGATGAGTTGTTTGTTCAGGTGTAATTTGCCTTTTACATGGTGTTAGTATGGACATCTTGTTGAACCTGTCTACAACTACATACAAGTAATCATGACCTTTCCTCGACAATGGAAGACCTCCTACAAAATCCATTGAGATACTCTCCCATGGACGTGAAGGTAATGGAAGTGGAGTGTATAAACCAAGTTTCCTATTACTATGCTTACATGTAGCACATAAAGAACATCCTCTTATGAAACGAGAAACATTATCCAACATGCGTGGCCAATAACAATAACTTTCAAGATTCGCTACTGTCTTTCCTACACCAAAGTGTCCAGCAATCAATGAAGTGTGCGCCTCTCTTATGATACTGTTTCTTTCTCCCTGTGGAATACACAACTTTCCCAAGTGATACAACAAACTGTTATGTACATGATATCCAACTCTTCTATTTGGTTTCCTTGACTCAAGCTTGCATAGACTTCTTGAAAGTCACTATCATTTGAATATTGTTCTATGTAACTTTCATGCAAAACAGAATTATGCTTGAGTATAAAAGATGAATTTACAATAGGCCTTGAAAGCATATATCAGTGACCTTATTGTAGATTCCCTTTATATACTTGATAATCAAATGAAATTGTCATAGAAAACCTATCCATCTGAAATGTCGTGACTGTTGCAACTTTGACTGTGACTATAAATACTGCAATGGTTGATGGTCGGTATGGATGAGGGTCTCCTTCCCCATCAAATATTGCTTCCATTTCTTAACACTTTTTATCAATGCATAAATTTCTTTGTCATATGTGGGACAGTTAGTTACAACTCCATTAAAAGTTTCAGAATGAAATGAAATGGGCTTACCATGCTATAATAGAACTGCTCCCATGGCATAATCGCTTGCATCTGTTTGAATCTCGAATGGTTGTCTAAGATCTGGAAGTGATAATACTAGTGCTGAATTTATCTTTTGCTTCAAAGCATCAAATTCTTTCTACTGTACATCTCCCCAATGAAAGACTTTCTTGACACTTGTCAATGCATGTAATGGAGTTGCAATGGAAGAAAAATTAGCCATAAAATTTCTCGAATATTGTGTTGCCCCCAAAAAGCCTCTTACCTCTATAACTGTATTGGGCTTGGGCCAATTCAAAATGACCTCAACCTTAGGGGGGTCTATTTTTAGTTCACCTCCTCCAACAATGTGTCCCAAATACACCAAAGAAGTCTTACCGAATTCACACTTCGACATCTTTAAAAACAATTGTTCTTTTATCAAGACATTAGGTACTTTGTTTACATGCATGACATGTTCATCTCTTGAATTGCTGAATATGAGGATATCATCTAAGTATACAATGACAAAATCACCTAGAAATGGTCTCAATACATCATTCATTACTCTCATGAAAGTAGTTGGAGCATTTGTAAGACCGAAAGGCATAACAAGCTAGTCAAACAATCCTTGATTAATTTTAAATGAAATTTTCCAAATGTCTTCTTTAACTATCCTAACTTGATGATTACCACTTCGTAAATCTAGCTTAGTGAAATATTTTGCATACCTCAACTGATCAAGCAAATCATCAATTCTTGGGAGTGGATAATGATTCTTTACCGTGATTTTGTTTAGTGCATGGAAATCCAAACACATGCGCCAAGTGACATCCTTCTTTGGCACCAAGACAATGGGTGAACCACATGGCGAAGTAGATGGGCGTATGATACCTTTGCTCAGAAATTCTTGGATTTACTTTTTTATTTCCAAACTCTCCATAATAGACATGCGATACATGCCAATGTTCAGAAGTGGAACATCCTGTTGCAACTGAATCTCATGTTGAATTCCCCTCTTGGGAGGTAACCCTTTTGGTTCCTGAAACATCTCACCATACTTTCTTACCACATCAAACAAATCAGATTTCAATTTATCATCACAAGCTTCAAAAGATTAATAATCAATATCATTATTTTTCTTGATCATGAGAAGCACAAAATTTTTACTTGCATTTACTAGTCTCTTGATTTGCCCTGCATTAACCAAAGAAATGTTCAGCTTTTTGCCATGGGCTCTCACTATGTACTCCGCCCCATTCTTGAGAGATATGTATTTGTTGTCATGGCGATACAACACTTATTTTCTATCATAAAAATAAGTACTACCCAAAATTATTCTTGAGATGTCAAGTGGAACTACATCTAAATCAACTTCATCAATTAACTTTTCAGTAATGACGAACTTGAATAAACACTTCCTTGTAACCTATAAGTTTGCATTGTTTACTATCCAACCTAATGGATATGGCTTGTGATGAGGTATAGTTTCAAAGTTTAGTTTTTTAACCAAGTCTTCTGAAATCAAGTTTGATTGTGACCCACTATCAAATAATGCATCAATCTTTGTATGATTTGAAATCACTCTAACATGAAACAACTCTATTCTTGACTCTTCATTTGGAGTGTTGTTTTGACTATGTGATGAACTAGTGCTTGCAACAGTTTCTTTTCCTTTTGTAACCATGGCTGAAATCTTGGTCTCATCACTAGAATCTGAACCAAGGTCATGTTGTGTGGTAGTTGTCATCTTTTGTTTTCCCTTATTGTTTTGTTTCTTAGGCCTTAATTTGGGATGCAGTTTCCAATAGTGGGCTTCATCATGCCCCTCTTTGGAACAATGTTTGCATGTGATTTTCTCCCCTTATTTCTTCACACTTGCATTCTTCTTTCCCTTCCATTTTCCACCCTTTTCTTTCTCCTTAGCCTTGAATTGCTTCCTCTTACTACCCTCTTCCTGAATTTTCTTTCCTCTAGATTTAAGGTGCGTGGCTTGCAAACACACCTCATCTAAATTGTTTGGATTAAACATAAGGATAGTATATTTCAAATAGGAATGTAAACCCCCAATATATTTCAACAATGTGTCTTGGGAATTCAAATTCACTCCTAGTAACAAATCTCTTTTCCTAAACTCCTGTGTATAATCTTGGACTATTTGGCCTTTAAGCTGCCTAAAATTCTGCCAACTCATAATGGGTTTTTGCATATAGGCTAAAGGATAAAAAATTATTTTAATTTCATAAACAAATTCAACCCAAGTGATGGATATCTTACCATGGATTCTCATTTCCTCTTGAGTCTTTGCTTCCCACCAAACTAGTGCAGCTCCTTCTAGCCCCAGTGAAGCCAAATGGATCTTTATGTCATATTCTTGAAGGTTTTAAATTATGCATTATACCTCTAACTGTCAAATCCAATTGTCTAACTTTTATGCATTCACTTCTCCATTGTACATGGGAAGTTCAAACTTTATGTCCAATTTCAGTAATGGAGTCTTTCCTTTTGGGGTTTTGGGATGAGTATGGGTAGTTTCAGTGGTGGTAGTGGAAGATGATGTTGTGTGAGATGATGGAGATGTTGAGGAATATTATGAGGATGGTGGAGATGGAGGTGGCTTTCCACCATTCCCTTTGGAATCCTTCTTCTCATCTTTTTTGTCGTCTGAGCTTCCTTCTCCATGTGGAGGTTTAGAACTCTCTCCGACCATTCTGGTGTTCCTCTCTTCATAGAGGAATTTAACCATCTCAGTCAAAGTGTAGACAGATTTCTTGAATTCTTCCTCTTCTGAAGAGGGACCTTCAGGCTCTATTTTTCCAGACATAATGGCTATGGATTCAGGCTCAGAAATTTGTACTACTTGTACCTCTTCAATCTCAATTGAAGGAAAAACTTGAGGAGTTTCAAGTGCAACTGGAATTGGAACTTTGGGTGGTGGAGATTTTTCCCTTGTGGCTCTCCTTCTTCTGGGCATTACCTCAAGAGTTGCAACCAATATATTCCCTTCTCCTCTCTGCAAATTTAACCTTGTAAGAATCACAATTTTGCAACCATTAAAACCTTAATTGCACAAACTCAAGAAATCAAGCAATTCAGCCTTTTGCTCTGATACCAACTTGATCTGTTTTTGTATGAATAGTTTTGTTGTGCTAATAACAATTACAAATTTATAAACATGTGCTTGCTTCTTTCTTTTTGTGTTGAGGTTTTCTTAGTTGTTGGTGCTTACAAACAAGTAAATTTCCATAAGTTAAATAAGACATTCATGAGAAAAATAGCTTCAAAAACTAATAATGAACAACAAACATGTACAGTGCGGCAAAACATCAAAGAGACACATTAACACAATATTTTGATGAAGGAGTTCACCCCTCTTGGGCTACATCTCCTTGATCCAGCTTCCATGGCTTGGGCCTCTTTATTAGCTCAATTTGGCAAAAATGTTGTTTACAAAGCTCTATGGCTCCTGATACCTACACCAATGTGTTTAGAATGTCCAATTTAGTGAAGAACACTTCTTTCTGAGCTCAATTTGGTCGAAAATTGCTCAAGATATGCTACATTCAAATTTTTCCTAGGAAACCCCGCTAAATCTAGAGAGACTCCAGTTAACTCTGCCAAAACTGGCAGTTCCGCCGAATTTGGCGCGTCGCCAACTTAATCCAGAATTAAAATGGGTTTAATTAAGGCTTAAATGGAATTAATTTAAATCTAAGCATGATTAGCGCTAAGCGCTTATCCATTCGCTGGCCCTTGGTCACGTGCTTGTCGTCGCATGGGGAGGGGGCTGGCCTGCAGAGCTAGCTCCCTCCTCCCCAACTGTCGGCAACATTGTGCGCTTTAAATACAAATTCATGGCTATGCTTTTTAAATCTCACCACAGTGGTTCGTTGGTATGGTATGAAGTTCAGATGGGGGAAGTTACGGATTCAAACCTGCCTCCGCCCATCCCATATACTTTTACCATATAAAATATATGTGCCATATAAAATTCGGACTTTGGACTTATATGTGTTATGCGGATTTTGGCATAAAGTTTGGAAATTTGTATAAATGCGGATTTAATAATTATTGTTTATGTGGTGGCACAATCTTAGCTGGGATAGTCATTATCCTTCTTCTCTATGCTGACGATATTGTTCTTCTGGCAAGGTGCCCTTCTGATCTTGATAAGCAACTCAAGCTTCTTAAGGATTTCTGCTCTACCATGGGTATGACTGTTAACACAGACAAAACAAAAGTTATGATTATCAAATCTAAGAAGGACACTTGCGCTAATTTTACGTATGACAATAATAACTTGGAGGAAGTGTATTCTTACAAGTACCTAGGAATTGATATCCATCACAAGATCAACTGGAACCATAGCATTGAGAAAAGGATCAATGGGGGATGGAAAGCTTATTTTGGTCTTGAAAATAATTGTAAAATAGCAAACCTCGTAATGTGGGATAAAAAGAAGTTCCTCTTTGAAACTTTAGTCACTCCTGTTATCTTATATGGCTGTGAAGTTTGGGGCTGCAGCATCTCCAGAGAATCTTGGAGGAAGATTGAGCAAATCCAGAAGCGTTTTATAACTTATAACCTGAAAATTAAAAGTAATACACCTTATCCTATTCTCCTTATAGAAGCAGGTCTTTCTTCTATTGAGAGCCTAGCTATGCTCAGGTTTCTGATGTACAAGCACAAGCTCAATAACATAGACAATCATAGACTTCCTAAGCTAGCTTTAAATTCCAGCCAAAATCACCTAAGGCTTAACCGAGGATGGCATAAGGACACAAGGGCCTGGTTAAACTATTGGGAGATCAATGAGAATGATGCTTTGCAAAACATAAATAACATTAAAGATATTGTTACTTCTAAGTTCAAAGAAAAATTGTGGTGTGAGAAAGATTTAGCGTCTAAAAGAAAATTAAGTTATTATAAGAAGGTCATCAACCCCACCCTTGAAGATCAAAAGTATCTCTCTATTCTAACTAGCTCAAAAAAGAAAATTAATATAGCAAAGATTAGAACGAATTCTCATGAGCTCCATAGTGAAACTGGCCGTTGGGTAGTTCCTAAAACGCCATGGATGAAAAGAATCTGCCATATTTGTGAGAATAGGAGCATCGAGGATGAAAACCACTTCCTCTTAGAGTGCCCTGCATACAACCACATTAGATCTCAATTTCACAACCTTTGTTACAATACTGACCTTCCTAGCCTTTTACAATGCCAAAATTATAGTGAACTCGGGAGGCTTCTCTCCAAGCTTTTTGAGCATAGGAATAAAATCTTAAATCAAAATAAATAATTTGTCGTTTTAGGTCCGATAGATCATTATTTGGTCTCAGCAGACGTTAACCATCATCATCATCATCATATATATATATATATATATATATATATATATATATATATATATATAGTTAAAAACTATATAATATAAATAATAACTATATAATAATATTTAAATAAAAACAAATTCAAATTTCACCTTAGAGCCAACTAGAAAATTTCACCTTCACACAACCAAACTGGTGAATCCAGAGGTGAAACTTGTCACAGCTCCCTTGGGCGAAAAGTAAAGAAGATTCCCCATGCTCACTCGACTGCTGACTGGACTACCATGTCATCATTCTGCCCTATTCGGCAATTTTGTGTTAGCTATTTAGGAAAACAAGTAACATGCCTTTCCTCCTTCATCCGGACTCCGTTTTGGATGAAATGAATTGCGTTGTGATCGTCTTGACAAGACGAGCACATTCATATAGTTTTCGAGCCAATCTGAGAACTTTTATTTTTGAGCTAAATACTGAGCACCTAATCAGTATTTAGCTCACTCCAACAACATAATTCTCCTCTGCACACAATCTCAAAGATGTTGATACTAGATATCAATATTCTTGGATCGATAATGAAAAATTGGATTCTTAGAGAGTTTGATACAAGTCTGATTGTCATAGTGAATCACAGTTGGATCCATCTGCTAACCAAACAAGCTAACAAGAATCTTCCTCATCTAGATAGCCTCACAAGTTGCTTGACTAGCAGCCATTTACTCTGATTGTGTTGAATTGAGTGCAATTTATCTTTGTTTCCTGATGTACTAAGAAACAATTGCGAACCTAATACTGAAGATCCCACTTGATGTGATCTTCCTATCAGATGGAATCCCTACCCAATCAGCATTGGTGAAGCCTTGAAGCTTCATTCCCTCTGTCCGTCTGTACCAAAGACCATATTGACTAGTGCCTCTGATGTATCTCAACACATGTTTGGCTGCTTTCCAATACAACTTGGTCGACTTAACCATTGCTTGACTAAACTAGTTAACTACACAACACATGTTCGGTCGTGTGTTCACCAAATACATGAGTGAACCCACAATCTTTCTGTAAATAGTAGCCTCCACTACTTCACCAGAAGTATCATCCTCCTTCCTCCAGTTACTAGCTAGAGGAGTCTCCATGGGTTTACTGCTCTCCATATGGAACTGTATCTCATTGGCATACTTTCCCTGAGAGACAAACATTTCCTCATCTCCTTGTCATACTTCCATCACTAGAAAGTAGTGCATGAGCCCCGAGTCTTTCATTTAGAACTCTCTTGCAAGATCTTATTTGTAAGACTTGATTAACTTACCATCACCTATCAAAATCAAATTGTCGACATATAAAACAATAATAAAAAATTTGCCTTCAACCACAAAATGGTAAAGGTTCACATCTGCTTCACTTTTGGTGAAGCCCAACACGGTGAAATAACTATCGATCCTGGTGTACCAAGCACTGGGTGCTTGTTTCAGTCCATATAACGCTCGATTGAGTCAGCACACATGCGACTCTCTGTTGAAGGTCTCAAATCCTTCAGGTTGCTCAATATACACCTCTTCCTCAATCATGTTGTTGAGGAATGTTGTCTTTACATCCATCTGATGTATCTTCCATCCCATCTACGCTGACAGTGCTAGAATGGACCTGATTGATGAGTACCTCGCAACAGGAGAAAAAGTCTCATCATAATCAATCCCCTCTACCTGAGAAAACCCTCTGGACACAAAACTGGCCTTGTCATTCTCCACACTACCATTTGCTGCTTGCTTTACCTTGTAAAGCCATATGGAACTCACCACTAACTTGTCTGCTGGACTTGGGACCACATCCCAAACACTGTCCTAACAATGGATTCATACTCCTCAACCATGGCATCAACCCAAACTGGTTGTTGCACTGCTTCCTTAAAAGAGGATGGCTTAATCTCTACACATCCACTCATCAAATCCATGTAGCCAGTGTACCTCTCCAGTGACCTCCTCTGCCTGCACTGTGATGTGGGTGCTCCCACATTCTCTCTAGCATCATGCAATAACCTGTCAGCTTCTTTGGTGCGCTTTCTCCCATCTTTGGAAGACTCTGAATGAGTGGGTGTCTCTACTCCCTGCTCCTCTTCATGTGGTTGCTCCACATCATCTTGAGGTTCCTCCTTTGGAGCTAAAAGGTACTCAACCACATGCAGCTGAAGCTCCTTCTCAAGGGAACATGTCATGGCCTTCTCTTCATCGAATTAAACATTAAAAAAATAACCTTTAAGAATGCTCTAAATTATTTCCTAAAATTAAAATCTGTTAATAAATTTTCATATAAGTTATATCCATACTTAAATAATATTTATATTAAAAAAATAAAACATGAATTGAAATATTTGATCCGTTCTTTTCAAATAACCTTGTTAAAAATCTAGTAAATTCAACAATTCAATGGTTTTCAAAAAGAAATTTATAAAGAGAGTTGTTAAATCTATGTGTACTAAAGAGAGTTATAAGAGTAAAAGACACATAAAATTGTTACACTATTTCATATTAGGTGTATTTGTTAAACTAAACCAGTTATAATTCAAAATTTGTATAGGTATTATTTCAATAGATAATAAATAAAATATATTTAATATATTATGATATTTTTTGTTACTTATTTCTAGTCATTTTGTATCTCTACAATATATATTAATATGACTGGATCGTAACATTTATCTAATCCTCATGATGAACCATACTTCGTGATTCCAAACACGTAGACTCAAAAATTAAAATGTGATTTATAGGAAAAATTCTCAAAAAAATCATTATGAATTTTTATGAGATATTATAATATATTTAAAAAAATATAATTAAGACAGTTATTTTACATTATTTCCCTTTTTTCCAAGAAGCATAACAACGAGCTATTGATTTGGTTCATAGAGAAATCAAGGTACATGCATATATATTAAGATATGATTTGAAACTTTCGTATATTTCCACTAATTAAATGTGTTGTAAGAGTGCATTGTATATGGAAACATTTTTACGAAAATATGTGTTATAGTTATGGATGAAAGGTTTCTAATTATATATTTAATGCACTTAAAATTTTAATGGCTATTAAATATAAATGTTTAATGCAATGGAAATTTTAGTGGTTATTAAATACAAATATTTAATAGACTTGAAATTTTAGTGGTTATTAAATACAAATATTTAATAGACTTGAAATTTTAGTGGTTATTAAATATATTTGAGATTTTAGTGGTTATTAAATATAAATATTTAATAGACTTAAAATTTTAGTGGTTATTAAATGCAAATATTTAATATACTTGAAATTTTAGTGGTTATTAAATATACTTGAAATTTTAGTGGCTATTAAATATAAATATTTAATAATTTGAAATTTTAGTAGTTATCAAAGTCTACTTTTATGAAAATATGTCTTAAAGTTATGGATACAAAGAATGCACTTAAAATTTTAATGATTATCAAATACAAATATTTAATGCACTTGAAATTTTAGTGGTTATCAAAGCCCATTTTTATAAAAAGACGTGTTAAAATTATAGATGATTTTTTTTGAATTACAAATATTTAATGCATTTAAAATTTTAATGGTTATCAATTACAAATATTTATTGTATTTGAAATTTTAGTGGTTATCCTTAATTTGATAGTAGAAAATAAAGATATATAAAATTTATTAACTTTAATTTAGAATTTTTTTATTAATAAATAATTAAAATATATAATAATGATTGTTATTAATTTTTTAATAATAATAATAATTATTAAATTATATAATGTTATTATTGAGAAAAAAAATTGGTTTGTATGAATCATATTGAATAAGGTTTAGCCAAAATTAAAATAGAAATGAGCTATATTTTTAATATAAGTCTATCCACTTGATTTTGGGAAAAAATTATTATTTAAATAAATGGGTAAAATAGAAAATCCCACTCAAATTAACCAGGCAGATTTTGAATTTTTCATTTACTTAAAAAAAAATAATTATAAAAAATAAAATAAAAAGTTTTGTTTTTTTTCCGTTGCTACAAAGAAATGTTATTTTACTTAAAAGAAATTAATTAATAAAATAGAAAGTTTTGTTTTTTCCTTTGGTACAAAATATCCTAAAATATGCTTGAACATAGGAAGCACTCTCAAAGTGAATTATTAAGGATTATTAGTGTGACGGAATATTCCAAAGTTGAATTGAATAAAGAATGATGACATGCCCAGAAGATATGGGCAGGTTTAGGTGTTTCGACACTCATTTTATATTTATTAAAATTAAATTGGAAAGAAATGGCGAGACATTAAAAATTATGGAATATTTTCGGTCATTTTCTTAAAGTCAAGACATGTATATATTATTAGGTATAAGTTTTGAAAATTATATATACAGAAGTCATTTTCTTGGATTCAATTACTCAACATAGGGATATTAATGTATAAATTTTGAATCATTTCCCCCCGTCTGTTAAGGTATATATATATGGTATATTATATATAAGTTTTAAAAATTATAAAGGAATATAAATAGTTTTTTTAATTATTATTTTAATATTATTTTTTATAAAATATGATTTTATTTTAAATATATATTGATGATTGTTATTCTTCAAAATTTTGTTTCTGTGATTAAGGAGTAGAGAAAAAAGCATTCCAAGATCGCTATAGTTGGGCTCGCTTAATAAGTCAAGAAGATTGGAGGTGTGATTGATGATAGGGAATTGAGAACGGATGTGGGCAAGAGTCGGGAAGTCTAAAAGGAAGTGTTTTTCATCTTCCACCTTCTTAGTATCACAAATCTGACAAATTCTATTGTCCCAAGGAGTCATGGGAGTAGACCACTGCCTAGTCTCACTCTGAAGCTCCTGAGAGTTGGTTCTAATCTTAGCATTGTTCATTTTCTTCTTAATGCTAGTCAACATAGAGAGATTATTCTGGTTATCAAGGGTGGGGTTGATCACCTCCTTATAGTACCTTAGTTTCCTTTTACCCTCCAACTTCTTAACATCCTACAGCTTTTCCTTAAAACTGTAAGAGTCTCTTTGATATTGTCCTTGCTTCCCATGATGATCTCCTCCTTAATCTCCCAAAGGTTGAGCCAAGATTGAGCATCTTGATGCCACCCGCGCTTGAGGTGCGGGTGGGGGTTTTGACTAAAGTTAGAAGCAATTTTTGGTAGCCTCTTGGATTCCATATGGTGAATCCTCTTCTTATACATATGATATCCAAACATAGCCGCACTTTCAATGGGGGACAGGCCAACTTTGATCAAGAGGATAGGATAGGGAGTATTTCCCTTGATCTTGAGGTTATAGGTTATGAATTTCTTTTGGATCATCTCAATCTTTCTCCATGACTCCCTAGATATACTGCACCCCCAAACTTCACATTCGTATAAGATAACAGGGGTGACGAGAGTCTCAAAGAGGAACCTTTTTTTACTCCAAATGTAAAGATCGGTTGACTTACAATTGTTTTCAAGCTCATAATAAGCTTTCCAACCTCCAATAATTCTTTTCTCGATGCTATAATTCCAGTTGAGCTGATGAGGAAAGTCAATACCCAAATATTTATAAGAAGAAACCTACTCAAGACAATGGTTATCATAGATGAAACTACCATGGGTGATCTTTTTGGATTTAATGATCATGACTTTAGTCTTGTCAATATTAACTGTCATACCCATTTGGAATTGTAGACATGAAGAGTCTTAAGCTGTTTGTCTAGGTCATCATGGCTCATTTCAAGAAGAACAATATCATCAGCATAAAGGAGAAGAGTAATGATAATACCAGCGAGCTCAGTGCCTATGCAGCCCACAGTTTCTAGACACTCCTCAAGCTTATCGATGTAAATACCAAAAAGGGTAGGGGAAAGGGGACAACCTTGCTTAACCTTGATATTACATTTAATATCTTTAGGCCACCCTTCGTTTGTCTTAAGCTTGGCAATGACAATCTCGTAGAGGTGGATCACAACAATCCTCAATACAGGAGGAACCATGATCTCTTCAAGCGTCTCCTGGAGCTTATCTCGGGGGACAATGTCAAAAGCTTTTCTAAAGTCCACAAAACAACCGAAGAGATTGGTTTTACTATTGCGAAATTCCTTTGCGATGATCATAAGGGTGACAAGGTGGTCGATGGTCGAGTAATGTCTCCTAAAACCAACTTGCCCTTTAGCTCTTTTACTCTGGTTCTCAAGCCAAAGGCTATGCTTTTTTTCCAGAATAAGCCCATAAAGCTTGGCGAGGATGTGGCTAATGATAATGGTCATGTAGTTAGGTGGAATGCTTTTGTCCTGATTTTTGAAGATAGACACAATAAGGCTTTGTGTCCAAAGCTTAAGGAATCCATGCTTTAGAACCAAATTGAGAAGCTTGTGGAGATGAGAAATAAGGATATATTTTCCCATTTTAAAGATCTCAACTTGGTAACCTTCAATATTATGAAAAATGGAAGATTAAACGATTTTTAAATCTTAATACTTTAAAATAATCATATAAATTAAAAATAAATTAATTAATAAAATTTTAAAATTTTAATTTTATATTTAAATATAGCGAAAGTGAAAATATTAACCTTTTATAAATGTCATTAAAATAATAAATTTATGAAATTATATTTTCGATTATTAAAAATAAATTATGCTAAAAAATAATATTTTTCTTTTGGGATAAGAGGTTAAAGAACATAAAAAGATGGTTTTCTAAATTACTTCTAACCTAATTTAAATTATCTACTTTGTGTTATTTTTTAATAAATATATCTATCTTTATATTTTTAAGGTTTATATATTATTGAAATATTATTCTTCTATTATGAATTTTTATAAATATATTAATTTATATAATTTAAGTGTGTATGATATAAATAAAAAATAAACGCACATTTAAAAATCATAAATCACAACAAAATTTAAAGATAATAATTATTATTTTTTTAAATTTAAACTTTTGTGATCCATAATTTGTATATTAATTTTTTTGGGAAAAAATCACATAATCATATGCATTTCAAAGGTTGGAACAAAACAATGAAATTATGAACAAATATAATATTAAAAATTTTAATAATTTTAATATACATATTTTTTTTCAATTTACATATATTTCATTTATATTTAACTTTTATATTTTATTGAATATCACACTTTTCTAAATATATAAATTTAAATAATTTAAATGTGTATAGTATAAATAAAAAATTAAATGACATGTACACACAAATATGACATTGAAACTAAAAAATTAAAATATTATATATTTTAACTTTCATAATTTATTTAATTGATCCTGGTGGACTAACCAGTAAGGTTTGAACAATGACCTTTACAAAAAAAATGCTATAATGAAACACCCAATCACCAACAAACCCCACCCCATAGACATATTTTATTAAAATATTACTCTTTTATTATAATTGTTTATAAATATATAAATTTATATAATTTAAGTGTATGATATATCTGAAAAATTAACAAATCAAATTGTGAAGATAAAGATAAAAATAAACCAATACAAATGAAAAATATTTTAAAAAAAATTAATGTCCTACATAAATTAACAACACAACTCCCAACATCCTCTCTCATTTTCTTCATTGTCAAGTTTGGCATTCATTTAACATAGGCAACTCCCACATGCACACACGCATATATATATATATATATATATATATATATATATATATATATATATATATATATATATATATATATAAAGTTTTCTTTAGGGTTTTGTTGTTTTTATTTTTTTAAAATTTCATGTGATTTCATAATAAACTCTAAAGAAATTTCAATATAATTTTAGAATAATTGTGTTCATTTTTGGCTTGTTCATATTTTGCTTGACATTCGCCAGCTTCATCAAACGAATTTACCTAGGAATGAAATTCAACAAACTTAGAATTTAGTCAATTGTATTCGTGGAATCTAGTGACTTCACTTCTAACTTTCATCGAGACTAAGCTAGACTCAAGCAAGGATGACATACATATGCCCAATTTTAGGGACACCATTCTAGGATAAAGGAGAAGATAATTTTGCAAAATATTTATGATATTAAAAATATTATTATGTGAAAATTTGAGAAAAAATAGTGGAGTGATAAAGAATTGGGAAAAGGAAAACTAAAAAGTTCATCAACCCAAATCTAGAAAAAAAACATGTTTCAATTTTGATTAGCCCAAAAGAGAAACTAAACATTGTTAAAATAAAAAGAAACTCTAGTGAGTGCCATAGTGAAATTGAGAGTTGATCCATTTCCAAAACACCATTGAGATAAAAGAATCTGTAACCTTTGTTATATTAACAAAATTGAAGATAAAAAACACTTGCCTCATAATTAAATTAAATTTAAATTTTATAATGTTTATCACACTACCAAACTTCTTTAATTTGTTAACTAAAAATACCAACTTTTTTAACTTTTTAACTACAAAACAATGATTTCTTCAGAGTCAAACGATTTGTAGAGAAGTTGATCCAACTAGAAAAAATTAATTGATGATATAAAATGCTTCATACTCAAATAATTCGTAGCAAAGTTGAGCCAAAGTGAACACAATTGACCTCCTGAAAAGAAATGGGTCGCATAAGTGCCTGGTTTTGTTTTATAGAAATAATTTTAGGGATATGATGGAGGACCAAGTTAATGGTTGATTGCCTGAGAGATGTTTTTCCAAAAGAGCATCGTGGAAGTACCTTACTAGCTCAAATTTGATGTCTAGGTGGATTATCTTTAACTCACCATTGTCTTCCATTATAGAAAATATCTTGTTGTGATGACAATGTTGCAACGTAGAGTTATTGAAGAACTTGAATTTTGTTCCCCTTCTTGGAGCCATTTAACCCTTGATTTTTGTCACTAAAGTGTTTCTTCCTATTTGCAGGGTTGCTCATGTTTACCTAACATGATCCCTTCATGACCTATCAATTCTGGAGAGTGGCCTTCCAAGATGATACATTGTTGTATCTCTTGCATCTCGACTTCCAATTTAGCTTTGTCGTGTAGTGTAATTCCAAAAACCTGTTTGTTCCATACTTTCACCCACTCCTTCAAGTTTTTAAGCTTAAATTGAAAACATTGTATTTTAGTCGATCCATAGACTTCAATCCCCTGCCACCACTAATTTAGGAGTTCGAGGAAGTCTAGGTATTGGAACCAAAAGGTTTCATACCTAAAAGGATGATTGTGAGGGGCTTCCTTGAAATCTATCTCCATTCTCACCATTCAGTGATCTGATCCGAGGCAAGGTAAAGTTGTTGCTTCCACAAAAATGTCTTTCTGCATCACTTACTCAGAGAGAAGGAAGTTGTCTATTTAACTTCTTATTTGGTGTTTCCCTCGTCGGTGGTTATTCTAGGTATACATACCATTAATAGTTGGAATATTAACCAACTTGATTTATTCTATATATCTATCATAAGATCTTGCTTCAGAGTCCAATCTATGAATGTGTCCTTTCTTCTCCTTAAGTGATCTAATCAAGTTAAAATTTCTGCGAACCGCCCATAATGAGTTACCTATTGCATGTTTGATGTTTCAAAATTTAACCACGAAGAGATGTTTCTCTACTATGATCGGGAGACCATATTCCATTGTTAGATATACTTCCTTTAATCTAGAGCTAGTAAACCAATCTTAGAATATTACCTGGAGAGGATTCCACAAAATTGCAATTCCTCCCACACTTCCTTTAGCATCAAGTGATATCCATTAATACCCTCTCCAACAACTTCCAATAATGAGGTTTAATTTGTCCCCCACTAGTTTAGTCTCTTGTAGGATTACTATGTCCAGCTTCTCCATTTGGATCCTATCTCTAAGACATCTTTGTTTCCCCTTACTATTTATTCCTCTGATATTCCATGTAAAAATATTCATTTTCAAGGATATTGAAAGGATGGAAAGACCTCCGACAAAACATTTACCTGGCATGAATTGGCAAGATGTTCGCAAATAGTTTGTAGTAAGTCCTTCCAATTCTTTCTACCTTTTTTTCTAATATCCTTGGATATATCTTTAATCAATATCTCTTTCCCTCTTTCCTTAAGAGCTTGCAAAGATTTAAAACCTATCTCTTCTATGGAGGAATTCCTTTTCTTAGTCTTCCAATTATGGTAAGCAATTGCATACTGCGCATGTTGTGCTTTGGATAATTCCCCTAGATCTTGTTGCGCCCAATCACTCACCATACTCACAATTACCTTCTCCTCTATGGAGTATGCATTGGAATCCTATTCATTTAGAGTGCCAACCTCCTCGATCCCTGGAAACCCAAAGAAATCAACATCATTCTCTTGGAGGAATTTGTCTTCCATCTTTTTTTCCTTAGTTCTCTTGGGATTTATCTGCCATTAGGTGATATTCCAGGGTAGGAAGGTCTTATTCCATTGCTTTGAGAACCGAAAATGCGTTGCGGTCCTCCTCAAGAGGAAGATTTGTTGTGGGTCGTCCTCTCGCATTCCTTCACTTAGGTGTGACTCTAGTAAACCCTTCATTATGCTGATGTCCTTTGCCAAGCTGCTCCTTCTTCCCAGGTGGGAAGTCCCTGAATAAATGGCCATGCTCATGATAATGATGACACCAAAATAGTAAATTGTCATAATCTATGGTTTAGTTCCATATTTCACTATGATAATCTAGTTCTGTCGAGTCCGACATGGATTGAGATTTATTCATATAAACGCACAGTCATGCATAAGACATATTCTTACCTCTTTTCATAACCTTTGATATTTTAACAAATCACTCCAGGGATTTTCCTATTCCCTCTAATATATCTGGTATCCTGAAGTTCACTAGAAGAGAATACAAATAGACCCAAACTAGAGTGGCCATAAAATCCTCTCTATCTAGATTGAAGTAGGCTCCCCAATGCCTAGTGTAGAGTCCCATGTTATTATAAAAATATGGTCCCCTTTCAAATATTCTCCCTTTATCTTCCAAATTGGTAAATACAGGAGTGAAAAAGCGTTTTGGACCCAAATGTAAGTCCACTTCTCTTTTAGGTTTCCAAGTCTATTGTATCCAATTCTCCAATTCTCTTTCTGTGGGATATCCTCCTATCAACTTGAAGATAAAAGTATGATATCTCATATGCTTACTATGATGTTCTAGACAATTGGTTGGAATAACAAATCTAGGGTTCCTGGCAGCTTTAGGGATGCATTGTCCTTTCAAACTTGCTTGCCATTGATCTCCTAGGACGAGAGACTATAGAAACCCCGAGGGCCCTCCTAGTACTTCATGTTTATTCACTGGATGAGGCGCTTTATTAGAGAGAATGTTTCGAAAGGAGGGGTTCCTCGCCCCACCTTCACACTCATCCATATTTTTTACTCAATCCCTAGTATTAGTGACAAGGTCTAGTCAAAGATGAACAATTACACCTAGATTTCCCTCCACAACAACTCCACTGCCTCAAGTCTACAATTCCACTGCCTCACTAGTCCACTCACTCTGATGTAATAAACACATATATTTTGAAAAATATAATTAACACAATGATTTTACATTATTTCTTTTTTTTCTAAGAAGTATAATAACAAGCGATTGATTTGGTTCACAGAGAAAGCAAGGGGTATCTATATATATATATATAGATAAGAAAGTAAGGTCAGTAACTTTGCTAAATATCCACTAATTAAATGCATTGTAGAGCCCAATGCATAAGATTATTTTTAGGTAAATATGTAATATAAATATGGATAAAAGGTTTGTGAAGTACAAATATTTAATGCATTTAAAATTTTAATGGTTATCAAATACAAATATTTAATGTACTTGATATTTTAGTGGTTATCAATGTCTATTATTATGAAAAGATGCCTTAAAGTTATGGAAAACAAGGTGTATATCTATATATATTAAGGTAAGGCTTATAACTTTGCTAAATATCCACTAATTAAATGCATCCCAGGAGTGCAATGCATACAAAATTATTTTTATGAAAAGATGTATTATTGTTATGGATGAAAGGTTTCTAGATTACAAATATTTACTGTACTTAAAATTTTAATGGTTATCAAATACAAATATTTAATGCACTATTTTATGAAAAGATGTATTATTGTTATGGATGAAAGGTTTCTAGATTACAAATATTTACTGTACTTAAAATTTTAATGGTTATCAAATACAAATATTTAATGCACTTGAAATTTTAGTGATTATTATTGTTATGGATGAAAGGTTTCTAAATTACAAATATTTACTGCACTTAAAATTTTAATGGTTATCAAATACAAATATTTAATGTACTTGATATTTTAGTGGTTATCAATGTCTATTATTATGAAAAGATGCCTTAAAGTTATGGAAAACAAGGTGTATATCTATATATATTAAGGTAAGGCTTGTAACTTTGCTAAATATCCACTAATTAAATGCATCGCAGGAGTGCAATGCATACAAAAATATTTTTATGAAAAGATGTATTATTGTTATGGATGAAAGGTTTCTAAATTACAAATATTTACTGCACTTAAAATTTTAATGGTTATCCAATACAAATATTTAATGCACTTGAAATTTTAGTGATTATTAAAGTATATTTTTATGAAAAAATGTCTTAAAGTTATGGAATGCAAGGTACATGTCTTTGTATATTAAGGTAAGGTTTGTAACTTTGTTAAATATCCACTAATTAAATGCATTGCATGAGTGTAATGCATAAGGAAACATTTTTATAAAAATATGTATTATAGTTATAGATGAAAGATTTCTGAATTACAAATATTTAATGCATTAAAGTTTTTAATTCTTATTAAATATAAATATTTAATACTTTTGAAATTCTAGTAATTATTAAAGTTCACTTTTATAAAAAGATTTCTTAAAACTATGATGAAAGGTTTTTGAATTGCAGATATTTAATGCACTTAAAATTTTAATGGTTAATATCAAATATAGATATTTAATGTACTTGGAATTTTAATTGTTATCTTTATTTTGATAGTGAGAAAATAGAGATATATAAAATTTATTAGTTTTAATTTGCAATTATTTTTTGGTTAATAAATAATTAGAATATATAATTATGATTGTTATTAAGAAATTTTATAATAATAATAATAATAATTAAATTATATGGTGGTCGAGGAGGTTGGAGCGGGAGAGGTAATAGTAAACCTTGAAGAAAAGATAGAAATAAAGTTCGCATGGGGACTAGGCACCACCATGAACAATCAAGCAAACACTCTCTTTCTTTGGCAGGGTTTGAATATTAGTGTTGTTAATGGTATCAAAAACTTGATTATTATTGGTGATTCTATGACGATAATCCAAAAATGTGTGAAGCTATCTGAGAATGAGAACCTCCTCGATGTTGAATCCTCTCCAATCATTACTAGGATAATTTATCTATTAAAAAAGTTTGAAAAGGTTAAAATGTTCCAAGTGTTGCGGGCTAACAACGAGATGGCAGACGGGTAAGCCAGCGTCCAGGTGGCCTTAAAAATTACTACCCGTTTCTTTTAAAAATAAAAAAATAATATAATGTTATTATTGGAAAAAAATTAATTTGATATGATATATCGTGAATTATATTAAATAAACAATAAAAATTTAAATAAAAGTGAATTATATTTTCAATATGAGTCTCATCCACTAGATTTTAGAAATTTTCTTTTACTTAAATATTGGTAAAATGGTGCCCACGGGGCTTTGGATTGACGGTGAATGGGTGCATTGTTAAGGCACTCCTTGCGATAGGTCACCGGTTCAAATCCCCCGTGGGTACTTAGATTAGTCTTAACTTAGAAAAAAAAAAAAAAAATATTGGTAAAATGGAAAATCGTAGCAATGGACAATTTTATTCTCCGTGCAAAGTATCCCAAAATATGCTTGGAACATAGGAAGCACTTCAAAGTGAATTATTAAGGATTAAAAGATAATAAGAGTGTCAAAGTGAATTATTAAGGATTAAAAGATAACAAGATCCGCAAGCGGCGGGAGTCCCTGCCGGGGTTTAGATGTCGCTTGTTCATATTACCTCATGGCGTGGGCAACTTAATGTTTTATCGAGAGTGTAACAATGGGTTCGAAATCCCACGCCATGCTCTCCACCTTCAAAAATAACCATGCGCCGTCGCAGTCAATACCAGCGAACTTAGCACTTCAATAAATAATCCAGGAATGGATGAAGAATTTTGACACGTGTTTCTTACCACAGACACGTTATCAACTGCATGAACCAAGTTGGTCAAATGGGGCCCATTCATTTGCGTTGTTCCTTCGGAGAGGGTTTTGCTCTACAAATTTTTCCAGCGATGGTGTCCAGTTTCTATGACTGAGTATCTGAATTTACCTTTGTTGTGGTTGTTTGCAGGTGGTGGACCGTCGGCCAACCTCATTACCTTCCTTACAGACTCGGTGCAACAGGGATCCCCTAATGGAATGCCCTGAGCTAAAGAAATCGTAAAATATTGTAGCATTACATTTCAGAATCTGCTATTTTGTGCAATCCAATCCATCCATGCACTTGTACACGTCTAGAGTCCGGTTCTCTTTACCCGTAATGTAGACAGAAGCGTCTCCATGTTGTGATAAGGGTATGTGGAGATTATCGAAAAAATTGCATTTCTCGCCCCTGACAATATTTAAGATGCTTGGAGAGTCCATCCTTAGTATTGGGTAATTATGGCCATGAATGTGCATAATTGGAATTGACTTCTGCGCACAGTTGATCTGAAATTAGGGGTGACCGCACCCACGATTCCCTACACCAAAAGGTATGTTAGATTCATGGTCCCACATTTATGGCAATACTCATATTGCACGTCGAAGCATAACGAGCAACGGATTAAAAAGGCACAACATGCAGCGAGGATAATAAATAAGACGTGTGGAGGCGGCGAAGGAAGAAAGCGAGGAACATATAATTCCATAATGACAGGCAGAGATAGGGTTCGATCTTGGCAAAACAAAAATGATTAGAGTCACAAAATGGAGGTGAGGGTAACATTGGAATGATTTTCAGAAATGATCATTCTGAGAGAAAAATGATGGTGTGTAGAATAATTTCAGAAAGCAAGTTTATAGGAAATCGAGGCGGAATTTCTTATTATTATTATGTCATTTTAGGTCTATTTTTTTTTAGATAAATGTAGTCAAGTAATGGCTAAAGGTGCACTATATAGCTTTACGTTTTTGTTTTGTTTTTTAATTCCAGTGATATAATTTTTTAATATGATTGTAAATAAAAGTTTGAAAACTTTGTCAGTCCAGTACCATACATGCCCAAAGAAAAACCAAAACATTAAAAAGGTTAAAATACAGCCCGTTGAATTCCACTGTTGTAGATCCGCTTATTTATTAATTAAGTGAAGAACTTTTCGTGAAATCTAAGACTCAGACTCAGCTTATCTATAATTTACTAATCCAATGAACAACCATCCCTCACATCATCGACTCAGACATGACTTCCCTGTAATTTATTAATCAAACGAACTGTGTCTCTCACTGGACTAAGATTCCACTGATTTTTGTCCCACCAATTAATGAGTCAGGAGAATTAAGTGCTACAAAGGTGCTCATATGAGTCAGGAGAATTAAGTATTACGAAGGCGCTCATACCTTTGGAACTAATAATTAGATGGATCCTAAAATTAAATATACCGAAGTGCTCATAGAATTTGGAGTAATAATTAGGTTGATACTAAAACCACATCAGCCAACTACTAATTTATTACTTGTAACTGACTCTAAATTATCTTTACATGCTCACAAAATTTGAGTTAATAATTAATTAAAGATTCAATAAGTGGCGGTAGTCCCTGGGGTTTACTAGATGTAACCAGATGTCGCTTGTTCATATTACCTCATGGCACGAGCAACTTAATGTTTTATTAGGAGTGTAACAATGGCTTCGAATCCCACGCCATGCTATCCACCTTCAAAAATAATCATGCGCCGTCGCCGTCAATACCAGCGAACTTAACACTTCAATAAATAATCCGGGAATAGATGAAAAAGTTTGACACATGTTTCTTACCACAGACATGTTATCAACTGCATGAACCAAGTTGGTCAAATGGGACCCGTTCATTTGCGTTTGTTCCTTTGGAGAGGGTTTTGCTCTGCAAATTTTTCCGGCGATGGTGGCCCTGTAACTCTTCCAACACTCATGAATTCCTTTCTCCCCTTGCTACTCTATTTTCCAGTTTTTATGGCTGAGTATCTGAATTTACCTTTGTTGTGGTTGTTTGCAGGTGGTGGACCATCGGCCAACCTCATTACCTTCCTTACAGACTCGATGCAATAGGGATCCATCACGGTGGGTAAATTCTTGTGCAATTACAATTTTTTTTTTTTTTTTTTTTTTTTTTCTGTTGATTTGGTTGCCAACTATTTAAGTTTTGCATGCTCTGGCCGCCCTAGCAAGTTACCCTGCGACTAAGCATGGAGTTCAATGGACTCCGACCATTTGTTCCTCGGTCAAATCTACAGGGACGACATCACAGGTGCAGTTCTAGGTATTAGGGTGTAGTTTTAATTCCCAAGATTCAGGGATTCTTGTTGCTGCTTCGAGTTCTCAAATTATAGTGTTGTGGCTGGATTTTTCGTTGGTTGAAAGACATATTTTCCTTTTTTTTTTTAAGGAATGCAACAACTTCCAACTATAATTTTGTTCTTCCATAAAGCTTTTAATAATATTTCCTCATTTGTTGTTCATTTGTTGTTCGTTTACTAGGAAGGATCTGCCCTAATGGGCTCTTAGCACATTGAGGTTATGATTTTTTGTAAACAAATTGTTCCTTCAGTTCTTGAATTCGTGTTTATGGTAGCATTATGGCAGTTGAGTTTGGAACTGCGTTATTTTAGTTAACAGCCATACGGCCCTGTTACAGTCTTATATCATGAAAACTCTGGCACTGGTTTTGATCTGAAACAGATTTGATGTTGCAATTGTTTAAATTTTCATTTGAACCTGGGCTCTAAACAATAGCTAAATGATGTGATAAATTATCTTAATGCACTGGATGAATAACTATTTTTGCATTGTTATGAGTATGCTTGCAAATTTATATTCTCAAGCCTCTACAAATTCCATGATTTCAACCCTTTGTCTGAACTTTTCGGACTTCTCTTTAAATCCTGAACCTTGCCGAGCTTTGCTAAATTGATGGTGAGTTTTATCATGTTCTTTTGCACTGGCTAATTTATTCAGAATTTCATTTTGCCAATATCTAACATAAACACAAATCAGGGGACTTGGAATTTACTAATTACAGGAGGCGGCCCGAAATAGATTAGAATTATATATAAAATAATTGTATTTAGGACAAAGGCTTGATTAGAATTATATATAAAATAATTGTATTTAGGACAAAGGCTTTAAGACCTTATCTTCATCCCCATAGAATTCCCTGACCAACAATCTGGAATCCTGAACGAGGGCTTCGCTTCACTCTTTCTCCTTATGACATCAAATACTTTATGCCTCTTTTGGCAGGCTGTACGTGTTGAAACCAAAAGTGGCTCAATGCCGACATTATAATCTCCTAATAGTGTGCATCCCTCGGCACCTTGAACAGGCTACTGCCCTTAGGGGTCTAGACGCAGAAATCAATCCAACTTCTTATCCTGCTGATACAACCTACTGCTTGCCAAAAATGGTAGGTCAGAGTTGCCAGCAACCTGAAGGCAGAGTTGTGGCCCTCTGCCTCTACATTCCATGATAATGATGTTTATTGAACTCTCTAACTGTATTTTTTTTTTGTTCCTGGCGAATTTATTGCAGAGAGTATCAACTAACCTACAAAAATGGGGCCGTTTCATACTGACATCGATCTTTCTTCTTTCTTTAGGTACAGGCAAGGCATAATTTATGACCTGCTCAACAACGAACGCTCTCTTTGCAGAACCAACGTCTTTGCAGTGGAAGCTAGAGGTTGTAGGTGGCAGGAGCCAATTCTCTACGCTATGGAGCTGCAAGTTAAGGTAAGAAGGATATTGTGCAAGTTAAGATAAGAAGGATATTGCGTGGAATGAAGAGAGGACAAGAGATAGAAGAGATGACAAGTGGCAAGAAGAAGCTGTAGGTGGCGTGTTGCGTTTTAGTTTTAAAAACTTTGCATAAAACAGTTTACTTGATCGCTCACACATTTGTTTTGAAAAACCTTATGATAAAATAACTTGCCCTCACTGAAATAACATCGGGGCACGTGAGGCCGGCAATAAGACGTCCAAACAAAAACATGGGATAAAAATTTGTTGAGCCGAACATTTTATTTAAAACATTGGTTTAAACCTGAAATGTACCGAATGTATTAATCGGTCAAAGTGATTTAATCGCTGGTCAACGCTGTATCGAATACTATAGTCCCTGCTATGCCGGAGGCAGGGACTAATAAGAGTCACGAGACTATTAAAAACCATCGGTATGATCATGGTTACTAAACAATATTAATGTGACAGAATATTCCAAAGTTGAATAGAATAAAGAACGATGACATGATCAGAAGGTATGCGTAGGTTTAGGTCTTTCAACATTCATTTCATATTTATTAAAAATTAAATTGAAAAGAAATTTTGAGATATTAAAAATTATAGAATATTTTTGGTTATTTTCTAAAAGTTAATACATGTATATATTAGTAATTGTTTTTAAAGGTGCAAAGATATATTGAAAAATTAGAAGAATAGAAAAATAAGTGAAATAATGTTTTAAATAATTATTTTATAACATTTTTTTTACAATTTATATAAAATACTATTTTTAAATATTAATATTTTCAAAATTTTAGTTATATGTATTTAATTATTTATTATTTTAAAAAAATCTATATCATTACAATATTTATGGGAAAATATGTGATTTTCTTTTGTGAAAAATCTATATTGGATTATGGAATATCTATTCACTTATTTGTTGGTCAAAAGACAATGTTATTCAACAAGATCTTTACATCTTCATTTTTTAAACCTTGAGTTGTAATTTTAAACAACTCATATGACATGTGGTCTTTGTATTAATTTATAAAAAAATCTTTGTCAAAAATAAAATTCATCTTGTTGGTCTTACATAATACAATATTGTTGATCTTGGAAATATGGTTATGAATATCACTATCTCCTCAAATCATAACTTTGATGACATTTATTTATAACTGGTTTTTTTTTTTTTGACAATAACGGCTAGATTTTATTTAAGATTCAGCAAAATAGCTGCCGAGGGCTTTAACAGGGCTACTCTGTGTTTCCTTGTTACAGATTTTGCTTTCGTTTTGATAGGAGGCGAGGAGAGTACATTTAGCCTCTGATAAGTACGCTGATGGGATTACACTGTGTTTGCAGATAATGGCTTGAAAATGCGCTTGATCTGGTTTCAGAGTGGCGTCTTGATTTTCCGCTGAGTTTTCTTGCCTCGTCTTAGCTCTGCTTCCTAGCTTGCAAAGAGGAGACCCATCACACCGGGCTTTCATTGCCGAGTCTTCCAAAAGCTCATTGCTTGTTTTCTTTTGGTTTATCTGGTCGATTCTTACTTTGTGCTCAAGTTTACCAAGTGAGGTGTCAACATTATCGGCATTGCTTGCCGTTTCATCATAAATTGCAGCATAGGTCTTTCTACTATCTAAACTAGCCTTGATGTAGCCCTCGTGAACCCCCCATCACCTACCCAACTGATTGCAGAATGATGCAGCAATGAATTCCAATAGAGAGCAGAGAGTGAAAATGATGGGGTTGCGTTCTGATTTTTTCCTTGTAGATGAGTCCAAGTCTCCTAACAGCTGCCAGCTCATTTTGGTCTGGTCCCGAAGCTCTGGGTATTGGAGAGTAATCTGAAACAGAGGATTGCTCATAGGAACAGAGGCCCAGTCTTCTCCAAAATTATGGAATGTTGCAGTTCGATTCAATATCATTTGCTAACAGTGATCTCCTGCTCCGGAGAGAGCCTAGATTGCCAAGTCCACCTGTCAGTTTAATTTCCTCAGAATATGAAAGAAGGAGATTTTGTGAAACTTGGGCAATACTAGCCTGATTGTTTTGAGTGTGGAGGCTAATTGTACTTGAGAAGGGTTATTTTGAGAGTTTATAGCCTGGATAATTAGTCTAGAGTCTCCAAAGATTGAGATGGATAGGAAATTCCTCTTGATAGCCAGATTTAGACACTACCATAGAGCAAGAGCCTCCGCTCTGTTATTTGTTTCATGGCCCAAACCCCATGCAAAACACAGCTCAATTGAGCCTCCAGGACTCAAGATAACTCCACCGCCACCCGCCGCTCCTGGGTTACCTTTAGAGGCCCCATCAAAGAAAAGGTAGTGATCATCCAGAGCTGATCTCCATTTAATGAATTCTTGTTCTTCCAGACAAATTTCCCAATGAGAAAAGGCTTTTGCAGGAGGAATGGGTCTATCATGATGGTTTGGAACTAGCTCTTTTAGCCATTGATCTTCCTCGCTGTCCAAAATCATACCATTTCTTATGGCGGGTTTAGCTTCTAAGGCCTCACCCAACAGAGCTTTGATTTTAGTAATAATTCTAACAGGATTACAACTCTCCTCCCTGAAAATTCTGTTGTTACTCTCCAACCATAGTTTCCAGCAAGTGAATTTGGGAATCCACATCCAACCAGTCTTGAGAAGGCTTTTTTTGGAGAGATAGAATGGGGATAACTTGGCCCAGTTTCTTAGCAGGTCTGGAATATTTCCAGGAAGCTCTATTTTGTCAGGTCCTAACATCAGGACACCCCTCCAAACTTCTTGAGCAAAGAGGCACATTAACAATAGATGATTAGTTGTTTCTTCATTCGAAACATAGAGAGGGCACCTGGAGGGTCCTTCCATTCCACGCCTTCTCAGGTTATCTCTAGTGAGGATACTTTTATGCACCAATGTCTAGCAAAAGAAGTCAATTTTGGGAAGAGAGGGAAAAGACCAAATAAATTTCCACTGAGTTGGCTCCGGGGGAAAGTTTGGGACAACCATCATACTTTTGTAACCTTCTACTGCTGAGTATGAGCCTGATAGTGAGCCCCAACCTCTTTTGTCCTTAGAAGAGGCCTTTAAAGGAGATTTTCCTTGGAGAAAATCCAACGATAAAGTGGCTTCACCATCCAGCCATTGAGGGACCTCCCCCAAATTCCAACCATCCCAAAGGCTTCCTGCATCATCAGTCCAATTGGATATGTCCCAAAGAGTTTTCAGATTGCTGGCTTGAAGCCGAACTCTATTATTTACAAGTTCTTCCATCTAATTCAAGGGCTGATCTCCAAGGATCGAATCTTCCCAAATTCTTATTTTTTTCCCATTACCTGGGATCCGGTATAGCTTGTGACTGAAATGCTCCATAGTTGTGAGACAGAGTTTGAATACTGGTGATCCTTTGGTTATTCTTGGAGGTTGGTCCAAACACCTCAAGCGTTGCCCATGAAAATATTTTTTCCACAGAACTCTCTTGCTCCAACTAGGATTCCCAGAAACAATGTTCCAAAGGAGCTTGGAGCCCAGAGCAAGATTTTGGGCTGCCAGATCACGCATTTGGAGACCTCCTTCCAAGAATGGCTTCTTAAGAGTGTCCCAATTTACTAAATGGAGCCTTCTTTCATTATTCCCCCCCCCCCCCCCCCCCCCCCCCCCTCCCATAGAAATCTTCTCAGAAGACCATCCACTTTACTAAAAAAGGTTTTAGGGGCAAGTAGAATGGAATTCTGATATAAAGGTAGACTTATGAGAACAGATTTCATTAGGATTTCCTTCCCATCATTATTCAACCATGAGGCTCCCCAAGCTTGTATTCTGAGTTTTAGCTTGTCTAGTAGGGGCATCCAGTGAGCTGCTTTAGGATTTGATTTGAAGATTGGGATCCCAAGATACTTAAATGACTCCCAGGTCAGGATTCCTTCCATTTCTAATAGCCTTGCTATGTCTGTCAATTCCTTGATCGAGCAATTCCAACCATAGATCATGCTTTTTAGATAGTTGATCTTGCTGCCCGAAACCTCCCTATAAATGTCTAGCTCCTTCTTGAAGGACCTTGCAGAATTTATGCTAGCTCCTCCAAGAAATAATGTATCATCAGCAAACTGGGCATGATTTATGTCTTTAACATTGTGAGCCATCCTAAGGCCTAGCAGTGTTTGGATCTGTTGACAGTAGTCTAGCTGGAAGCTGAGCACCGAAGCTTGAATGGCTTAAAGAATCAGGGACAATGGGCAACCTTGTCTTAGCCCCCTCAAGGCTTGGAAGAATTCAGTTGATCGACCATTAACCAATGGCGCTATCCAAGGGGAGGCTATGCAGGCTTTCACCCAATTTATGAGAGCTTTTGAGAAGCCAAATTTCTCCATCACAGAAAACAAGAATTCATGTCTCACCCTATCAAAGGCATTTTCCAAATCTAGCTCAATCGCCATACCTTTCTCTTTTCGATAACAGATTGAGTGAATTGCTTCTTGCACCAGCACAATATTGTCAAGAATCTTTCTCCCTTTGATGAATCCTCCTTGGTTTTCAGGGATGATGACCGGCAAAATTTTCTTAAGATAGTTGGCTATTATTTTGGTAACCAGCTTATAACTTGTATTACACAGAGAGATGGGTCAGAATTTGTTGAAGTCGGTGGCACCTTTATCTTTCAGAATCAAGGCAAGGAAGGCTGACTTGGTACTGCCTCCAATATTGGTACATGTATAAGATTTCCCGACCTTTCTCAGAAGATATTTTTTAACTGTAGGCTAGCAAGTCAGGTAGAACCTTGCTGTGAACCCATCAGGGCCAGAAGCTTTATCCAGTTCCATGCAATCCAAAGCTTTTTTAAGCTCATTCATACTGATCGGAGCAGTCAGCATAATATTATCAGAATCTTGAACACAATGAGGAATTAGATCAATCAGGTAGGCTTGAGAATCAATAGGAGGGTCTTCCGGGGCCGAGTAAAGATCTTTGAAGAAGGAGTGGGCTGCTCTCTTTATGCCTTCAAAATCTTTAACCACAGTGTTTTGATAGTGAATTTCATTTATTGTTTTGAAGTGCTTGCGTGCTTCAGCTTGCTTATGGAAGTAGCTTGTATTTTTGTCTCCGACATGTAACCAAAGATTTCTAGACTTCTATCTCCAGAACTCTTCTTCATCCCTACTTGCTCTATGGAAATAATTTTGCAGCTCTACTTCTTTTTGAAGAAGGATTTGAGTTACATCGGATTTCTCCATTGTTAATTGATGGACTGCTAAGTTGTCATGTGTCTCCTTTCTTTTGGCGGAGGGCATTTTCAACCTTTTAGCCCACTCCTTGAGCTCTCTTTTAAGTCCCCTCAATTTTTCTTCCCACACAAAGAAAGGGGATCCTTGAACTTGCCGGTTCCAAGCCTCGGAGACCACCTCCTGGAAAACTTCTTGATGTATCCACAAAGGACTGAATCTAAAGGGAATGGGGCCAAGATTTCCATCCAGGGAGAGCTCAAGTAGAATGGGTTTATGATCAGAGGTGTAGTTTGGCAAGATTTTAGAGGTGGCCATTAGACCGCATGTCAAGAAGGAGGTTTGGACAAGAAATCTATCCAAACAAGAAGCAATGTGGCTGAGGCCTATCCTTTTGTTGGGACAGGTGAATTTACCAAATGTGGGCTTGATATCCTCCAGATCCCAACCTAACATGAGGTCTTCAACCCATTCTCTAGCTAGGTCCCTAACCGGCGAGCCCCCCTTTTTATCTTCTGCAGCTAGCGTAACATTCAGATCACTTGCAATAATAATATTTTTTGGATTGTGCAAGAAAAGATAGGACGGGAGCGAGTCCCAACAAATTTTTTTCTCAGTTGTTAAGACCAGAGCATATAGATTGAACATACTTACTTTATGGCCAGATTCTTTGTGGAGGAGCTTAGTGAATAGCCAGTGGGGGCAACATTCTTCATAAATCAGATCATATTTGGAGCTATCCCAGAAGAAGGCAATCCCTCCAGAGGCACCTCTAGTACTGACAGCTCTCCCTTGGCCTTTGTGCCAGAATGCTTTGCTTGATTGGAGGAGTAGAAGGTCCTCCAGCTTTGTCTCCTGGATGAGAACGATTTCAGGCGAGTACATCCTCAAAATGTCTTTCAGAGCTTATTCTTTCAACCTGCTGCCTAACCCTCTGAAATTCCAGGAGACATATTTCATTATTTACTGGCTTGGGAGGTTGTGGCTCCTTTTGGAGCCTGACCATGCTTGCGCTTGGATCTGGTATTCATCATTCCTTTGAGAGTTTTCTGAGAGCCTTGGAGTACATCTAGATAAGTTTTTTCCTCTCTCTGTTTCTTCTTGGACTTTCGACCCCTGGCCGACTTGATAGGAGTGACTTGCGAGCTGTCTGATTCAGAGTCTCCATCTTCTGATTCTCCCCCAGAATCGGAGCCAAGATTGATGTGCTCCTCATTTTCTTCCTTTTCCCCTTGATCATCCACTGATGGAGGACGATTTGTTTTTGCCTTGGCTTATTTCACTTTCTTCTACGGGTCTTCTGGTTCCTCTTTGATCTCAATGGCATCCGCCTTTTCCCCAGAGGAAGAACCTTCTTTTGGAACTTCTTTGGCCTTTTGATTAGGCTGGGGCTTCGCCAATGGCCTTGAATTTTTCTTCTCAGTTGGTTTTGGGATTGCCTTGCCCTTTTTGATCTCTTTCCATCCTTCTTCATCCACTTTGTCCCCTGTTGGAGCTTTTGCGCAATTTCGTTGGAAGTGTCCATGTTCGTGACAGATTCTGCATTTGAAAGGCAATTGCTCATAATCCAATTTTTGATAGTGATGCCATTCTTCGACTGTAAGTTTTACCACTTCGGGCAGTCTAGTTTCCAGATCGACTTCCACACAGATTATTGCACAGGTATATTGGCCCTTGTTATCTGCTTTGTCAATGAAATGGCCTAGACCATTTCCAATCTTCTGCAAGGTGTGATAGCTCTAGCAATGGATCAGAAGATTGGGGAGCCGGACCCAGACTAGGACCTCTTTAGGGACATCGACTGAAGGATCAAAGTCAGGGGTCCATTAATTAAGATACAGACCCTGATTTCCCATGAAATACAGACCATTTATGAATACCAAATCTCGATCTTCTTTGGAGGTGAACTCAAAAATGAAATACCCTCTTCCGACAACATAGAAGATCACATTGTTTTTCAGCTTAGGTCTCCAGTTGCGTTGCACCCAGTCATCTGTTTTTTTTGTAGAGGGCCAGTGTTCCATAAATTTTCCTACCAACCCTTTGTCAGCTAGGGCTAGGGCGATTTTTATCGGTTGATCTTCTGGCAGGGCGATCTCATGAATTTCCTCCATTTTTTTGATAAATTTCGAGACTTCTGGGTTCAAATGTTTCTTCCCTTTTTGCGTTAGCAATGTTCGGAATGCTTCCTCTGATGAGATCGGCGGGGTGGGAGAAGGCTCCCCACCCCCAGGCGCACTCATGGCGGTGGCTATGGCTCCTCTGTGACCGCAATACCTAGCTCAAAGATGCGATCGCTGTGCGCGGCAACTAATGATTTTAAATGGTTTTTTTAATTAACATCAAAATCATATTTTTTATGGTCTTGTCAAAGCACTTTTGCTATTGAAAAGTTACAAACTCAATTATGTGGACACTGTTAGCACCTAAATCTACCTTAGGCTGAAAGAAGGCAAAAATTAGGGTAACCACAAACCACGCTCAGTCTGGTAGCTAGCCCTACCAGAGCAGGAGAGGGCACTCTCCGAGTCACGCCCAGTGAATGGATAAGCAAAATGGTCTGAGATGACTTACAATGCAATATTTACCTTAGGCTAGTAAGTGAAAAGGGATTTTGAAAACAATTTTATGAATGACTGAGCTTCTGGGATGTATATGGGACTGGCGCTCAGCAAAGAATAGAGAATTGAATATGAAGGCACAGATTATTCCGTGAGGCAAGGTATGCGAAAAGAGCAGCAATTTCGGTTTAAGGTAACGCAGAATGGAAAGATTTCTGAAGAAAGTGAAAAGGGCATAGTCGAATGAATCCTTTTCAACAGAAGAATAACACTGCACATGAAATTTTCCCACAGGCAGAGCAATATAAATTGAATTCTACCTAATCTCACTTAGAAAATTTCACTGAAATGAAACGTGAATTGAATTATGAAACATAAAAAGATACATATGGAACATAAGAACACATTTTCTACACTCACAACCACAATAATCTCATGAAACAAAGCCACTGCCTTTCATTAATTCTTTGTCAAAATTACACAGTGCAGAAACATAGTTTCTTTCCCACAGTCTCCCAGAAGTTACAAGCCAGCCAACCCTTTGCAAATAACTTGCATACAATATATAGAATATTTGGGGAAGAAATAGAATGCCCAGGGGTTGGGAAGTTACTCAAATCATTACGAAATGGAGATGGAGAGCCAACCATCAGCTACAGGTGCAGCGCTCACAAGCATGACATTTGGTTGGGGTGACCCTTTGCATTCCTTTGCCACTTGGATAGATGCCCATCTGGAGAGAAAACTCTTTAAATGCCACCTTTGGTGCCAAAAAACTGAAGTGTAGATGACTGGGCCCACTTGGAGAAGTCGCGACCCGAAATTTCGCGAAACGGGAGCAAATTGGCAGTTTTTTCCTCTGTGCGCCACGCCAAATTCTCTGTGCGTCACGCCACTTTGGAGCCTGTTTTGGGGCACTTGCAAGTGTCCAAAATGTGCCCAAGTGGGCTTGTTGGAAAGCCTGTCCTGTCTACTTTCTAACCCCACTAGAATTTCCCAATTTTGCGCTCATTTTCCCCTCCAAATATTCATTCTCCCAAGACTGCTTTCTATGTGTCAAAAAAGTGGCAGAGAGGCCATTTTTGGGTGTTTTTTGACCTTTAGGAGACCCAGATCTTGTCAAAATTTCTTGCTCGGACACCAGTAGTCATAATTTTTGATGATGAATCCAAATATGAAATCCGTTCCTCGATTAGAGCCCTAGAATTTTAGCATCGCGCCAGTGGCGCGGCGCATAGGGAGGAATTTCCTGTTTTTTGTCCAAAAAATTTGCCTATGACGAAAATTTGCCCAAATTTTTTGAAATTTGGGCTGGAGGTTCCCTATGAAGTGCTATGATGTTCCAAGGAAGCCTCAGCCAAGATTTGAAGCCGATCTTGCTCCTTTGCCTCTTTTGCCTCCTTTGCCTCTTTTGTCGCTTTACTCAATTTTGCCTTTAGGCTCCTGATTCTTGCTTTGGAGCTCATGTTTCAGGCCTGGTAGTGGTGAGTCATGCACCTCAGCATGTCTTTCTCCCTGTTAGCTTTATCCAACCACTACTCCAAGTGAATGTTCACTTTCTCTAACAAGTACTCTTGGTCCTCATCTCTTTGCTCCATAGGTCTTCCTTGTGCTGCCAGGATGTGTCGTCGGTTTTCCTTGATCATTTGCAACTCTATCTCAGCTAGCCGATCCTCAAGTTGCTTGTTCCTCTGTTCCAGATACTACATGTTCCACTTGGCCCTCTCCAAGTCCAGTGATAAGTTCTCAATCACTGATTGCTGCTCCTGAATGATCTCTCCCAGCTCAGCATTCGTAGGTTCTGCATCTGTCTCATCATCGTGGAGGAGAACAAACTCGGTCTCTTGCTCACCTGATGGCCCTTCCTCCTGCATTGGCTCCTTGCCCTTACTCTGCTCCTGTGGTGCTGATGTCGGAAGTGAGGCCCCTTCCACCCTGGGTGGGGATAACACTCGCTTTGCTGCTGCAAACAATGGTCTACTGCCCTTCTGGTATGTGATGTATATTGGCACGGTGGCAGTCTCATGGCTCTCAAACTGATGTGAAGGACCTCCCAACTCATGCTCTGCCTCTAATACCACCGGTGGAGCGCTGAAGAAATCACGGGAGATGAAGTCCTCCCAAGCAATACCCTGCAATCCCAACTGATGGTCCACCAAAATCCGGATGAGAGAAAAATGATAGACACTGTTTAGCTACTGTCGAGGGGTCTTGTGCTGCATGAACTTCTTCATCCTCTCTATGTTCCCGCAGATGAAAAATGGGAGGCTCATCATCCGCACCCTGGTGAAGTGCATGAGCAACCTGATGTGATATGCATAAAGGCGAGAAAACCTCCCCTCGCAACTGAAATACTTCATGATCAATCTCATGAGTGGGGCATACTCATCCCTCAAAAATCTGAATGGAAAAACTCTGGTGAGCTGGCTCAAACAGCTGTTCTTGATGTAAGGCTCATAATGATGCCTCTCCACTTTCTTTTTCTTATGCCACTGTTCTCCAATGTTCGGTATTCCTGTTGCCACTGATATGGTTTCCGGTGTCAATGTGAAAGTGACCCCAGCCAGGACAGATTGACCTCCCTGTAGATGAAGTGCAAAAAGGCGGGCCAACTCATGATGGACTCTGACATTTGCCACCCTTTGACAAAATTCATAACATGCCAAGTGCTGGAAACAAGACATGGCAAGTGGGCATGCTTGCAGCTCAGTGAGGGTGTTTGGCTCATCTCTAAGATGTCTGCCACTCCGGTGATGTCTCCTATGGGCCCTCTCTCCTGAAGATGTGTCACTGTGGGTCCCCTCCTCATACTCTGATGAAACTTCTGATGCCATTACTGCTATTTGTACCCTGAGTTTTATGCTGCCCCCTGAATCCAATAGAACTGGTAGATGCTTCTGAAAATCTGTCACCAAGGGGACAATAAAATAGGGAGTGTTAGGAGGGGAATGATGAAAAGGGGATTAGGGGTTTAAAAGGAGAAATTTATTGGGGATTTGGGAGCGTTTTCGGTATGGTGTTGATGGGGTAGGGTTTGAATATTTTGAGCTATAGGAATAAAGGGAACAAATGGATATGATTACAGTGGAGCTAGGGTGATTATTAGGGGAAACTGCTACAGGGGAATTAGCTGATAGAGGTAGGGTAGGAGCATACTTTAGCAATAATGTCACTGTAGCAAAACCCTAGCTTCTTGACCTTCTTTGTGTCATCTTTGTTTTACTTTTAAAAAATTTCTGCATTTGATTCATGGTCATCATAATCACATTCCTCTTCAAGTTAAATGCCAATGGTGAAGGTAGTTGGGCTACCTCTCCAATTTTGAGGGTTATTCACAAAAATTTTGGGCAATTTAGTAAATTTTTGGGCTTATATGTCTGTGCGCCGCGCACCGGGTATGCACCGCGCCAGTGGTGATTTTGCACTGTGGCCGGGCTCCCAGTGCGCCACGCACCGTGAGTGCGCCGCACCACCTCGTGTGTGCGCCACGCACTGTAAACTCACCCAAATTTGCTTGAAAAATAGGGGAGAGGGTTTTAGTGGTAGTTTTAGGGTGGTTTCCTTAGGAAACATGATGGAATGGAGGTAGGAACGATGAGGAGTGAGGGGACAAGGGGAGGGGAGCAGAACCTTGGTGCTTATCATCACATTTTTGCAACCCCATTTCTCGTTTTTCTTGATGATTTTTTCATGGTCGATCTTGTGCTTTTGGGGTACCATTTAAATATCTTATGCACACCAAATCATTGACAAATTTGAGAGAGGAGAGGTGTCAACAGGGCCTACCTCTTGATTTTCTAGCCTTCACCGAGATTTGGAATGATTTGCACTGTTTTTATGCCCCTGGTTGTGTGCGTCGCGCGCTGGGTGTGCGTCGCGCCCTTGAGAAAACTGAATGGTGGGTAGGCTGCATGTGCGCCGCGCCCTTTGTGTGCACCGCGCCCTTTGTGTGCGCCGCGCCCTTTGTGTGTGCCACGCTCCCTGGTGTACGCGCCGCACTCCTTCAAACCGGCTCTCACTCACTCAAATTCCTTAAACTTCGCTCTCTTACCTTAGCAATGTCTCTCCCAAGCTTGCAAGAGCAAAAATGGCTTTGCTTTAGGCCACAACAAGTATATATAGGATTGGGAGAGATGGGTTTGATTTTTTCTTCCTTGAAAACCCACTTTCTAATGTTTGTGTTTTGCACTTTTTTCATTGACTTTAAAACACCCTGATTTTCATTTTTTCTTTGAAATTTTGGCTCTCATGATAGGATTTTCAAAATTTCTTTGTGGGGACTGTGTGACTGGGCATTTGGCCATAGAAACCATGACTACATTTGAAAAATCAACTTGTGCTTTTTTGGAAAATTTTGTCATAAATGACCTTGTTTGACTTTTCTTCAAAACAGAGTTTTGAAGAAGAGTCGATGTCTTTTCAGGTGATGATGAAGCTTTCTGAGCCATAGCTGTATAAAGTCTCCTTCTGGACTGCATGGCTTGTTCTGGACATGTTGTCAAAGACCAAATTGATGATTTCCTAGACCCAAACATAAAGATGACTTTGTCCTGTAATATGACCAGACCTTGACTACCATGAATTTCAGTGATTACTGACCAAGACCTGAACCAACAGGGGCCAAACATGAGGGAAAATGAGTAGCATGACTTTCTCCGTCAGATCATGGCATGTCCCTAGCGAAATGCAGCTGAGTGAATGGAGCGGGACACCTAAAATTGAAATGCACAAAGAGTTTTGATCTCTGACGGAGGGCTGACTAGACCGACTCTAACAGACACTCTCCCATATAGACTCCATCATTAATCTACATACTATAAATAAGAGAAAGAAAAAAATCATACTATATTAAAAGTATTTAAATTAAGTCCACGAGGTCTTGGATAGATAGTGATCAGGTGCTCTGTTAAGGCACTCATTGATGTGAAGTCACTAGTTCGATTCCTTAAACCGATCCTAGTGATATATGGACATGATGAAGATGCAGTATTGCCAAACTTACAAAAAAATATATTTAAATTAAAAAAAATATCTTTTTCATCTTCCATAATTCTATATAAAAAAATAAATTCTATTCAATATTAAAACTACACAATATTAAAATTATACTAAATAAAAATAAAAATATATATTTTTCAACTCTCCAATATGATAAATCATTTACAAATAATATAAATCCAACGCTTGAGAAAAAACTAAAGTATCTTAATTAACTTTTGAAATAATTTCGGCGGGAGTGAAGGCAAATTAAAGTGATTCAAAAAATTTTAGTGTTTTTTTGTCAGTGTAGAGTGAAATGATTCCGATGCGAGAGAAAAAACTCCAGTATTTTAATTCACTTTAAAAAAGAATCAAGAGACAGGGAAAACACAGAAGTATTTTAATTCACTTTTGAAATAATTTTGAGTGGAGGGACAACAATAAAGTGTTATAATTTCCTTTTCAAATAGTTCTGACTTGAGGGACAACAAAAAAGTGTTTTAATTCACTTTTTACTCTAAAGTATTTTAAGTCACTCTATAAATAATTACAAAGCCATAAAGGTTTATCTTCTATGGGATCTCTATGCATGACAAAATTGAGAGTTATAAGTAAAGGCCTATGATCGGAGTCAGACTCGTGGTTGTTTAAGATGTCAAAGTTTGTTATTTCATTGTATAGAGGGAGATCATAGATAACATAGTCTACCACGCTGCTAGCAAGCCCATGGATGCAAGTCATCTGGCTAGAATTGGCCAATTTCTTTAGATCATTGCAAATTATGGGATCCTGAGCACTACATAGCTTGACTAGCTCTGACCCAAACAAATTCTCCCTGAGGTCTTCAGAGCTCCTTTTGTACTGGCTAGCTAGAGGAAGGTCTTCGTCTAACCAAAGAGGATTAGGGTTGGAATGATTGCTTAGAAGAATAGCTTGGTTTCTTGAAGTTCGAGCATTAAAGTCACCCATTAAAAGGATATTGCCTTCATTCCTTAGGTTAGAAATATCATTCTCTAAACCATTGTAAGGACTATTTTTATCTAGATTCTTTTTCTTATAGAAGTTAGAATTGACGAGGGGAAATAATAGATTGCTATGTAGGTCTTTTTATCATAAATGTCAGTAACTTCTATCCAACTATATTGGTTGTAAGGGTCGTTTTTATAAATCCTAGCATGGGGAGAGATGTTCTTCTTAATGTAACAAGCTACACCCCTAATGCCTCTACGGGAGGATCGCTTATTCGAGGTAGACCATAATGTAAAGCCAGCTATGTTAGGGACCTTAGATTCTTTATGCTCCAAAGTTTCAAAAAGAAAAATAATATCAACATCATTCAAGATCCAACTTAGCTTGGGACCTTTGTTCCATGGAAAGCCCCGACAGTTCCAAGAAAGAATCTGGAGCATGTTGAATTGCTATTTATTATTATATTTTTGGTTTCTATCTCAAATGACGGCTTTTATATTTCTGATTATTGCCCATTTTCCTTCCTTCCTAGCTTCCTTTACCTTTTGAACCTCCTTTCTCAATTCTGCTTGATATTCTAGAATGAGATCTTCATTTATAAATATTCTCGTTCCTTTTAGACTTGAGGTTTTACTACGTATGTCATACTTATGGTCAGTAGATCTCACCTTTATTCGGATCAGCCTTCCTTTATTCTCAGTTAGTTTCCCCAACCTTGTTGCTTCTATGAGACACATTTTTTCAATTTGTAATCTGTTATGTAATTCTGTCGGGGCTATGGATAAAGTATCCTTGTCTACCTCCTCTTTCAAACCGAAGATTATAAGGTTCAAGACCCTTTTGTTATGCTCATCGTCTAATTCTATCAATTTTTCATTTCATCTTTAATTGGTTTGATATCTAATTTACCTGCCACACTATTTAGGGTGAGGCGGCTATTAATTTTTTCTTCTAGCTCTTTAATCATATCCTTCATTTTAAGACTCTCTAAAGTATCAACACCTACTTGCTGGGATGTTTGGTTCATATCTTGGTTTGTTTTTCTATAACCTGCAACCTAGTCTCCATTTCCTCCATCTTATTCTCCAATAGTTTTATTTTATTTTCTATTTGTTTTTGGATCTTATCTTCAAGAGATGTGAATTTATTTTCCAGCATGACTGCTAACTTTGTTTGTAGCTTGACTTCTCTTTCTTCTCTATGTTTCTCTATAGACTCTATATACTCATAGAGGCTCTGTAGAGTAACTGTGCTAGGTCTATCTTTGATAATCTTTGGTAATTGTGGTGAATTATTCATACTTGAAAATATATGAGAAAATATGTATTAGAAAAATATAAGGAATGTGTGTACCTGATATCAACAAGTCGGACCGTAGACGCACGTGCCCCAGATTGTTTTTCTATTACCGCAGAGAGATCGTGAATTATTACCGCATAGAGATCGTAAATACATCACCCTAAATTATTACTACAGAGAGATGGTAAATACATCACCCTAAATTATTACCGCAAAGAGATTGTAAATACATCACCTTAAATTATTACCGCAGAGAAATCGTAAACACATCACCCTAAATAATTAGTAAACACATCACCCTAAATAATTACGTATAACTCTCAATAAATAAGAGTAAAAAAAGGAATGCAATAATAAGGATATATGAAAAACAATAAATAAATAAAAAAGATAAATCAAAGGATAAGAGTTAAGAGAATATATTAATATAAAAATAAGAGTTAAAAATACAAAGATCAAAGGAATGAGTTTATATATATATATATATATATATATATATATATATATATATATATATCTATGTATGTATGTATGTATGTATGTATGTATCGAGAGAGAGAGAGAGAGAGAGAGAGTACTAATCAAATCAATTCAAACTTCTCAGCAAGAAAATGATAAGACGGTCACATTGAATAGAAAAGAGAAGGGAATTTTTTAATAAATTAAGTTAAAAAACATAAATGAAAACGAATAAAAAGAAAAGAAGAGATCACAAAGAAGAAAGAAAGGGCGAGCAAGGACGAAGACCATTAGGAGGATAGTGTGGCAATCCAACAACTGCTAATTTTCCATCCATCATCCCTATTCAATGTACTAGATCTTCTATCAATTTCTATGGCCTCCCTAAACTTTCGATTATGGAAATGACTAGTCTTGGTAATGACCTAGGACTACCCTAAACAAATGTGGTGTTTTGTCTTATCATCATGTTTGGCTAAATATGAGGAGCAAGTCCTACAATGTTTGAGGTTGGTTGTGTGCTCCTTAATCCTTTGTCTTATGGACCAACATGTTTCTCTCCAATGTAGGGGGTCCCCCATCAACAAGGGATTACATAAGAACCTTTCATGTCTTTAGGATCCCCTAGGTATTTGACAGATCTAAGGGAGTTCTAAATGGTGTTCACAAGCTTAAAGGTAAAAGACAACATGTGCTTCTTAAGAATCTGAGCAATCTTATTGGTTGTTCCTTAGATAAAGGGAAGTTGAACTTTGGTTACCCAATCTCCAGGCTCTGTCCTTATCCTTGGACCATTGCTCGCCTTTAATAAAGCTTTGAGACCTTGATGCTTATTATAACCATTAATTTCAAATACCTTAAGAAGATGTGATTTCTCATTATCCAAATGACTATCATCGAAAGTCCTTCAAGTACGAGTAGCCAATGTATTGAGTAATCTAAGATTTTGGGCAAGGTAATGATGGGAACTAGCATGAAGATATTGCTCAGTATGAGTCTTCATCTGAAAGAGCTATTAGAATTGTAGCAAGAGAAAGCTTCATTTGATATGTGCCTGAGTCAAATGGAAAATTTTGATTTTCCACATGAGTAGGATGACTTGGATTGTAGTTAACTAGAGTGACATGGCTTTGTCTACTAGTTAAGTCAGTAAACTCAAGTTTGTAGGTTAGAAGTAGAGTTGTGCATGAGTGATTGCTAAGATCTAGCAATCTAGTTTAGTTATTGTTAGTTAAACTCAGTTAACTGAGCTCTAGTCACTAGTTGATTCAGTAGGAGTTCAGTTGAGTAGTTATAACAATTTTTAACTCATTAATTTCTCAATTAACTAGTCAATCAGCTAAAAATAGACCCAATCATGCATGGAATTCAAACTGCCTAGTTGAGTGGATGGAAAAGGCACATCTGTATTTAAAATTGTATATTATTGAGTGTACATTGATTTTTCAATGAGAAGGTGATCAATTCCCCTTGGATTTGTGCAAGGAAATAGGGAATTTCCCTATTATTTAGGAGCTAATTTCCTCTAGGATTGCACAAGGAAATAGGAGGTTGGTTGAAGCTTGAATTGGCTATGTTGGCTAGAGCAAGAAGGAAGTAGGAGAACAATTTTACAGTGCACGGTGTGCTTCAGAGTTGAAGAAATACATTATAATTGTTTCTCTTTCTCATTTGAATTAGTGCAAAGCAATGGAGGGGTTTTCCCCAGTTGGGTTCCCCTGTAAAATCATTGTGTTCCTTTTGTCTTGATGGTTGCAGTTATTTCATGTGTTTCTATCGTATGTTTTCTTTTCCACAAAATAGTAGAAGAAAGTTGTGGCTCTTGATTTTAGTTCAATTTCATTAGTAGTAGAAAATTTCTTGCAATTTTTACATGGCATTAGAGCTTCGGAAGACTACTTAGAAACCTTGTTGCAGATGTTCTCTCAAAGAAATTTTGATTTGCAAATATTTTTGGTGCAGATTCTCTTTAGTGCAGGAAAAATGTCTTTCCATGGATTGAGGCTAGAATATGCAATGGAGGGAAGCTCACTTTTTTCTGCTTGGAAAGACAGGATGGAAGTTGTCCCAAATGATAATGGAGTATGGGAATATACACAAATTGATGTTCCAAAATGGCAACATCAGATACACAAGTAATTTCTTAATGGAAGAAAGACACAACAAGAGCTAGGGGGATTATTCTGAAGGGTGTTAGAGATCATGTGGTTTCGAACTTGCATGGAAAGGAGACTCCTTTATCAATGTGGAAAAATCTCACATATCTCTTTGAGAGTAGCAATGATGCCAGGAAATTGGCATTGAAGGACAAATTGGGGAAAATTTGAACACAAAAAATGAAACCATTCCTCAATACCTATACAGATTCACTCAAGTTCTAGATGAATTTGGAGGAGTAGGAGAAAATGTGACATCATTTTAATTTTTGAGCTTAACACTCCTCGACCTTCCAAAATACTGACACAACTATCAAGATTCAGTCAATGGAAGAGAAAATCTACTAGATTGGGAGAAACTTTAATCTAATTTGGTACAGGATGAGATCAGAAGAAACACTAGAGATGGTTTCACATCCATTGCATATGAGGAAGAAGATTGTGTTGAAGTTTCTAAGTCTAACAGTTAGAAACCCTCCATGTACTTTCTGATTTATTCCTTCCTACTTGTTCTGATTAATTAACAAGTTATTTACCATGTAAATACTGAAAATAAACACAAGTACATGCTCAACACATTACATATCATCAACTGAAGGAATAGAAACAAGCAAACAAATAACACTATTATTTTTGGACTAATGTCCCCGGAAAAACCCAATGTGGGAAAATCGGTGTAGCTATCTGAGGGTTTGATTTATTAAGCAGTTTCAGAATATAATCTAGGTTCCAAGTCCAACTCACCCAACAGAGAAATATCTCGGTAGTTCTAGCTTTTGCCCTTTGTGTCAGCTTTCCTGACTGTTCCGACAGTTTCAGTTGTTCCCAGTAGTTCTGGCTTCTCTTCTCTGCGTCAACTTTCTCGGCAATTCTAGTAGTTCCTGACAGTTCCAGATTTTGCCCTCTGTGTCAGCTTTCCTGGCTGTTCCCACAGTTCCAGATTTTGCCCTCTGTGTCAGCTTTCCTGGCTATTCCCACAGTTCCTGGCAATTCTGGATTCTGCCCTCTACGTCAAATTTACTCGCTGTTCCGGAAGTTCCCGATAGTTTTGGTTGTTCCCGACAGTTCCTGCTTCTGCCCTCTGTGTCAGCTTTCTCGGCTATTCCGGTAGTTCCCGACAGTTCTAGCTGTTCTCGGCAGTTCTTGCTTCTACCTCTCTGCTTCTGTATTCACTGTCGCTCAGCTACAACTCCTGATCACTCTCTCAACTTTCTCAACAAACCCATCATCAGAAATTTGAAATCTTGATCTCTTGGTGTGTTATCCAAGTGATCCTCAAGCCTCCTCTTATGCTTTTTCTCTTTGATAAATCAATGGCTGAGATTAAGTCCCTAATCAACGGCTAAAGATTAGATCTGGCTTGATCCATGACTTTTGGACCATTCTAACACTGTTTTATATTAATTCACAAATATTTTAATTTACCTAAGTTTAGACTTAGGGACTCCATTAAAAATATTAATTATTTTAATATCTCCCAAACTCTTTAGAATCTTCCAAACCCTTTCTAAGTATTGGAGATCTCATGTGCCTTAGCCTCTCCACCAAATTTCCTGGCTAGAGCACATCTGATGCTACCCCAAATCGACAGATTGTGCTCTAAGTGGCAATGGAAATAAGGCCAAAAGAATGAAGGCCCAAGGCGAGGTTGAATCTAGCTAGAACAATGGCAAGAAGGACCTCAACAAAATAAAATGTTTTCAATGTTATGAATATGGACACTATGAAACCAATTCTCTGCACAAGAAATCCATCAAGGAACATGCAATAGGACCAGGAGGAGATGCTATGGTATCTCATTTCGAGTTAGATTTCACCCTCTTTGCTTGCATGGAAAGCATAGTAAGAGGGAGTAAGTGGTACCTAGATTCTAGTGCCTCATATCATATGATAGAAAACAAGGAATTCTTTAGTAGCCTAGACAAGAAGATCTCCAATTACACATAGAATTTGGAGATGATGGAAGGTATAGTGCCAAAGGAATTGGTACTGTCACATTTAAGAGGGATTTTGGCTCCCATCTTCATCTGAAAAATGTTATTTATGTGACCGGGCTGAAGAAAAAATTGATTTATGTAGTTGTATTGGAGTACAAAGGTTATGATGTTGTGTTCAGTACAAGAAAAGCATTTCTGAAGCATGTTGCGACTAGACAAGAGAAACAGATTGGAGTTAGAGTGAAAATTCTCTACAAGCTAGATGTAGATTTCGCCATGCATGCAGTTATACCTTCAGGAGTGAGGTGGGGCGATGTAGAACCTTAGTCCCAGAGTTGAAAATATATGGGTAGGGTCCATATGAGAGGAGTAGTAGTTTGACCTGAATATGTAAACTTGAAAATTTTTAACAATTTGTAAGTGAAAATTATATGTGTTTTGGGTAGAGGATGAATTTACTAAACACATAAAACAAGTGAATTTAACCATAAATTACAGCCAAATAGAGAAAAAATAAGCATATCTGAAACACATAACACAAAACATGATAAAGGAGTTCACCCCTCTTCTGGGCTACATCTCCTAGTCTAGCTTCTAATGTAGGGCCTCTTTCATTAAGTTCTCAAAAGTGTGTTTACATGATTTTACATAACTCAAACAATAAAATTGATGTCTCCAATGGATCCATCACCATCAGAAACCCCCATTTTGGTTCTTTTTGCATCTCATTTGGCCAAAATTTGAGTAAGTTATGTTTGTTTTAAGTTTTTGCTCAATTCCGTAGCTAATCATCCTCCAATTCGACCCAAACCTGGCTTGTGTGCCCCAAACCCGGAAGCAGCGTGCAAATTTGGCCTATAATCCTGACTGATAGGTGAAATTGTAGGATGGTTAGTCCGCCCATTAAGCCCCCTGTCTCGTAAATTTCGGTCACGTGGTGCACATACGACCACAAAGGGAGTCAAGATTCTAGGGCCTAACTCCGCCATTTGTTTAGCCCCTCCGAATAGGCTGCGCACTTGGTTGCATTGGTTCCCAGTGATTTGGGGCTAGTCCCCTAGGGGCTGGCCCCTTATCTTCGCCGTGCTCTTGGTCCTATGGTTTGTCATGTGTCGTGGGGATGGCCCCCTCCTCTTTTATGACCGCCCGGTTACATTGGTCCGTCATGTGGGCTTGGGGATGGCCCCCTTATCTTTTCCATGCGCCTAGTTCTATGTTGGATCCATCAGTAATATGCATTGCGTGCTGTGGTAGTGAGTTGAGCTAAGGCCTAGCCCCTTGGCCCCTCCTCCTGCGGCCTCGTGGACGTTGGGGTGGTTAGGGGCTAGGGCTTAGCCCGACCCCCTTCCCCAATGGAATGTTTTGCAAAGTTTATATAGATAATGTGACCCATAGGTAGTAAGCACCACCATGCAGCGCAGTGGAAAAGAACTGCCCTACCACTCAGTGGTTCCATGGTTTGAAACCTACCAGGCCCATTCGACCTTCTACCAAAATTTTGGACCAACCTTTGGAGGCCATGTGCCCTTGCACTATTGGATCCATATACACAGTCAACATAAAAACTAATAAAAAAAATCGAACCTTGGGAGATATAAATTTATTTTCTAAACATTATAAATTTTGAAACTATTGACCAATCTGGTGAGGCCATGTGGCAGCCTACCGCTGGCCCAAATTGTCCAGTCACCTATCCTTTTTTGCCAAAATTTACTTGTTTAGCAATTCGATCAGAACACGATATCGGGAGCATACGATATCGATTTTGAGTGAAACAAATTGCATTGGATTCAGATCGTCGAGATCTATCCATTCGTTCATGTTTCGAGCTTTCTCACACACTTCAAATTTTGAGCACTAATATGATCCCCTGTATCACTCCTCCCATTGGAAGCTTTTGGACCTCCAAAAGCTCATTTTCAGTCAACAATTAGATGAGGGTGTAGTTCCATCACCCTTCCATCCTCAACCCATTTGGTTTTGTTTGTTTTTTTCACTTTGAGCTCTTCATGAATGCACTTCATTTTTGAAGTCTTTGTCTTGATGTTAAAGATGACATCTTTCTGCAATTTCCCAAGATTTTCAGAAAAGAAAACTACCCTTGAAGGAATCTGAACATTCCCTCCTCGCTCTTCAATCAAATGAAACTTAAATAATTTCAAATTCACTTCACCTTGAACATTGTCGCCATAACGATGCTTAGCATGTCTACCCTTGCACTTGGCTCGACTTTTTACCAAATCTGATTGCCATCGCCATGCACCATCCTTCTTCAAGGCCAAAACATTATGAAAGCCACAAGAAGATGTTGTGGGACCAATGTCCTCTTTGTAAAATATCCTTTGAATTTTCTTTTTTACCTCTACGTGCTTTAACACTGGCATCTTATTCACACCAATTTTCAACAATGAAGCATCTTACTGCAAATGCATTTCATTTTCTTTACCTCTTTTAGGAGGAAACTTGATAGACTCTTAAAACTTCTTATCACATGAATTAGAAACCTTAATAAAATCATATTTCAAACTTGATTCATATCCTTGAAAGGCTTTAGGTTCCTCAACATCTTTATGCTTAAACATTAACAATGCAAAATTTTGACCAGCATTAACAATCCTCTTCATTTTTCCAGCATTCATAAGCGATAAACTCAATTTCTTGTTATGAACTCTAACAATGTACTCAATCCCATTATTTAACAAATTATATTTGTTCTCATGGCGATGAAAAATAGCGCTCATGTCATAAAGATATGGAATTCCCAAAACAATACCACATATATCAAGTGAAACTACATCAAGTTCAACCTCATCAAGAAAGTTTGCAGTTATGACAAATCTAAGTATGCATTTCTTTGTCACCTGCAATTTTGCATTCTCACATACCCAACCTAAAGGATAAGGTTTAGGATGAGTAATGGTTTCTAAATTCAACTTCTTGACAATGTCTTCTGAGATATGATTTTCTTGTGAATCACTATCAAATAGTGTATCTATCTTGGTATGTTTTGAAATGACTATAATGTGGAAAATCTCTATTCTTGTTTTTTCATATTTAGTATCATTGAAACAATTTGAAGAACTAGTACTTGCAATTTTCTTACCTTTCAAACCCATGGATGTGATCTTTGTTTCATCCCCAAAATTAGAACATAAATCTTGTTGTGTAGTTGCAGCAATCTTGTCTTTCTCCTTGTTATTAAAATTTTTGGGCCTCATCTAAGGATGAAGTTTCCAATAGTGGTCTTCATCATGGCCTTCTTTAGAACAATGTTTATATGTGATCTTTTCTCCTTTTTTCTTGACTGTAACATTTTTCTTATATTTTCCTTAAAACATTCCTTTTCCTGTTTATCCATACTTGAATGATTTCTCACTATTTTCTTCATTAACATTTTTCCCTCTTGCTTCTAAATGGGTTTCTTGTACACAAACTTCATCTAGTTTTGTAGGGTTAAACATGAGAATGGTATGTCTCAAGTAACTATGAAATCCTCCAATATATTTGAGAAAAGCATCTTGTGAGGACAAATCTATACCCAAAATCAAAACTCTTTTCCTCAATTCTTGAGTATAAGATTGCACATTTTCCCCCTTAGCTTGCCTAAAGTTTTGCCAATCCATAATAGCTTTCTGTGTGTATGCTAATGGATTAAACCACCTTCTTATTGAAACAACAAAATAATTCCAAGAGGATAAAACCTTACCATGTCTTGGGTTTTTGCTTCCCACCAAATAAGTGTTGCACCTTCCAATCTAAGAGAATCAAGTTGAATTTTGGTTTCATCATCCTTGATTCTTTGTATCCTGTAATACAATTCAATCTGATGAATCCAATTACCTAATTTCTCAGCATCTACCTCTCCATTGTACATAGGCAATTCAAACTTAATATCAAGCTTTAGCAAAGGAGTTTGACCATGTCCTTTTGGATAATTTGGAGGTGTTTTTTTAGTGAAAGGGTAGAAGAAGTAGAAGATGAGGATGGGGATGATGGAGGTGAAGGTGGTGGTTTGTCACCATTCCCTCCTCCCTTTTGGAGGCTTGTCTCCTCTTCCTCCATATCATTTTGGAGGTTTTGATCTCTATCCATACAACCTTGTGTTCCTCTCTTCATAAAGAACTTTTACCATGATTCCAGACATCTCAAAGAATGGTTTTTTGAAATTTCTTTAATCTTAAAATATCCCTTCAGGACCTTCTTCATGTGCCATGACTATTGAATCTTTATGTGTGTTTGTTCTCCTTGAAACAATTTGAGATCTTGGCTCCACAAGTTATCCTTCTCCTCTTTTGAGCTTCAACCTTGTAAGCATAAAAAAAACACTTGAAAAGAAATCAAACCTTCACAATAACATGTTGCTCTGATACCAAAATGATATGAATATGTAAACTTGAAGATTTTTAACAATTTGCAAGTGAAAATTATATGTGTTTTGGGTAGAGGATCAATTTAATAAAAACATAAAATAATTGAATGTAACCATAAATTATAGCCAAATAGAGACAAAATAAGAATATATTAAACACATAACACAAAACATGATAAAGGAGTTCACCCCTCTCCTGGGCTACATCTCTTGGTCCAACTTCCAATGCAGGGTCTCTTTCATTAAGTGATAAAAAGTGTGTTTACATGCTTTTACATAGCTCAAACATAAAAATTCATGTCTCCAATGGATCCAACACTATAAAAAACCCCCATTTTGGTTCTTTTTGCACCTCATTTGGCCAAACATTGAATAAGTTATGCTTGTTTTAAGTTTTTGCTTAATTCCATAGCTAATCATCCTCCAATTTAGCCTAAACCTGGTTTGTGTGCCCCAAATCCGGAACTGACATGAAAATATGGCCTACAATCCCGCTTGATGGGCGAAATTGTAGGACGGTTAGTTCGCTCATTTAGCCCCATGTCCTAAAAATTTCAGTCACGTGGCCCACATACGTTCGCATAGGGGCCGAGATTCTAGGGCCTAACTCTACCATCTGTTTAGCCCCTCTGAATAGGCCACGCTCCTGGTTGCATTAGTTCCTAGTGACCTGGGGGGTTGGCCCCTTATCTCTGGCGTGCCCTTTGTCCTGTGGTTTTTCATGTGCCTTTGGGATGGCCCCCTCTTCTTTTCTATGTGCCTAGTTACATTGGTCCATCATGTGGTCTTGGGGATGACCCCCTCCTTTTTTCCACGTGCCTGGTTCTTTGTTGGCTTCATCGATGATATGTGTTGCAGGATGTGGCCATGGGGCAGGCTAAGGCCTAGCCCCTTGTCCCCTCCATATACGATCCCATGGGTGCTGGGGTGGCGAAGGGCTAGGGCTTAGCCCGACCCCCTTCCTGAATGGCATGTTGTTGGCCCTCAATTTTGATCAAATTTTGCTTATTAAATTCCACCTAATTTCCATCATTTTCCACTTTATACCACCAGATATGACCTATTTTTACCTTATTATGCATATTCAAGAAAATAAATTATGTTTTTCAATTTTTAGATATTTTTGCAAAAATTGGGTACTAAGTGCATTTTTGGACAGGATCAGAAATTCCCGTAACAGCTCCATTGAAGTCATACTTGCAGGACACTTGGGCACAAGCTGAGCACATTTCTAAGAAGCTTGGGAACTAATATTGAACAAATTCCTATTGGTTCGGTCAAACTGAGCTTAAACAGGCTAAGTCAACTCTGGTCAAACATGACCCGCTGTCTAGAAAATCCCTAGGAAATAGGGCAGTTTTAGTGATTTTTAGGATTTTTCCAAATTTTGTGTAACTGAATGGGTGGATTCAACCAGGATAGATGGGATTAGGATAGATAAGGCTGTTAGAGACTTTTTAGTCATGTTTGTTTATTATTTCTCTATTTAAGCCAACATTATTGAAGGCTTAAGAATGTAGAATTTATGTAATCTGATTTTGAGACTCTTTGAAGACTGAAAATTAATTGAAGAACCTTTTTCATTTCAATTTTTCATTCATGCTTGGTTGATTTACTGAAGTTGTTGTAGCTGATATTTCTTCAAGTGTGCAAGGCAATGGTGGAGGGCCCCCACACCAAGCTAAGTGCACTTCTTAGTTAAATTTTCATAGTTTTCGTAAATTAGTTCTTGTTTTAAATGTATTTAGATGTGTGATGATTTCTGAATGAATATTGGTTTAATTCTAATCTACATATGAAGGGACACATAGGAATTAATTTAAATTCCCCTTCTATTTGATCTTGAACTAAAACTGAATTTCATTCTCATTTTCTTATTTGAAGTTATTTCTGCATTTCAGGTTTGAAGCAAGAATTGTGAAGAAGGACAACCTGGTCCTCCTTAGTTAGGAGCCTCTTCTTTTACATCTGCATCATAAACCATTGTTAATTAGTTATTTTGGATTTCTCTTCATGAAAGTAGTATTGTAGGGAAGGACAACCTGGTTCTCCTAAGTTAGGAGTCTCATCCCTCACATATTACATAAGTGAATTAGAAATTACTTAATTAGATTTTATATTTGTAATATGCATTTCTTTCAATCTTTATATTTCATCTTGTAACATTAACCACCATTGGAACCCATAGAATTTGGACATGCTTCTAAATTCTACAAATCCGGATTGATAATTAAATACTTGTGTTAATTTGCATAGTAAATTGACCCAACATTTTGGCACCGTTTCCGGGGAAGCATACTTCAATATAGTCAATTAGAAAGATTGTTTATAAAACACATAAAAAAACAAAAACACTTTTCATTATGGTTATTTATGTTTAGACATAGAAATTAGAAAAGTAGATTCCCAAAACAAAACTCCCAACAAAAAAAATAAATAACTACAAATTCCATTTGCAAGACAAGATCTAAAAATGATGTTAAAGAAATCATTTAGATAAGGAGGGTATGCCACCACAAGACTATTCTCAAGTCCTTGTCCTCAATTTATAATGCTCATTAGGGATGAATCTTATGTCAAATGATAGAAGAGCAACAAAACATCCATGAAGATGATACACAGGAAGAGAATCTAGAACTTTCTTCTAGCTATCTTTGTGAGGAGGCGAATGAGTCATGGATCACATGCAATGAAGATCAAACATTAGAGCCATAAATTGAAGAATTTCTAGCATGTATATCACAAGATCCCTTGTGCATATAAGATTTTGAACAAGTACCGCAGGAGGAGTTTTTTACTATGACAATTAATGAGAGCCAAGCAAAAAAAGATCATCTTAAAACTTGGTTTCAACTAGTCATTAGGTCACAACACTACTCCTTTTTTCAACATTCTTTCTTATCAAATCTTTATGATTAGATAAATTTTCATGTCCAAACATTCATTAAAGTATATTTTTCAAATTTGGATGTGAGTTTACTTATGATCTTGTTACAAAAATGGATGCATTGGAAATTTTCCTATACTTGAGAGAATGACTTGTTTTTCTACAATAGAGTAGGATAGAATAACATAAATAAATAAATAGGTAGAATGATTTCACAATAAGACTTTTGGTTTAAATTCTCATGAATAAAATTTCTCATCATTGTTCAATACTCATTTGAAAAGATTACATTGCAAAATGCAGTAAGAACAATACTATTTTGGGTAACCATATAGGATCATCTTGAAATCGTGGTTTTTTTAACATATCTCTTGAAATATAGTTTTTGAATCCATTTTGAAATTTTCTGATCAAAATCAAAACTATGTCTCAAGTGAAATGTTGATGACAGAGTTAGTACAACCTTGATTTGAGGTGTCTAATGGAAACATTTTTATCTAAAATTCATAAGAAATATATCCCTTGGAATCAAGTTTCCAAATCAATTTGAATCACCTCAATCGGGTATCATATGAAAAAGTTATTCTTAAAATACTAACTGCTTCTCGAAACATCTGCATGGTGACAATTCTAGGTCTTAACTGTTCATTGGCATATTTAACATACCAAATCATCCTCTTTTCAAAACATGTTTATATGGGAGATATATATTAAAGTCTAGATCAGTACAAAATTTGAATCATCCCATTTGGATGTCAAATGAAAAAGATATGCCACATTTAATGACTGCATGTCTTCAAATCAGCATAGTAAAACTCTGCCTCTTAGGGATGTTCATCACAAATTTTGTGATATCAAGCCTAAGAATTTTTAAAACATGTTTCTACTGGAAAGACAAAAATGAATCTAAATTAATTTCCAAGTGGAATCACATAGATCCGATATTTAACGAAAACGTTACACTTCAAATAGTGACTATTGGTCTAGTAAAAACTTCACAAGCAACTCTATCAAACATGGTACTCTTTATCATTTTTAGCATATCATTTCAAACCATTTTGAAAACATGTTTATACTGGAAGTAGCTATATGAATTAAATTTAAATTGGATTTGGAATCACTCTAATTGGACATAAAACAAATATTTTGTGAACGAAATACCGCTAGGAGGTCTAGGCTAGCCACCATTCCTCAAAGGGTAAACAAATGCAATTTCTTTGAATATCATCTTTGGACTTGTTTTTAAGCATTTCTTGTAATTATTATACATATTTCTTGGAATAAGAGATACTGTACACCTCTATTCCTCCATCATCTAATATTTTATTGTATGCAAGTGCTATGTTTTTGCAGGTCTCCGGATGATTTGAAAGGTCAAATTCATAGATGAAGGATTTTCAAAATAAATCTTAAAAAATTTATATCTACGAATATGAAATGAAAGTATTCAAGTGAAAACAAAGGGGGAATTCACCTGATTTTGAAACTCTTGAATCTTGATTTCAGTAGCCGACCAACAACACCAACAACTTGAATCAAGATCGACGCAAAATGCATGAAAATAAATCAGAAGAAGAAGTCAAGTTTTGTACCATGCCAAGTCACATCAATTACCAAAGAAGCCTTTCATAAGCCATATTGTTCATGATGTCATTCTTCAACCTATCCTACATTCATAAGCTTTCCATACTTCCCAACTCCATTATACCTCGCCTCCTATGAACAAAAAAAAGAAAAAAAAGATCAAAAATAATAAAGGAGTTTGGCTGTGAAAATCCAGGAAACTAGCACAATACAAACTCGAATTCATATCGGAAAACCAACTTGTTTGGCCAATATGAATTCTCTTTTAGGTTTTTCATTGCATTTTCATTTTTGCAGGATCATTCCCCAAAAATTTACAAGACTTGAGGACAAGTCTCAAGATCAGCAAGGGGGGAAGATTCATAAAAAGCAAGCCATATAATGGTTTGATAAGGGACCTGAATAAAGCACCTGAATTCACATTTATCAGTTAAGGGACCTGAATATAGCACCTCCATTCACATTTATTAGTTAGGGACTTGAATAAAGAAACTACATCCACATTCATTAGTGAGGGACCTGAACAAAGACAATATAAAAGGGACCTGAATATCAGATGCAGAAACTAGTGTCTACATTCCATCAAAGAATATCCTTGAAGAACCATCATCATGAGTAAAAAATGAACCAGCAAAGGACATCATCAGTTAGCATTGACATCAAGCTATTATGGATGTACAAGTATAATAAGTGTAAAAAAAATTGCTCTTAGAACCATTGATTTTTTAAAAATTATCTAGAAATTGTTTAAAACTAATTTAGCTTGGATATGCATCTTGTCATCCTACATTGACATCCTATAAACTTCATTATAATCATATCCATAACACCATCATACATCATACATCATCATAACCCTACCATTACCTTACCATATATTTCACTTAACCTACATTAACCTACATTAATCCATATATCCCTACGTTTTCCTATAAGCATTTTTTATCCAAAATTGAGGACAATATTTTTTCCATTAAGGAATTCTTTTGTTGCCTAGAAAACAAGCAAGGGTTGGTGAATGATGCAATAATATATTTCTTTGATCTACAATGATATGCTTTCTACTCTATCTATAGATTTGAAATTACCTTAAATGGTCATTTCAACAACAGTCATATTAAAAGAGTAACAAATACATTATTTGTTAAAACAACAAAGGGGATGAATAAAATATGACCAAAAAGGACTTGAAAAACTAATGAAGGATTATGCAATGGAAGAAAATGGTAATATTCAAAGTGCATTTCAAAGAGCATCATGAAGAAGAAATATGCATAACTAGCATTTGCACCTAATGTTGCAAAGGAAACGCCGTAAGGCATACCGTGTGGAGGAATATTGAAATGTGAATGGGCATTTTTGAAAGCAAGGGTCGATGATAATGAGTTTCAATTGAGGAAGCCATGGCTAAAACCCTATCCAGGGGTTAAAGTGGCTATAAAATGGAATAAAAATAGTCATAAATAGCCATTGAAGTTGTTTAAACACCTTTGTATCTGGATAAAGATTGCCTAGTTGAAGGTGAAGGTAAACAAATGAATCCAGGTGAACAGGTCGATGATAATGAGTTTCAATTGAGGAAGCCATGCCTAAAACCCTATTCGGGGGTTAAAGTGGCTATAAAATGGAATAAAAATAGTCATAAATAGCCATTGAAGTTGTTTAAACACCTTTGTATCTGGATAAAGATTGCCTAGTTGAAGGTGAAGGTAAACAAATGAATCCAGGTGAACAACCACTGGGTATCCATATCGATTTGGATAGGGTTATTTAAGAAATCATTATTTAAACGAAAAATTTAATTAATATCAAGATATATTTAAAACATGTATTATATTCATTAAAATAGATTGATTTTTTTTTAAAATATGTTAAAATCCATTGATAATGAATTGGTTGTAAAGACATAAACTATCAAAATGGTATTTCATCTTGAAACATCCTTTTTCAAGTTTCAGTTGGAAAATACAAGTAGTAAATTGTAACGGAAGAGGTTAGAGAAGAAATATAATATTCTGAAGAACATTGTGGTTGTCATTCCATATTTGAAGTTGCATCAAAATTTGTTGGAGGCATCGAAGACCTGAAGACGCAGTAATGAACCTGCAAAATGTATATTTTGTTAGGATTTGTAATATGTAAATTAAGTGTGGAAATTTATTTGTAATATTTTGCTTGTGAGTTGTGTTAAAAAGAAATTGGAATGAATGGAAATGAATATTCGTTACAGTATTCAGCCCAGTGTCTATCGTGTGCTCAGTGATTTTATCATCTATAGTTCTAGGAGACACACTGTGTAGAGCCTTGAACCTGTACCTTCCCATACACCTCTCAGCCTCCTTTTCCCATTCATTTCATCCACCAAGTTGATTAAATCATTGTATTTTAGGACTTTTTACATGGTTTTCTAACTATGCTAAGTGATTGTTGTTTGGTTTAGAATTTTGGTTCAGAATGCTGCATTTCCGCAGCCAACATAGGTTTCCGCAGCTTATCCAGGTTTCTACTGCCAACACAGGTTTCCGCAGCTTATCCAGGTTTCTACAGCCAACACAGGATTCCGCAGCTGTTTTATTAAACGATATGTTACAGGTGTCCTCTGGGAAGATGAGCCACATGGGCAAGTTCCAGGGGTCAAGGACATGGCACGTGTCCCTCCAGATCACCCAGAACAGCCATAAAAGCCCGCGGTCAACGAGGAGGAAAATACCGGTCAACAGAAGTGTTCAGCGGTGGCACGGCTCTGCGTTGCTCTGTTTTTAGGCACATGAAGCTAGGTGGCATCATCCTCAGCCACGGAGACAATCTAGAAGCACGAATCCAATAGCCATATTCTCCAGATTGAATGAACACGATGACAGTTACCTAGATCCGGGGACGCAGAGGATTCACGTGTTTTTAAAACAGCTGGTTGAATAGCATAGATCTCGTTAAAGTAGTTTGCTTTCTCCTTATAAATAAAGCGTCCTTGAACGTTGTAGAGTTAGTCGTTTGGTAATCATTTTTGTATGTAATTTTGAACTCCCCACTGTACTTTTACATTTGCTGTCAATACATGAGAAGACTGTTTTGCATTTAAGCGTATAACTGCTCCTTGAACCGGCTGAAGTAGGCAGAGGGCCCCTATTTGCTGAAGCCCTGTACAGTAAACCTTTAATTTCCTGCATTTCTTTTTCTTGTTTCATGTATATTAGCTGTACAGATGTCTTTTAATTGTTGTGTTTTTATTTCTTTTCAACATGTATATTAGCTGTACATAAACTTTGATTTCTGTTGATTTACATTTCTGCACTTTTATGTTCATGACTGATCAGTGTGTTATGCAGGTTTCTTAGGCAAGCCTGGGACAGTTTTCCTTCTTTTCTTTTCATAACTAGTGGCATGCATGATCATCTTGTCTATGTTGCTGACCTTCATTGTTTTGCAGTTTTGATTTTCCTTACTGTCATTTCTTTAACTTGCATATTTACTTTCTGCTCTTAGATATCAAGTTGTTCATCTATTGATGGTTCCTTTTCCATAATCAAATAACTTTATTGGGAGCCAAAATATCACTTAGTATAGCTTGATTTAGTCTGCTTTAGAACTCACATTACTTGACTTATTCATAACTGTTTCTTACATGATAAATTCAGTTGAAAGGCAAAAGGTTAAGAGAAAGTTAAAGTATTGTGACTAGTCTCTTTTATGTAGTTTCACTTGGATTTCACATTGCTTAACATTTCATGATATCTTTTCATAGAGAAGATTAAGTTGAAGAGTTGAAATAGTGTGAGATAGTTGTTCTTACTTTTAGTTGGATTTAATGTAGATTTCACTTTCATTTTCATTCAGTAGTAGAGATACTGGGCCAATGTCATTAGTCTTTTATTTGATGTCTTTATTTTTCTTTAAGAGTTGATTTTATCGCAGTTGTTGTTCAAGCTTTCTTGTAGAATACTTTTTAAGTTTAGAGAAATCATTTAGAGATCACCACAATCATCAACATTTCACTTGCTTTATTACACTTCCATCACATCACAGTAGGAAAGATACATTCGAAAACAAACTTAAAAAAAGCTAAAAACGACAAAAGATTAAGAAAACGGTTATCTAAGTACATATAGTACACCTCACTTCATCAGCTTACGAGCCCCAGGTTGACATTTAAAAGTTGGAATTTAGACTTCACTAAATTGACCAAACACACTGCGCCTGGGAAGGTGGGTGGTTTGTTATACTCTCAAATATTCAATTTGGTGGTTTGTTATATACTCCAATATTCAATTTGTGTTAGAGTGGTTCGGGTAAACTTAAACTTGATTAGATAAAGTTATTAGTTGTTTTTGGGCTAATGAGAATCTATGGTTTTGTCCATGGTATTCATATGGAATATAGTATATTCTTAAGTCTTCAATTTCTATTAGAGTGGTTCAAGTAAATTTGATTAGGTAAAGTTATCAGCTATTTTGGGGTTCATGAGAACCCATAATTTTGTCTATGGTATTCATGTGGAATATAGCCTGTTTAAAAACAGAAAGACTCCATAAGTGAAAGAAATTAACATCGAGGCTTTTGGCTTTTAAATAGGTTATATTCCATAGGAATATCATGGGCCAAACCATAGGTTGGAGATAGAAAACTACTTATAGGTTGGAGAGAGTTGTAACTAATTTTAAGGCTCCTTTCTATCTCTGTAGGTAATGTTTGGTGAAGTCCATTCAGTTGCTCTTCCCAGTAAAGTTTGTCCTGTTCACAAACAAGCGCCCCAAAAAATTTCAATGATAAAGGCAAACCATGGCATGCCTTTAAAAACCCATCTACAAGATTTTCAAATCCTGGTAGTGGATATGGCTGGAAAAAGGCATGCAAGCAAAACAGCTCTTGGGAGTGTGCTATATTGAGGCCTGGTAACTGATAAATTGACGACTCTACAATTCATGCACTTCTAAGGATATGCTTGCCCCTAGACGTAACCAAAATCAAGCTCTTGGGGTGAAGGACATGCTTAATTGGCAAGAAAGGATCTAGTTGATCCACATGACCTACATCATTTAATATTATGAGTGCCTCACAAGCTGAGAGATTCTTTTTAAGTATCTCCACGCCTTCTTCCCACCTTTCAATTTTGATATCTCTATCCTTCAAGTCCTTAATGAGTTTGCTTTGTAAATTATTTAGAGACATTCTATTTGCATTTTCCCTCACATCAAATAGAAAGCAGGATCTATCAGAATCTGACCTCTTACGATTGAAAAGTTCTTTGGCCAGCATCGTCTTTCCAATTCCACCGATGCCCACAATCCCCACAACCTTGACCTCCACATGCTCGTCATGATGCAGTCGCAGTGTCCCTTCAAAATCTTGTAACTTTTCTGCCAAACCAGTTGGATATTTTGCCACATCCAATAGCATTGCAACATTTTTCAACACGGCTTGCATGACCTTCTCCAACAGCTCCTCTTCGTGCTCCTCCAAGAGTCTCTCTTCACCCTCGTCCTTGAATATTAATTAAGACAGTAAAGTAAGTAATGACAAAAGCATACTTGAGATGTGATATATGCTTCAATGCAACAGATTTAGAACTAATATGGATCGAGACGGTGGATATCCTTACCCATCACCCTCCTGCAGTTCAAAGCCACTTATATTCGCGACATGATGAAGGGCGTTTCACCAAGTCTGGATAGTCTGCAAGTCGTACTGTTGCTTCTCTTCGTGGATACGTAGGGCTTTAGCGTACGGTCCATCTTTATCTTTGCCCGTCCACCTGACCTCCGAGGGATTCACTTTATAGAAGACCGAAAGAATAATAGCTTTGGACTCCACCATGAGGACCAGCTCGTCCAGGCACCACCTGAATTCGGCATAGGTCGCAAATGAAATGGCTATATGGACAGAGGCTACTCGAACAACAACTTCTATCTGAGATGTAATATTGTGTCCAGCCTGCAGTTCGGGCTTGTCGAGGAAGACTTGCAATCCATTGGAAATGAGGTGACGGTATTTGTAACCATTAGACCAGTGCGCAAACCGTTTCAGCAACTAATTTTTTGTAACCATTCTAATCTAATGGCTGTAATCTTTGCAATCGTCTTACATATAATCCTATGGCATATAAAGATGACAGGTAGGCAGAGAGGGGAGTTGATTTCAAAGGGAAACTCCTTACGGCGTAATTAATTAATCATCAATGGTAAAGGTGACATACAAGGTGGGAGTAGTCTACTTAGGCGAAGGAATGGCCCGGTTTCCGTCGCCGCCTGGAAAAACCTCTGGCTTCTGGCGCTGGCAATTCCTTCGCCCTCCGCGAGCTCCGCCACCCTCCGCATTAATGTCCACGACTGACAGGGGCGGGCTCCGCCACCCTCCGCATTAATGTCCACGACTGACAGATATCTGACAGACATTCCGATTTCCATCGCGTCTTGCCGCCGAGGAGTTAATTCACCATGGAATTTGAATTCCTCCGCCTGGGATTAACTTCAACTTCTCGGGTTAAGGTTCTTCAGAGATTCAAATGGAGAAACCATGTTGCAGGTCCTCTGTCTTGTGTCTTCTTACTGTGTTTTTGATGCTATGTTCCGGGTTCGAATCCCGCTGCGCTCAGGAGATAGCAGCTCCTGCTCCAATGCTTGAATCAGAAAAAGAAGCCATGTTTTCAGTATTGGGTTCTCTGGTAGGAAGTGACTCGAATGTGAGTGGGATTTATCCAGATCCTTGTGGTACCACACCTATTCAGGGATCTTCATGCGATCGATTCGGCGATTTCTGGTTCGTTACAGTATTAAACCTTGGCGCCATTTATGATAACTCGTTGAAATGCAGTGAGATCGCCAGCATTCATCCTGCACTTTTCAGCCTCGGGCACTTGAAAACTCTCTCATTCTACATGTGCTTCAATTGGGCTCCACAGATAATGCCTTCTCGAGGGTGGAAAAATCTGAGCAACTCTATCCAGAGCCTCACATTTCGCAGCAATGAGGCCGTGGTTGGAGTGCTCCCGTCTGAGCTATGTGAGCTGGGAAACTTAGAAAATCTGGTTGTGAAAGAAAATAACATGAAGGGTCCATTGCCAGAGGAGCTGGGGAGATTGTATAAACTGAAAAAGCTCCTTGTCAGTCGGAATCAGTTCTGTGGCCAAATTCAAACTTCGATTGGCAACTTGGAGAATCTGCTAATCCTGGACCTGAGTTTCAATAAGTTGAATGGTACTTTGCCTTCTGAAATTGGGGGCTTAAAATCTCTCATGAAGATGGATTTCAGCGATAATTTTATCAGAGGGAAGATTCCGCCGGAGTTGGGCGATTTGAAAAATGTGACGTTGTTGGATCTTCGCAACAATGGGCTTCATGGAAATCTTCCACAGACATTGACGGACATGAGTAATTTGCAGGAACTTTATCTAGGAACCAATTCTATTGGGGCCAATATTTCTCTAGCATGGGATAAGCTGCCAAAGCTAATTAGTTTCGATCTCTCGACCTCAAGATACGAGGGAAGAATACCAGAGTCTCTAGGTTCATCCAAGCAATTGCGATATATTTCTCTCAATGCCAATCGTTTCACCGGGGAAATCCCATCGAATTTTGCGGAGATTCCTTCCTTGAATACATTATATCTCAATGGAAATAATTTATTAGGCACAGTGGTTTTTCCTGAGATCTTTTGCAGGAGATTGGGAAGGCGCCTGGCCCTGTGGAATAATGGCCCGGGGCTTTGCTATGAAGGCTCTGGTATAATAATTCCTCATGGTGTCAGTTCCTGCAGCTCCGAATCATCAAAGGCAGCAAGCCACCCATCTTCTCCAACTAGTTTTGTAAGCCCAGGCATAAAGAGATATGATGTTGAATATGTTTCTGTACTGTTGTTATTACTGTATGTAGGCACTCTAATGGCTCAATAGCCATAGATAAAAAACAGACAGCCCTTATTTTGAAGGACGGATATATAATTTTATGTGTATACTACATCAGGATACCTGTGTTCCTTTTTGTTATCGTTCGTTATATTAAGAAATATGAAAAAAAAGTTCGGGGATACAAAATCTGTTTCATCTTTTTGTGTTTCTCTAAGTAATATTTGACCCAATCAGTCATTTGGTGATGATTTGACTCAATTACTGCGAGTACATGTTACCTGTCTGACTTTATTTTGCATATTTTTTCAGGAAAAGACTTGCTAATATATGAATTGACCATGGCTTTAAATTCCAAACTGGCCATGGCATTTTGGTGGAAAAGTGAGGACAGTGTTTGATATAAATGTGAAGAATCAGCCATATTTTAAGAGATTGTCAGTCTGTAACAGTAAACCCTAATCCTACTGTAAAACAGGAATTGACCATTGCTTTAAATTCCAAATTGGCTATGTCATTGAAACAGAGTTGGGGGAGAATCAGGCAACTTGGAATTCTGAGAAACAGAGTTGAGGGATGTCAAGTTCCCTATGGCCATAATTCATCCGGGCAAAGTGCATTTTCTCTGAGTGTACAGAACTGCAAAATCTGAGGTGAACAACAGTAATTGAAACATTGTATTCCTCGGATAAAAGGTTTATAAGTTTATCTAAAGGACTTTAAAGAAGTCAGAATTGCTTCAGTGTAATTTCTATTGTTCTAAACTTTAACTATCCTTCGTATACAGCTTCTAATTTGTATTCCTCTTCAAGGAATTCAATACTATCCACGGGCACATGGCATTTTAAGCTTTATCCTTTGTCTTTAGGTATAGCCCCTTTTATAATTTATCCTTTGTCTTCCGGCTTATGTACAAACTTTTCCAAATGTTAATGGTAAAGGAGTTGGAATTTCTTCAGTGTATTTTCTATTGTTTTAAATGGTAAAGGAGTTGGAATTTCTTCAGTGTATTTTCTATTGTTTTAAATGGTAAAGGAGTTGGAATTTCTTCAGTATATTTTCTAGTGTTCTAGGTCGATGGTGGCATGGTTTGAAGGCATCTTTCTGGTTCATCAATGTAAATGTTTTTAACACACAAAAAGTGTTTGGAAGCATCATTGCAGAAGTTTTTGTAGATTAAAAGTATAGAACCATAGATCACTACAGCTCTAGCATTGTCACTTCCCAGAATTTTATACAGGACCCCAAGTCATAGTAATCATTATAATAATTAATTGGTTCAAAGTCATAGTAATCATTATAATAATTAACTATAAATGAAGTGTGAACAATTCCAAACGAATAATACCATGTATTTAGAAATAAAATTACACAGTATTCTAACTACATACCATGTACTCAACAACTGAGTGTAATTATGGATAGTATATTATGAAGCTGGCGATTCATTTTGCATTTTATACAATCTCTTATCATGCTGATCTGGAAGCGTTATAGAACTATTCTACTTATCATAGACTTGATAGATGGGAGACCATAGAAACTCAACAACGCTGGTAGAAAAGTGTGTTCATAGCAACACAAGGGCAAGGTACATTCGAAAGTAGTAGACCTCGAATATTGCTGACCGTGCAAAGCACAGTACAAGCACAACAAATTATTTTATAAGTAGCACTCAATCCATTGAAGAGAGAAGTCACCATGATTGTAATTTTTTTTTTTTGAGAATGGTGCCTTGTTGCCTTCACTCACAGAGAATGTATGCAGTATGGGGTGATGTGGACACACAACTTGACTGCCAGAGCAACGACATTAGAGTTTCACATTTAATTGAATACCTAGCAGGGCCATCGAATCCATGATATTCAGTACAATCATTGCTCAGTATAAGCAAAACTGTTATTGGTTAAATCCATAAACTCCAAGTAATGACAACGCGAATAATAAACATGGCACCGAGCCCAACTGTACAAGTATTGCTCAAAGAATATATAGAACACAGAATATGAGAAATCTGAAACCTTTAAAGAGTCTCAAGCTCTAGAGCCAACTCCATTGCAGCTTTCATTGCGTTTAGGAAAATATTAAAATCTCTGTTTGTTTAAGGTGTGTCTCGTATGTACTCAGTTGTGGTGCTTGAATTACTCCATTCTCATATCCTTTGAGGTCAACACTCTTGGTGTGGTGCTTGAATTACGCCATGCCCATATCCTTTGAGGTCAACACTCTTGGTGTGTAATCACCATGACCCACTTTTCAACAAACTGAAGATTACACATTGCATTAAGAAACCATGGTAGTTCCTCTCTGACTGTCTGTAGATGGACATTCCAAATCAGATTTGAATGTGGATGACACATTGTGTAGTGCTGGAAAGTCTCACTTACTCCACAGTAGCCATTGTCAGATATACACCGAGGTCCCTGATCATCAGGGGGTGGTATGCCTCACTGGGAAAAAATTTCAGCAGCACTCTGATGCTTCTGGGTGTGCTGATAACCAAAAAGATTGGTATCCAGCCAAGATGCAGCTGGAATTACAATGTCCCTGAACTTTGGTGTGAAAGCAGCCCTTGATATTTCATTCAGTAAAGAGTTTGATTCAGGTTGACTAGTACAACACAATGAATTTTTGTTGTTGATTCTAAATTTTGATTGTAGATGTCTACAACAATGTAAAGTGGAGTTCCAACAAGGTAATCAGATATAAATTTTTGTTGTTTGATTCTAAATTTTGATTGTAGATGTCTACAACAATGTGAAGTGGTGGTCCAACAAGGTACTTGGATATAAAATTTTGTTGTTTGATCCTAAATTTTGATTGTAGATGTCTACAACAATGTGAAGTGGAGGTCCAACAAGGTAATTTTTGTTTTCGATTCTAAATCTTGATTGTAGATGTCTACAACAATGTAAAATGGAGGTCCAACAAGCTACTGAGATATGTTACTGCAATAACTTTGGACATGAGAGGACAATACAATAAATTTTGATTGTAGATGTCTACAACAATGTAAAGTGGAGGTCCAACAAGGTACTCAGATACAAATTTTTGTTGTTTGATTCTAAATCCCTAGTATAGGCAAGAAACTGATGAATCACAATTGTTTCTTTCAAATTCTAACAATTTCAAATCCCATTGTGGCCGTTGGAAAGGTGACTGTATCATGAGGACACCATTACTCCCCCCTAGTTCAATCAAGAAATAATCAATGCCCCAAGTGTTGATTGGCAGATACTCCTCCCTCAACTTAATTCCCAGCTTTTGGACTCAATTAAAAGTTTCTTTAGAAGTCATAACTTTCACTTGCTCTCAAACAGTTCAGACCTAATACCAGAAGTCTTCAATCTTTCTACTTTGTCTGTTGTCCTGGTTTTCTTTATGCATTACTAATTGAAAAGGAAGACATTAAAATTGAAAAGGAAGGCACCTGGCCTCATTCCTTTTGACATGTCATTAGAATGGGCAGACCACAGAAACAATGGAGCTCGGTGGATGGCTCAATATTGTCAACCACACCAGTGAACCAAGGCCCTGCTAGAGTTTCTTTGACTTAGATGCCAAAATCTAGTCTGCCAAAGTCACCTAGGAACTGCACCAGGCCTCATCTTATAAGAAGTCAATGCATACAATCCACTTCGAGGGTAGAAACTCCTTTTACAAAAAATACAATACAAGACAAGATATGATGGCCCTGAGACTAGGTACCCTTGGTATATATATTGGAGACAAAGGGTAGAGTAATAGCACTCCACCAATCTAGGGTAGACTCTGCAGCTATCTTTGGGTGATAAATGATAAATGTTTATGAAAGACATGAGGATCTTTGTATATGTCAGAATTACTGAGGTTCAAGAATTTTTCTTTTATGTGATAGCTGAACATAGCTCATTTATGTTGTCACCTGTACTACTTACAATTCTACATTATGCAACCTGTACAATCATCTACTATACTATTCAGAAATGGAATTTCTATTACATTAAAGGATGAGATCTCTTACCTACTTCCCGGGCATGATCTGGGAAGTCAAGTTCATGTTACAAATTGCAGTGCCAATTTATATATATGAAATCTTAATCTAAGGATAAACCCATAATTTTAAAAATTGTGAATAAGATAACCTCATTTGAATCAATGATGCTATATATCAAGGGCACTCCAAGATTTGTCATTGCAAACCCTTGTGCCTGATTTTTTTAATTCACTATATTATAAGAAAGCATGAGATGGAAAAATTGAGTTCATGCAAAAATTGAGTTCCAAAACAAATGTTATTGATCTGATTCATATAATCAACCCACTTTATTATAAGTTAGCTACATAATATGTTTAAATTTTTAAGTTTCTTATTAATTATAAGAGTTAAATAAAAAATAATAATTAAATATTTATTCTTTAAATAATAATAATAACAGTTTAGGAAGTCATGTTCTTGTTACAAATTGCAAGGTTAATTTATATGAAATTGTGAGGCTTTTGCATGTGCTATTTGGTAATGTATTGGCCCCAAACAGAATCTGACAAGAGCTCTTATTAAATTGCTAAGACTATATACAAGGACAATCAGAGAATGAATCCCTAATATCATACACAACGAGTGCCTCTCTGGCCTAAACATGTTCGGATTATCTACCTACCTACTTGAATTCTAGGATCTAGATACTTGCACTCACTTAAATAAGGTGACTGTACTTCAATAAAACCCTGCTTTGAAAAAAAGGATACAGCGATGCAGCATCATTTGAGTTCTGGAAAGAGTTGAAGTCTGCTTCAGTAGTGTGCACAGGAATGCCCTTATTGCCAGTGAACAGGTTTATGGGGCAAAAACTGTCTAACAAACTGAACTAAAAATTATCCATGGTCATTCAAACAACTTCAATTCTATGATCTGGATACTTGTACTATCTTAAACAAAGTGGCCATACTCCAATGAAACCCTGCTAAAACAAATTGATGTAATCTAAGCAAAAAAGTCCTTTAGATAAACTTATAAACCTTTTATCCGAGGAATACAATGTTTCAATTACTGTTGTTCACCTCAGATTTTTGCAGTTCTGTACACTGAGAGAAAATGCACTTTGCCCGGATGGGTTATGGCCATAGGGAACTTGACATCCCCCAACTCTGTTTCTCAGAATTCCAAGTTCCCTGATTCTCCCCCAACTCTGTTTCAATGACATGGCCAATTTGGAATTTAAAGCAACTGTCAATTCCCATTTTACAGTATTAGGGTTTACTGTTACAGACTGACAATCTCTTAAAATATGGCTGATTCTTCACATTTATATCAAACACTGTCCTCACTTTTCCACCAAAATTCCATGGCCAGTTTGGAATTTAAAACCATGGTCAGAGGTCAACACTCTTGGTGTGTAATCACCATGACCCACTTTTCAACAAACTGAAGATTACACATTGCATTAAGAAACCATGGTAGTTCCTCTCTGACTGTCTGTAGATGGACATTCCAAATCAGATCTGAATGTGGATGACACGTTGTGTAGTGCTGGCAAGTCTCACTTACTCCACAGTAGCCATCGTCAGATATACACCAAGGTCCCTGATCATCAGGGGGTGGTATGCCTCACTGGGAAAAAAATTCAGCAGCACTCTGATGCTTCTGGGTGTGCTGATAACCAAAAAGATTGGTATCCAGCCAAGATGCAGCTGGAATTACAATGTCCCTGAACTTTGGTGTGAAAGCAGCCCTTGATATTTCATTCAGTAAAGAGTTTGATTCAGGTTGACTAGTACAACACAATGAATTTTTGTTGTTGATTCTAAATTTTGATTGTAGATGTCTACAACAATGTAAAGTGGAGTTCCAACAAGGTAATCAGATATAAATTTTTGTTGTTTGATTCTAAATTTTGATTGTAGATGTCTACAACAATGTGAAGTGGTGGTCCAACAAGGTACTTGGATATAAAATTTTGTTGTTTGATCCTAAATTTTGATTGTAGATGTCTACAACAATGTGAAGTGGAGGTCCAACAAGGTAATTTTTGTTTTTGATTCTAAAGACGTCGGTGCTCGAGTATGGTTAGAAAGCTGCTTCCTGCGATACGAGAACTTTAGCCTTTTTTCAAAGCTAGACACCAATGGGACTTATCTGGTTATGGTAATTGAAATTAGTACAAGTAATCTATACAATTTCAAGACCACTACTTCAAATCTGCTTTTCAACGTGTCTGATGAGGCCTGCAATTCTGCAAATAAGGGATTCAATCAAGGCTCAGTTACATGTTCTGCCAATGGTACCGTTTGCAGTTTAGTTCAATGTTGGAGAGATTTGTCCAGAAAGGACTGCATATCTTGCTTTCAACTACCAACGAATAACCTCCACTGATGTCGTTCTCTGAATGGAGGAGCCCAGGCACTATCGGGAAGCTGCAGGGTTCGATATGAAATATACCCTTCTTTTAACACTAGTACTGTTGGGAATAGTGCTAGTCCACTTTCATTCTCTAACTCCTCCCGGCCAAACCCTTCTGCCCATATGACTCAGGTGACTCAGGCGAATGGAGCTTCACACACCACGTCAAGTAATCCCTCATGGCCACATCTAATTTTATGATTTCCTTGCTTTTGGGGATTATAGAAATTGATTGTAACTTCAATGTCTGTAAATAACAGTACAATGCATTACATGATTTGCTCTACAGAAAATTCTCTGGGGATTGTGGCAGGCGTCTTAGTAGCGTTAATGGTCTGTTTGTTTGCCCTGGGGAACAGACTGAAATCTTTCTTTTCACGGAACCCAGTAACATGTCAGCAGAATGAAGGTAGAATCAGCGGCATTTATCTAAGATTTTAAGAATAATTGACCTTATTCTTGTTTATCTTATTCTGAACTTATCTTGATGGCAGATTTTAAGAATAATTTTCAAAATATTCTAAATCTACCATCTAGAAATAAAATTGAATCTATAACCAGGCATCTCTTTAACACAACCCATTCATATTTATGTTATCTAATGAAATTAGATTCTTATTTGCCTCTTCTTTTTCTATGTAGAAAAACATGTTATTGATCCAGAATCGACACTAATCGAACATGAGCAAATTATTTTCACCTTAGAAGCACTCACAGAAGCAACGGATAATTTTCATGAAAACATGAAGCTTGGAGAGGGAGGCTTTGGCCCTGTATACAAGGTATTTACCTACCCACTATTGTTTGCAAGTTTAATGCTATCACTTTACATCATCTTCCAGATAGAGGAACAGGAACAGGGATTTTTCCATGGTTTGTTGATGGACTGATTCTTCCAGGGAATAACGAGAGACGGAAAAGAAATAGCAGTGAAGAAGTTGTCTGTAAGGTCTGGACAGGGCAAACGAGAGTTTATGAATGAATTGAAGCTTGTTACCCATGTTCAACACCGAAATCTGGTAAAGCTGCTCAGATGTTGTGCCGAGGGTCCCAAAAGGTTGCTTGTTTATGAGTATTTGCGAAACAAGAGTCTTGACACCTTCCTGTTTGGTATGTCATTTTGAATTTTGTTTCCTGTATGAGGGAAAGATGATCAATTTTTCATAAATTAATGAGATTGATTATGTAAAAGGTTTTGAAAATTACTATTCTTTGAATACAAATACAGATCCAGAGAAGAAGAGACATCTTGATTGGAAAAAACGCTATAACATCATAATGGGAATAGCTCGTGGTCTTCTTTATCTTCATGAGGATTCACAGTTGCGAATAATTCATAGAGACATTAAAGCAAACAACATTTTGCTTGATGAAAGGCTGAATCCTAAAATTGCAGACTTTGGGTTAGCAAGACTCTTTCCTGAAGACGAGACTCACATCCAAACAAGAGTTGCAGGGACATAGTGAGAATATTTCCCTCTACCCTTCTCTATGCAATTTGTTTGAAGTTAACAATCAATTTTTTAAACAGCTTAACATTTATGCAATCATGTGCCACAATCACCCCAACTTATTTGAAGAGTTTCTGAGTATGTAGCGGTTACATGGCGCCAGAGTATGCAATGCGGGGGCAACTATCCCTGAAAGCTGATGTGTATAGCTTTGGAGTGTTAATCCTTGAGATTGTGACGGGAATTAAAAACAGTGATATAAATTTTTCCCCAGAAATGCAAAGCCTATCAGAATGGGTAAGACTTCAATTCATGATTTTTTTTGGTATGAATAACAGTGGATTGCGATAAATCAGAATAATGATGATTTACCTTGGATGGGATGCAGGCATGGAGATTACAGAAGCAAGGGTGTCTTCTGAATATGATTGATTCCACAGTAATGGAAACATGGCAGCAGGAGGAAGTCGTAAGATGCATTGAGGTTGCTCTTCTATGCACGCAAGCTGATTCAGGCCTTCGTCCAACCATGTCTAATGTTATATTAATGGTCTCAAGCTCTCCTGTAACATTACTAAATCCAACACAGCCAGCATTTCTTAAAAATAGTGAGAGTACGTTTCATGTGTGAAGCAGACAGTACAAATAGTGATATAACAGCACAAGGCTGCGCTGGCTACGCGGCCTTCAGGCAGGAAGAAAGACACGAAACCAAGAAGAAAGACACATTTCATCACTGCGAAGACACTTTTCGGTTCAGTCACTGCGAAGAGTCTCATCGCCAGGAGGCCTGGCCTTTTATGGCCCATTGCCAGATCCTCCCTCTCTGTCTTCCAGTTGGTGGAAAAAATAATATTTTTCTATGAAAAAAAAGATTAAATCAACGGCAGAAAACACCCCAATCGTCTAACACACAGAATCTATGACTCAGGATTGCACACGTCACGTTTTAGGGATGTCTTTCTCAAAGGGAACGCCTTACGGTGTAAAAAATAAAAATGATATATAAAAAAAGAGAACATTTGTATTCACAAATGGATGGGGAATTTACAACAAGAAAATTATATGCATGAGTGAGCATAAAAATGAAAATTATGCATATAACCTAAGATGGTGAATAGAAGATGCATAAGAAAACCAACATATGAAACTTTTGAAAATCAATTTGCCACAAAGAATAGTACAAAAAAACGATGGAAGGTGGATAACTATTAAGCCACGGTGGAATTCAGTGCAAAAGATGGAACTCCCAATGTGGAAGCTCAGGGAGGCAACAAAGGCTCATAATTCAAAACGATGCACATTTCTGTTCCAAGAGTGCCATTCACCAACATAGAACTAAAAAAAAAAAAAACGAAGTTTCTGAGGTATATGGTGTTGAAGAGATCTGGAGCATATCCTTGAAAAATGTTCAGATTGAGTTTCATAAACAACAAAAAGGAGAGTAAGTGTTCAGGGCAGCAAATGGTCAAAAACATTTTCAAAGGATTGAACACTGTTTGTGTATGATATCCTTCATCATCATAGCTAAACCCAACTCAAAATTGAGTACAATACTACGTATTCGTTCATAGCTCAAGAAAATGAAAAGAACCCTATCTAAAAGAGAAATACGCAGAGAGAAAAACCCAGAAAGTGAAGAGAATTGAGTGGGAAAGGACCCTGCGCAGCAGAGGAATTATGTGAAAATTTCATGGAATTGCGAGAAGGGATTGAAGGAATTTCGTGGAGAAGAAGAAGAAGCATTTTTAAAGGATAGAGAAACTGATATTTCCTCTACGCTAAGCTGACAATTCTCTCCAACAAATTCTGAAAATCACGCAATGATCAAAAGTTTGATTTCGGTTTTTGAGGAGATAGAGTGGGTTGATTTTCATTCCTATATTAAAAAAATCAATTTCTCAAAGTCAGTAAATGAATGAATGGTTTCGTTGCATACAATGGATAATTGGTACATCTCCAACTTTTATTTCTCCAGGTGAGAAAATCTTCTTCAAATTTGATTTTTTAAAAGAGACAAGGTAAGAAATATAAATTCAGAAAATCAAAATCTAGTCAACGGTCCAGAACAGTCCGGGAAAGCTTTGAATTTGTTTATATCACAACAAGTGATTTCTTTGAAATTTTCATACCTCTTCACCATGTATAACAACATACAAATTATGAATAAAGAAGAAATCGAGCTGTAGATAGACTATTGTAGTAAAAAAAATCGATTTCATTGTTGGAAATGGACTGCGTATGGTAAAAAAGATAGACTGTTGTAGTAAGAAAATCGATTTCATGGCTGGAAATGGACTATGTATGGTAAAAAAAAATAAAAATCAATTTCAATGCTGGAGATGGATTGTTGCTGTGAAATTGATTTCAACAAGCAGTTACAAAGCCTTATCTTTGTGAACAAACAAGAAGTTACAAAGTGGAAATTTGATATTAGAGAAAAAGTTTTTTTCGTGGGCATTCAACAAGGGCTTCTCCTCATCTTATACAACAGTGACAGAGGTAGTATCTCAGCCCTAAAATTTGATACTTCATCTCAGGAATTTCTCCTCATCTTCGTGGGTATTCAAAGTGGTTGAAATTTACATATCAGTCGAGAAAATCAACATTCTAGTTCAGAATTTTTGAGAAATATTGCAGAGTCTTGGTAAGAAAATAGTTGCATTTTAAAAAATTGTTGATTACTTTTAAACAGTATATCCATTGATGCAAAAATTTGAGGGAAGATGCATTGATATAAGATGAATAAACCTAGAAACGTTCAAGCCAAAAGAACTTTGATTTTTGAAGAAATAAAGCAGTGTCACCTATTGCCAATTTGTCTTTTTCTCAAAATCCGTGATGAGGGTATTTCCAATTTTTGGTGAAGAGAAGCAATGGAGTGGTAGAAATAGTTTTGAAAAATTTCAAAGAAACCCAGTTTATAGTTTATGAGAAAATGGTTAATAAATTTTGCTGCTACTTGTACAATGTTTGTTGTAATTTTATGTGCAAATTGCTTCAACTTCATTGGCATTGCTAGAATTGAATGATCATTACTTTGGAAAGATTATTTAAAAAAAATTCATGTCCTATCAATATCATGAATTGGGCAACAAAAAGTGGTTTTGGTTGATACAAAGAAATGGGTTGCATAAGGAAACTCATAGGGTTCAAATAAAATAAATTAATACCCTCTTTCAAAATCAAAGAAAAAATTTAGACACATCTCCAAAAGTATGGTAATGGACATGATTCACATGGCAAAGAGTTCAGTTAATCCTTGGATGTGCTCCAATTAAATTGATAGAGGAGGAAATTGAGAGGGTTATCATATTTCTTCAAGAAACACAAACAAAGTCTTCTACATTAGGAGGCAGAGCTATAGGTGCAGGTATTGTAGGGGCATCAACAAGCGAAGGAAGAAAGCATGAGGACATGCTTCAGCATCAGCAAGGGGGAGATGTTGGCTCTCAATTTTGATCAAATTTTTCTTATTAAAATCCACCTAATTTCCATCATTTTCCACTTTATACCATCCACATATGACCTATTTTGACCTTATTATGCATATTCAGGAAAATAAATTATGTTTTTCAATTTTTAGATATTTTTGCAAAAATTGGGTTTTAAGTGCATTTTTGGACAGGATCAGAAATTCCCGTAATGGCTCCATTGAAGTCATACTTGTAGAACACCTAGGCACGAGCTGAGCACATTTCTAGAAAGCTTGGGAAATAAGATTGAACGAATTCCTATTGGTTCGGTCAAACTGAGCTTAAACAGGCCTGGTCAACTTTGGTCAAACATGACCTGCTGTCCAGAAAAACCCTAGGAAATAGGGCAGTTTTAGTGATTTTTGGGATTTTTCCAAATTTTGTGTAACTGAATGGGTGGATTCGACCAGGATAGATAAGGCTGATAGAGACTTTTTATTCAAGTTTGTTTATTATTTCTCTATTTAAGCCAAGACTATTGAAGGCTTAAGAATGTAGAATTTATGTAATCTAATTTTGAGACTCTTTGAAGACTGAAAGTTAATTGAAGAACCTATTTCATTTCAATTTGTTGTTCATGCTTGGTTGATTTACTGAAGTTGTTGTAGCTGAGATTTCTTCAAGTGTGCAAGGTGTTTCCAAGAAAACTAGTGTCTTTTTGATCTGCTAGTCCCACTAAGACGGGTAGCTATCTTAGAAACAAACAATCAAAGAAATTTGAAATTTTCTTTATGTATGATAGATAAGAGAGAAGCAAAGGGGACAAACCTGGATCTTCTGCTTGGCTCCTTGCTTGATTTCTCTCTCCCTTGATAGAGTTTGCAACTCCTCTCCTACTTGTCCTGCTTTAGAGAATACCTGTAGAGTCAAAGTAACAAAACACCATCAAAGCATCTCAATCTATAATATCATAAACAATGCAGAGTCAGAAATACATTGACCGTACAATTGCATTCACAAATAACAAGATTCACAAATACACGATTATATGGCGGAAAACTCAAAGAACTTTATTAATAGTAGAAGAGAGGATTACAACCCAGCTGTCTGATCCAGCATCATCCTCCCAGCATCAAAGCCCTCTTCACCTCATGAAAGGCAAGATGACCCAACAATACAATGTCTCTTCTCAAAGATAAACCAACAACACTTCCTTACAAATTACAAACTTCCAGCCTCCAAATCTCTCAGATGAGGGATCCATTTATAAATGTCTTGCAAGGGTGTGAGTCAGTGCTGGGTTTTTGATTAGTGTCATTCCACTGATAGTTCTTAGTTCCACTTGGAGATTTCATTGATCTCTTACTCATCCCTGGGAAAATTCAGAGAGGCAAGTGTCAAGGGAGAAGTTTCTAGAAGATTCCATGAGTTTCCAATTAGCAAACTGTCTCTGCCATTTGTCCATTCTCGCTCATCGCACCCTACAGAAGGCCTCTTCAGTATGCATCGTACTTGGCTAGTGTAGTAGCCAGTATGCATCGCACCTTGACCATGGAGCAATCAGTATGGTCCAGTTTTGGCCAGTTCTGAGTGGTTTTTCAGGTGGAACTTTTGGGAAATGATGTAATCAGTTGACCATTATCCTTTAGGGTATGAAACAACACTTTTAGGGGTTAAAGAGCCCTTCCTTTATCAACATATGTGACTGGGGTTGAAGTGCCCAAATATGTCTATAACAGTTACCCCCTAAAGCATGAGGTTGTAAATCTTTTGATGTCAGGTGAAATTCTTTATCATGACGATCCAAGGTATTCGAACTAGAAGGTGACCTGTATAAGATACAATACAATACATCATCATCATATTATTTTCATGATCTAGTTGAGGTGGGCATTCCCATGCTTAGCTTTATGAATTCATTTTCATGTACATAGGACAAATAATCATTTGTTGTTGCAAACCGGTGATTCTTTATATGTAGAGTCATCATCCCTTAGCTTGGATGATTATCTGTGCAGCTTCTGTGTACAATTTATGTCTTTATTTTCCTGAATATATCGCAGCCCAGATGGATGAAACTAGATCTGAGGTCTTCAAACTCGTTCAATCTTTGCCCGATGTACAAGTCGATCTATGTGAAAAGATGTTCTGAAGTCGAACATGGAAAGACATTGCCTAATTACCAGCCAATAATGTAAGTTGTTAACAGGCGCGAGAGGAGTCACCGATAATGATAATGACCCTCAAGGTACTACAGTACAATTCACTTGGTGTGAATATATGATTCGTTGTCGAACACTATGTAAAGTCTTTCGGTTGAAGGCCATTGATGTAAACCTGTCGCTAGAATTAAGAAACTTGCCATTGAGGGATGCACGCTTCAAATTATTGAAAGGGTTGTTTCTAAGTCAACTTCTTGGATAATGAGCTGATGTCGACAAGAAGTGACCCGTCGTAGGAGGGCTTTGATGTATTCCACATCTACGACACGAAACGAAGCAAATGATTTTTCTCGAGGTGAAAATGATCTGATGATACAAGGTTTAGGAATGACAGTCATGAAAAATGAAGGGTGAAGGTATTGTAGTGGATGAGGCGTTAGCTGGATGGTAAATTCTCTTAATGATTTCTCTTGAACATGTTGGTGAAACTGAGGTGGATTAGTAGCATTAACCCCAAAAATGGATGGTACGGAGGACCAATGGTGATATGACCGGTGAATGGAATAACCCAACCCGACTCAATCATGGTGATGGAGTGAAAGTGTCATGTTCAAGAGCGACCTGCTACCAATAAAATTCTTCAAGTTTTCTTCCCTTTTTCCTCGGTCATTACTGACCACTACCTCTTTATTTTTGTCAAGCTTGAGAAGGATAACATATGCTTTCTCTATAATTTTCCCTTTGGGCAAACCTGTCGCTATGTTTTAGCGAGCCTAGCGACAGTGGAACTCGTTCTTGTCCGAATGGACAAGTTTGTCGCTATTTTTTTAACGAGTTTAATGACAAAGATAACTCAGTCCTTTTCATGTTTAGAGAGTTTGAAAAGGGACGAAAAGGAAACTCCAGCAGTCCTTTTTTGTAGCATAATCCCTTAAGTCCAAAAAAGTATAAAATAATACGAAAGGGATGACTTTTCGATCACTTTAGCGAGCTGAAAAAGACAAGTGCTCGATATTTTTGTTTAATAATCCCTCAGGTCCAAAAAGATTAAAATGTATAGGAGGGATGGCGCTTCCCTTTACTTTAACGAGCTGGAAAGGCCAATAGCTCGACAATCTTTTTATATTTAACGAGTCTAAAAAGAGTTTAAAAGAGACTCTTTTTTGAGGAACAAGTGGTGTTTTGGGTAGCAACTGGTTCCGGGTAAGCTTGGAACTTCTCAAAACATGGCAGTGTGAAGAGGGTGGCTAACAGGACCACTCATCGCAGCTGTTCCTCAAAAGGGTAAACAATCAAGTGGAAGCGTATGATCGGCCAAAAGAATGGAGGTGACGGTAGGAACACAACCAAGGTTCAAAAGGTTAATAGCAGGGCAATCACAAAGGTTATTTACCGAGGGTGGATTCATTTTTTAATGAGCTTGAACCGGGAGAAACTATGCTCACAGGTGGGTTTATTTTTTAACGAGCTTGAACCTTGCGGAAACATTGCTCATACCAGTCGTTTAAAGATGTCTCTCAATGGTAGGTTTATTTTTTATTGAGCTTGAACTCTACGATAACATGTGCTCATTGCATTTTTATGTAAGCTAGAAACGACCAAACTACAAAGCTAACTACACTAAAGCTAAGGAACTACTAAGGTTAGGTAGGATAGTTCTGTCTTTTGTCTAGACAAAACAATTTCTTTTACTTCGTCCACACAATGAATACAAAGGTGAATGGTGGATCAGACCAATCACCTAACCTAAGAAGTTGAACTAAAAAGCTAAAAAGCTAAAAAATGTTAAAAGCTAAGAAATGAAATTGGTCACTTTTTGCTTGCAAAAAAAAACGATTGCATGCTCCCAGGTATCGAGAAAAGGAGAGTCTCTAGGTAACCATATGGAATTCACTGCGGTTAGGCATGATTGTTTCTGTTAGCGGTTAGACAAAAAACACTTCCTCGGATTTGTCCATTGAAATAGACGAAGGTGAATGGTGGGAGCTTCCAATCACATAACCTGTCAGGAAACCTATCTTTTCAGCTAGGTTTGCCTGTCGAAGTAGACCAGGGTGCATGCCCCCTAAGCTTCATTACATTCACTGGACTACTCGCGATAATTAGGTGGATGAAATGAAGGTTGAAGAGACATTCTTGATGCAAAGAGACCATTTAGGGATGATGTTTGACTCGTAGCTGTGTTTGAACCGGGAAATGAAAGCTGGTCGATAAGCTGTACCATTTGGCCTTCATGCAGGAAACACATCACTCGAAAGAGTGTGGAAACAATAGCTTCCATGCTATAAACATAGTCATGCCCAAGGAGTAGATTGTAATCTAATGGCCCTTGGACTACCATCATGTTCAAGTGAACGGTTTTCCTTTTCAAAGTTATCGGTAACTTCGGAAGGATCCCTAATGGTTGACTGGTTCCTTTGTTAAAGCCTGACAAATTTTGTGTCTCAGGTAGAAGCGATGGCGAACCAAGTGCTTTCCAAGCAGTTGAGGAAAGGATACTCACTGAAGCCCCTTCATCTATGATAGTGCCAGACATGATCATTTTGTAAACTTGTACTATGATCCAGAATGGTACGTTAGCTGGAAGGCGGGGTCTTTTTAGTTGATTCCAATCAAAGGAAACAACTAGACTGCTCGGAGGAGGTACCGGATAAACGGCTGGATAAACCTCATGAACTGGGGGGCTTTCCTCCTATTGTAAAGGAACAGGTGGATTTCCCCCAAGTTCATCAGACTCTGTACTGACAAAAAGAATTTGAACAGTGTCATTCTCATTTCCTTTGGAAATTGGATCATCTGAAGGTGGACCTTCTAAAGGCAAGACTGGGTCGACTACCATCTCGACCTGTTGAATTTGGTCCGGTATGGACTCAAAAGGTTCACTTTCAACGATAGGCGTTTCGACCGACAATTGAGTTATGCCAGTCAGGTTTTCAACTAGCGATGGACTTGGTGAGAGTTTCTTGTATCCAGGTGGAAGTTGCTGCGGTGAAGCAGGGCGGTTATCCAAGACACTTTTGGCTTCATCCAAAAAAGACAACGGTGAAGAGCATGATTACCTTCACATAACCTACATGGAAATCTGACCTTTCTTTTTTGTCCATTGACTTCATTTTCACTAGTTGATGGTGTGCTGTCAACTTGATTGCCATAGGTTGATGACACCAGATGGTGTGAACAGGGAGACCATTCTCTCAAGATCCACGGAATGCAAGGAAAATCTCGATGAAGGTGGTCTCCCTTGCAAATTATGCATGGAGATATGTGCTTGGAAAGTTCATTGTGTAGATTTTCACTGGATGATACATGGTTGCCCCCTTGATTAACTGACTTCTTCTTCTTCTTTTCCTTCCCTTTCTTCTTCTTCTCAGCTACTTGGTTTTTAGTGTCACTAGTTTCACCAAGCGAAGAGGAAGAAGGGGAGGGAGAAACAAGTGAAGTAGAAGGTGAAGGGACAACTTTAGTATCATTTGGTTGCTGATTCGATTGCTGAGGAATCACGGTATTTTGAACGACAAAGGTTTAGAATAGCCATACTGGCAGGCCAATTGTGATTCTTGGGAGGGACATTGTAGCCATATACGGAGCACCAATATCTCCCCAAGAAGAGAAAGGACTAAGATTCCCCCTAAGAGGGGTTCCTTGATTGGTGGACTCCATTATCTCAACCTAAGATCAACGAAGGAACAGGGATGTTATTCTGATTTAAATAAATTTTAATGACGCTTTGACACAACTTTTCTTTTTCAATTTTTAAGAGTCGAGAAAAAGCTAAAGATGAATCTAGTTGCCTTCGATTTTTAATGATCCTGAAGTGACAAGTGCTCAGATGGACCTTTTCTTTTAAGGAGTCAAACAGGAACGAAAGTGACTACTATGGAAATCTAGACAGAGGGATTACCAAACCAATCACAAAACCGCAAAATACACCTTGGTGATAGATTAAAGAGAAATTACCAAGGACTTATGTATGACAGTCAATCTTCCCAAATGTTGTGTTTAGTGCATTGCGATCGATAGGGCGGCAGACACGGCTTCCTATGGATAAAGGATATTAGCCTATTGTGGTCTCCCAATATATACTCAATGGTACGGGGAGCACAAGTCCATACTAGCACTTGTCGTATCAAAGAGGAGGAATCACCCAACCTTCGATGAAAATGATAGTTACCAGGTTTTACGACGCCGAAACACGTCTCTAGCCTAGACTTCTAGATGTGTTGCGTTAGGTTCCAAAGCGTTTTTATGTTCATTGAGATTTATTTTAGAGTTGATCTTGTTTAGAAGTTTGTCTTTCAAGGTTCACCACGTGATGTAGATGTAAAATTCCTAAATATGCAATCTAAAATGATAAACAGTCGTTTATTTTCTTTTAGCAATGAAAATCCTAGCTACTAAGGAAAGAAGATTACGATTCTTTCAACAGAGAGCAAAGAGCACACACTAAATGCACTTTTCCTAAATCATTTTCGCACACAGTCTAAATGCAAATGCAAATGCATGTATTTGTTTTTTCGTTTCCTTAATGTGAGAATGCCAAAAAGGAAAACTAAGTATAGATCTGAACTATTTTCTTCAAAGCGATATTTCGACAATTTCTTTCCAAAATGAAAGGAAGACTAAACGACACTTTTCAATTTTGAATAGAAAATTGCTTTCGACACTTGAAATATTAACAATCCAAATCAAATACATGACAAAAAGTACAATCGACTATCTAGAGGAGGAAGACTTTACGACACTTATCTTTTTTACTCAAAATGACAGTTACGACACCTTTCTGCATCAAAACGATAGTTCGATTTAAGCTACTTTTTGACGAAGGATTGTAAATGATGGACAAATACATAAAAACATTTACTAATCCTAATCAATGGAGGCTGAATTATGTAAAGGAAGGAGACTTCAACAATGAGATACTGATCATAAGCAGCAACACAATCAAACAAAGTTGAAAACAAGGACAAAAAATCAAATTTCAAAGAGAGAAATAAGATCACTCAGTCATCGCACCTGTGCTTCAAAGAAACAGGGATGCATCTCACCTACTACACACGGGAGGTGCGATGCATACTGGTTTCCACTTACAGACAGTGCGATGGGCTAGGGAGCGAAACTGAGTTGGGTTTTTGGTCAAATTTGCAGTTGAGTTCAAGGATTTAGGTTGAGCAATTATGAACAGTAAATAACAAAGCACAGGGGTATGATATTAGGAGGTTATTGAGCTACCACAAGGGCGCTTAGATTGCTTGTAAGTCATATGTTCAGTTCATAAACCAACTAGGAGATTGATTGAAGCAACATTCATCTACTTTGCAATTGCATAGCAAGAGCATTTTGAAGGCTATCTGGCTAACTTCAGGCTTTGTTTGTAGCTTATAAAGCAAAAAACAATAACAAACAAACAAGCTATTCACTCCCCAGTGGAGTCGCCATTTTGTTTCCAGGAAAACTAGTGTCTTTTTGATCTGCTAGTCCCACTAAGACGGGTAGCTATCTTAGAAACAAACAATCAAAGAAATTTGCGATTTCCTTTATGTACGATAGGTAAGAGAAAAGCAAAGGGGACCAACCTGGATCTTCCGCTTCGCTCCTTGCTTGATTACTCTCTCCCTTGAAAGAGTTTGCAACTCCTCTCCTACTTGTCCCGCTTTAGATAATACTTGTAGAGTCAAAGTAACAAAACACCATCAAAGCATCTCGATCTATAATATCATAAACAATGCAGAATCAGAAATACATTGACCATACAATTGCATTCACAAATAACAAGATTCACAAATACACGATTATATGGAGGAAAACTCAAAGAACTTTATTAATAGTAGAAGAGAGGATTATAACCCAGCTGTCTAATCCAGCATCATCCTCCCAGCATCAAAGCCCTCTTAACCTCATGAAACGCAAGATCACCCAACAATACAATGTCTCTTCTCAAAGATAAACCAACAACACTTCCTTACAAATTAAAAACTTCTAGCTTCCAGATCTCTCAGATGAGGGATCCATTTATAGATGTCTTGCAAGGGTGTGAGTCAGCTCTGGGTTTTTGATTAGTGTCATTCCACTGATAGTTCTTGGTTCCACTTGGAGATTTAATCGATCTCTTACTAATCCCTGGGCGAATTCAGAGAGGAAAGTGTCATGGGAGAAGTTTCTAGAATATTCCATGAGTTTCCACTTAGAAAACTGTCTCTGCCATTTGTCCATTCTCGCTCATCGCACCCTACAGAAGGCCTCTTCAGTATGCATCACACTTGGCTAGTGTAGCAGCCAGTATGCATCGCACCTTGACCATGGAGCAGTCAGTATGGTCCAGTTTTGGCCAGTTCTGAGTGGTTTTTCAGGTGGAACTTCTGGGAAATGATGTAATCAGTTGACCATGATCCTTTAGGGTATGAAACAAAAATTTTATGGGTTAAAGAGCCCTTGGTTTATTGACATATGTGACTGGGGTTGAAGTGCCCAAATATGTCTATAACACAAGGCAAGGGTGGAGGGTCCCCACACAAAGCTAAGTGCACTTCTTAGTTAAATTTTCATAGTTTTCATAAATTATTTATTGTTTCAAATGTATTTAGATGTGTGATGATTGCTGAATGGATATTGGTTTAATTCTAATCTACATATGAAGGGACACATAGGAATTTAATTTAAATTCCCCTTCTATTTGATCTTGAACTAAAGTTGAATTTCATTCTCCTTTTCTTATTTGAAGTTATTTCTGCATTTTTGGTTTGAAGCAAGAATTGTGAAGAAGGACAACCTGGTCCTCCTTAGTTAGGAGCTTCTTCTTTTACATCTGCATCATAAACCATTGTTAATTAGTGCTTTTGGATTTCTCTTCATGAAAGTAGTATTGTAGGGAAGGACAACCTAGTTCTCCTAAGTTAGGAGCCTCATCCCTCACATATTACATAAGTGAATAAAAAATTACTTAATTAGATTTTATATTTGTAATACACATTTCTTTCAATCTTTATATTTCATATTCTAACATTGACTACGATTGGAATCGATAGACTTTGGACATCTTTCTAAGTTATAAAAATCCGGATTGATAATTAAATACTTGTGTTAATTTGCATAGTAAATTGACCCAACACACGTTTTACAAACTTTATATAAATAATGTGGCCCATAGGTAGTAAGTTCCACCATGCAGCGCAATGGAAAAGCATTGCCCTACCACTCAGTCAGTCCATGGTTCAATTCCTACTAGGCCCATTCACCCTTCCACCAAAATTTTGGACCAATCTCCGGTGGCGATGTGGTTGCCACTTGTTGGCCCACCAAGCTCTCCACTATTGGGTTCATATACACAGTCAGTGTAAAAACTAATAAAAAAATTTGAACCTTGGGAGATATCAAAAAAAATTCTAAACATTAGAAATTTTGAAATTTTTGACCAATCTAGTGGGGCCATGTGGCAGCCTGCCACTGGCCCAAATTGTCCAGTCACCTGTCCTTTATGGTCAAAATTTACCAGTTTAGAAATTTGATAAGAGCATGATATTGGGAGCATACGATATATGTTTTGAGTGAAATGAATTGCGTTGGATTCAAATCATTGAGATCTATCGAGTCATTCAAGTTTTGAGCTATGTCACACACTTTGAGCACTAATTTGATCATATGGATCACTGTTGCAGTATACTCTTCTCATGGATCATTACCTTACTACAGGGACCCACAATATTCAGTAGTAAGAGATTCAATGCCAGTTGGTGTAGTTAGATACTGAGGAGAACATAACAATGTTGACAGTAGAGCAGAAGGCTCAATAGAAAATTCAACAACAACGTAGATTCCTTAGTAGACAATATAGAGACTAGTAGTAGTCAGATGCTCAGGAGACAATTGCAGCTCAGAGGGACAATTGATTTAGTAGTTTGGATTTTTCTCAGTTGCAGTTGTTGCAGTAGCAACAATAATAGTGAGAGGTAGTGTTATTTAGGCTACAATACATTCCACATGAGCTCGATTGGGGTTGTGCATAATCCTTTTCTTGCTAAGAGGGAGTTTTAGAATTGTAGTAAGAAAATGATTCATTTGGCTTGTGCCTTAGTCAAAAGGAAAAATTCAATTTTCCACATCAGCAGGATGACTTGGATTGAAATTATCTAGAGTGGCATGGCCTTGTCTACTAATTAGGTCAATAAATTCGAGTTTGTAGGCTAGAAGTAGAGTTGTGCATGAGTTGATTGTTAAGATCTAGCAATCTAGTTGAGTTATTTTGAGATAAACTCAGTTAACTAAGCCCTACTCACTAGTTGAGTCAGTAGGAGTTGAGTTGAGTAGTTATAACAATGGTTAACTCATTGATCTCTCAGTTAACTAGTCAATGAGCTAAAAATAGAACCAGACATGCATGGAATTCGAATTTCCTAGTTGAGTCGATGGAAAAGGGACATTTGTATTTATAATTGTATATTGTTGAGTGTACAGTGCTTTTGCATTGATCATGTGATTAATTCTCCTTGGATTTGCACAAAGAAATATGGATTTCGCCTATTATTTAGGAGCTAATTTCCTCCAGGATTGCGGAAGAAAATAGGATATTGGTTGAGGCTTGAATTGGCTAAGCCATGGCTAGAGCAATCCAAGAAGTAGGAGAACAATTTTACAGTGCAAGGTGTGCTTCAGAGTTGAAGCAAGACATCGTAATTGTTTCCCTTTCTCATATGAATTACTGCAAAGCGGTGGAGGGGTTTTTCCTAGCTGGGTTCCCCCTATAAAATTATTGTGTTCCTTGTGTTTTGATGGTTGCATGTTATTGCATTTGTTTCTCTCATGTGTTTTCCTTTCCGCGAAATAGTAGAAAAAATTTTTGTCTCTTGATTTCAGTTGGATTTCATGAGCAATAGCGAATTTCTTACAATTTCTACAAGACCTGGTGAGAAAAAGAACCATTATCTTGCTTAGAATCAGGCACGTTAGGGAAAGGCAAGTTACCATTGACTTTTGACTCCATAGTAAACTTGATGAAGCTAGATTAAATGTTAAGATGTTGATAAAATTTTCACTTCCATGAGGCTAGATGATAAAGGTGTCATTTACAAACATTTTCCGTAGTTTAGGCCATAATTGGGTTGAAGCCAAATCCTTGGATTCAAAATCTTCCATGAACAAGTTAGCTACGATAGGGGAGAGTGGAGAACTCATGGCCACTTCGCATGTCTGCTCATAGAATTCACCTTCAAAGTTGAAAAAGGCAGAGGTAAGGAAAATATCGACCAACTTGGTTGTGTCGGGATCAGTAATGCGATTAATCACCTCAATAGCCTCATTGATATGGTTATTAGTGTGCAAAGAATCCACATAAAAACAAACAAGAATATCACCAAGGTCAAGTTTAAAACCTTTTAACTCATTGACAAAAGATGAATAACCCTCAATAAAGGAATACGTCAGACCAACAAGGGGCTTGAGCTTCCTGCCTCAATGTTTAGATAGAAGATAAGTCAGCCCACCTATAGTATTGACAATGGGTCTAAGGGGGGCTCCCTCCTTATGAATCTTAGGAAGCCCATATATCCTAGGAGTAAGAGGGTTGCTCTCAATAAGCCTGTGACTTATTGAATTGACGGGGCTATTAGATTTAACAATTAAAAGGTCAACTTTCAAGATTTTCTTCAATGGGCACTTACTTAGCTTCCTATAGCTACCACTTTTATGTAATCCAACATTTTTATTTTGTAATCATCCTTATCTAAGATAACACATGCTAAAAAAATTATTTAATTTTTAAAAAATTAGAAATTATTTTAACTATTTTATTTTATAAAAATTTGAACTAATATTTATACTTATACTCATACTCGCCAATAATACTAAAATAAGTAATTAAATAACAATGATTTTCACTTTAAAAATATATTTTCTCTTTTAGCGAAATCACTCTCGTACAACAAAATACTTGAGATAACAAATAATTTATCATTTATAAACCTCCATTGGTTTAAAGTACAAATCATCTATTTAAATAAATCAATGTTATCTTCCGATGGCCCAGTAATGTCATAAAATTTATCTATCTATAATTTTCACAAATATATAAAAAAACATAATGGTAATTATAAATTTTATAAATCACAGTGAGTTATTAAAACTCATAAATATGATATATTTCATAATATTAGTATAGCCATATAAATTAAATAGTTAGTAAATGTGGATAGGCATCCATTCATAATAAGCATCAAAGCACTTACTTTAAAATACGTCTCATATTGCTCAAATTATAAAAAAATAAAAAATAAAAAAAAATAAAAACTAATTAAATTATAACTTTATTTTAAATCATTATTAATTATAAGCACAACAACTCAGTTGGTCATTGTTGTATTATGAAGTATTACGTAAATTGTGAAGTTTAAGATTCAAATCCCCTTTGGGTGTTTACCCCTAAAAAAAATATTAATTATAAAAATAATTAACGTATAAGTTAAACATATATAATAAAAAAATTCCAGAAAAAGAAATTTAGACGTCATTCCATTAAAAATAAAAGGAGTACATACTCCGTCTAATGCCTTCATACCAAGCAAAACTAATAAACCCAACAAAAAGTTTATGTTGAAGTTCTACAAGAAAAACAACTAAAATACATAATTGTTCCTAGCATAAACATGATTGAATGTATGCTTAACTTAAGAGGCATATAAATGTATCTGAAAATTGGCATTAAAAACCCCTCCAAGACAAAAAAGAGACCCTGCTATATAACTAAACAAAACAAGAAATGCCACCAACCACACAAAGCACTAGAGGCAGTCATAAAGTTGTGTTGTCAAAGCTGTCAAAGTTGAAGAGGTTATGGGCATTGGGCAGTGGGGAGTTGAATTCGCCCCCTTCCCGCCTGTGCACCATCCTAGTATTTTTCAAGGAAGATGGCGCCTTCCTCTTCTAGTAAGCCTCTCTTTGAGAGGGATTTTGTCTCACTATTTAGTTCCATGTGAATGTGCATAGAAAATAATAAATGGAAGTGGTCCCTTAGTGACATGATTCTGTCTAGCCAGCATTGTAAGTGAAGAACTTGTAAGTTGATTTTGTCATTCAACCAATCTACAACAACCCTTGTGTCCCAAAAAATATGCAATTTTATAACCTCCAATGATGCAACAATATATAAAAAGGCCCAAGATGCTATGAACTTTGCTTTGGTGTTGGATCTGTTCCCCGCATTCAACCAGAAATGAACTACAGAATTTCCCAGTAGATAAATATGACCACCAAAGCTACAAATGTCTAACTATTGAGCCTCATCAAAGTAACCACTATAATCCATCATGGAAGTCGCCGGGACATAGATGAAACAAAACTTGTTGGATTAAATAGGCTGAAGATAGTCATAGAAGAACCCTAGAACCTATGGAAGAATCCATGAAATGTTGGAGTGAGGACCTTCAAATATTCGCTTATTGCAGACTTTCCAGATGACCATGAAATAAATATTGACATAAACTTTAAATGAGCCATATTATGCACCCAACATCTAATACAAGGTTCTAGAAAATTGATAGGCCCGACATCTAGAAGATTAAGAGAGAACAAAGCTTTCTGCCATAATGCCTTGGAAAATTCATATGAGAAGAAAAGATGTTCCATATATTTCGAACCTTGCATGCACAATGTACATCTGTTTGGGCCATTAAATCACTGACAAATCAGATTATCTGAGGTTAAGATCATGTTTTCTAGTGGAAAACTAGGTGAAACACTTAATTTTTGGCGGGATTGCCCATTTCCGAATATTTCGCTTCCAACAATTTACACCCAAAAAAGAGCATGCTCACTGATAACATCATGTTCCCATCTAGTTGTTACCTAACTCGTGGTTTTTTCCCCAACAAGGTTGTGGTATACATCCTATTACAGAGAATAAGATCACTACGAGACAATTTTGTGACTTAGCCATCCCACTCAAAGTTTGGAGTGCCCCGAAGACCCAGGTCATGAGATCTTATCCATCTACCATTTTTCCAATCATGTGCACGAGGTAGGTAGACCTCACTAAGCTTGTATATCCCAAGGACATTCAAAAGCGTGATGAGTTCAATTGACAACTTATAAAATGATTCTCCTCGAATGAAAGGGTCTATGCCCAGACAAACATTATCTCCCCGACCTACTTTCCAAGCCATCCATCTTCTAATTCATCGAATTGAATTCGAAAAACCCCTCCAAACATTTGACCCCAAAATATAATTGAAATTGTTGCCAGACCAAATCCAATCCACAATTGATTGATTCTTCAAATATTTATATGCGACAACATTGTTCCATATGCGAGAGCCAATAAACAACGTCCAAAGGCTTTTCATAGCTAGAGCTAAACCAAATCGGTGAAGGTTTTTGAAGCCCCAACCCCCACAATCTTTTGGTTGCAAGAGCGTCTCCCATTTTCCCAGATGAAAGCCACATGTTTTCTTTTGTAATGCCCATAAAAATTTAAACATAGTTTGTTTGATCCACTTAAAGTTGATTTTGCAACCTTGGATAGCATGAGCTAGTAGATGGGTATACTCTGCAAGACCGATTTCACAATACATTTTAAAAACATGGAACAAGATTGGTAACCATGAAGATTTACCATCAATTTACCATGGAGATTCTTAATTTGTAAACACTGGTTGACACTTCCAATCAAGAGACAAATAAGACCAGACTAGCTAGGTTTGCATGACTGGCAGAATAAATTGCAGTGTCAACCAAATATATATATGGTCATTCTCCAATGAAGGACATTTTCATAGGATTTTAACATTTCTCCATTTAAAAGGATGAATAATTGGCACTTTTCGTGGCCTTGCACCATGGCCATGGTCACCACTGGTGACCGTCAAGAACATAGAGGCTAATGCCACTAAATGAAAATCATACGTCATGAAATGGAACAAACCAGGATAAGATGGAAAAATAGATTCCCGAGTCGCTGTTAATTTCCAGTCCATCCCGCCATTTCTGTCCATGGGCGATCAACGTCTTCACTGCTGCTGGACACATGGATCACTACTGGCCAAATGACTGAACTGTTGTAATGGAGAACAACGATAGTGTACCATTCAGATTTAGAAGCGAGAATAGTGATGATGATGGTCGTTAACATCCATTGAGACCAAAATTTGGTCTATCGGACCTAAAGAAACGAATTATTTAGTTTTATTTAAGATTTTATTCCTATGCTCAAGAAACTTGGAGAGAAGCCTCCCGAGCTCACTATAATTTTGACAACGTAAAAGGCTAGGAAGGTTAGTATTGCAACAAAGATTTTAAAATTGAGATCTAATGTGGTTGTACGCAGGGCACTCTAAGAGGAAGTGATTTTCATCCTCGATGTTCGTATTCTCACAGAGATGGCAGAACCTTTCCATCCATGGTGTTTTAGGAATTACCCAATGACTTGTTTCACTATGGAGCTCATGAGAGTTCATTCTAATCTTGGCTATATTAGTTTTCTTCTTTGAGCTAGTTAAAACACAGAGATACTTTTGATTTTCTAGGGTGGGGTTGATGACCTCCTTATAATATCTTAATTTTATTTTAGCTGCTAAATCTTTCTCACACCACATTTTTTATTTTAACTTAGAAGTAACAATATTTTTAATGTTATTAATGTTTTCCAATGCAACATTCTCACTGGTCTCCCTATGGTTTAACCAGGCCCTGATGTCTTTATACCAACCTCGTTTGAGCCTTAGGTGGTTTTGGCTGGAATTTAAAGCTAGCTTAGGAAGTCTATGGTCTCCTATGTTATTGAGTTTGTGCTTATACAACAGAAGCCTAGTCATAGCTAGGCTCTCAATAGGGGAAAGACCCACTTCTATAAGTAGAATAGGATAGGGTGTGTTGCTTTTAATTTTGAGGTTATACGTTATAAAACGCTTCTGGATTTGCTCAATATTTCTCCAGGATTCTCTATAGATGCTACAACCCCAAATCTCACAACCATATAAGATAACCAGAGTGACTAAAGTTTCAAAGAGGAACTTCTTTCTATCCCACATTACGAGGTTTGCCGTTTTACAATTATTTTCAAGACCAAAATAAGTTTTCCATCCCCCATTAATCCTTTTCTCAATGCTATAGTTCTAGTTGAGATTGTGATGAATATCAATTCCTAGGTAATTGTAGGAAGACACTTCCTCCAAGTTACTATTGTCATACATAAAATTAGCGTAAGTGTCCTTCTTGGATTTGATAATCATAACTTTTGTTTTGTTAGTGTTAACAATCATACCCATGGTAGAGAAAAAATCCTTAAGAAGTATAAGTTTCTTATCAAGATTAGATGGGCACCTTGCAAGAAGAACAGTATCGTTAGCTTAGAGAAGAAGGATGATGACTATCCTAGCTAAGATCGTGCTAGCACATCCTGCTTCCTCTAAACAACCTTCTAGCTTGTCGATGTAAATGCCAAATAGGGTAGGGGAGAGGGGGCAACCTTGTTTAACTTCGATATTACACTTAATATCTTTCGACCACCCCTCATTGCTCTTTAACTTGGAAATTACATTCTCATATAACCTTATCACAACAGCTCTCAACTCAAAAGGAACCTTTAGCTCTTCTAATCTGTTCCAAAGGTTGTTTCTAGGAACCGTATCGAAAGCCTTTCTAAAGTCCACAAAGCAACAAAAGAGATTGGATTTATCATTGCAGCATTCCTCCACAATGATCCTAAGCGTAACGAGGTGGTATGTTGTTGAGTGCTGCTTTCTAAAACCCGCTTGGCCTTTAGCCCACTTACCTTCACTTTCAAGCCATATGCTCAACTTCCTTTCCAAAGTAATACCATATAACTTGGTAGGAGAAGGCTGATCATAATTGTGTGATAATTAGAGGGGTTATTTGTATCCCCACTTTTAAAAATAGGGATAATGAGGCTTTGAGTCCATGGTTTAGGGAACCCTTGCCTGACCGCTTGATTGAAAAGCTTGTGAATGTGGGGGATGAGGACAAGACCTCCAATTTTTAAGATTTCCGCCTAGTAACCTTCAATGTTTGTAGGAATTTATAGGGTAAGTTCCTTAGACAGAACACCAAAGGACACCACTCACAAACAGATCACACATCAAGACACCAGTATTCTTGACTTGGTTAAAACCCTCAAAGAGGGAAACAGTCCACGGTCTAAACCAATGCGGCCACTTCAGGCAATTTATTAATAAAAGAATGAAAATTTACATAAGCTTCTCTCATGAATGGTTACCCTACAAATGACCCTCCATGCTCTTTAAATAGATATCATGGACCAATTGGGTGTTAAGCCATGGATCAAGTGTCGGTAATACCGAGGAGAGAATGAACTATCGGATCACTACATATCGTGACCGTCGGATTGTAAGTTACAAAAGTACAAAGTAAAGAAACACACTTTACCAAACTCTACACTAGACCAATTTATACTTAACTATTTCCTATGTGTCGGAATATCCTAACATCCCCCCTTAAGAACAACTTGGGATAGGATTGAAGGATGTAAAAATATGACACAATAGGAGAAGGAAGGAGGCATTAGAGCCTATCCCCCCTTAGTGACAACTTCCTGAACTCCAACCATAAATCGAAGTTTAGTAAACTTCACCTCTGTGAGAGCCTTTGTAAAGATGTATGCAACTTGATCATCTGTTGAATAGTATTGCACTTCAAGAACATGGTCGTGAATGAGCTTTCCGATGAAGTGCATGTGCAGTTCAATGTGTTTGCTATGCTAATGTTGGAATGGATCTTTGCATAGTTGAATGGCACTTTGATTATCACACCAAAGTGTAGTCGGATGCTGCTGTTGAAAGCCAAACTCTGACAGGATTTGACAAAGCCACAAGGCTTCCTTACTAGCTTCTACGACACCACAATACTTTGCTTCTGCTGAAGAAAGAGAAATGGCACTTTGTTTCTTGCAAGCCCACGTAATAGGTCCTAAACCAAGAGTGAACACATAACCTGCAATAGACTTCCGATCATCAGGGTCACCAGCCCAATCAGATTCAGTGAAACCAACCAATAGAGGATATGCTTCTGCACTGTAATGAATCCCAAAATGAACTGTACCTCAAACATAACGAAGTATTCTTTTAGCTGCTTTCCAATGACTTTCATGTGGGTTTTGCATAAACCGAGAAATAAGGCCAACAACAAAGGAAAGGTCAGGACGAGTATGGGTCATATACAAAAGTTTTCCTACAAGTTGATGGTATAAGGTAGCATTAACTTCAGGGGAAGTACAAGTTACTGAAAGTTTGGCTCCAGACTAAAAGGGAGAAGGGGTTGGATTATAGTCTTCCATGTGAAAATGGAGTAGAAGATCACATGCATACTTGGACTGGGAAAGGGAAATACGTTCCTTGGATCGCAAGACTTGAAGACCAAGGAAATAATGCAAGTGTCCTAAGTATGTCATTTCAAACTTCGTTTTAAGGCTGGTCTTCAAATGGTTTATAAGGTTGGGATCACTAAGAGTAAGGATAATAACATCAACATAAAGAAAAAAATGATAAGAGACTTGCCCACTTTCTTGGTGTAGACAGTATTGTCAGAATGACACCTAGAAAATCCAGTTTCTAAAAGAAAGCTATCCATTTTGGCATATGAAGCCCGAGGGGCTTGCTTGAGACCATAAAGTGATTTCTTAAGCCGACATACAAGGCTAGATTCTGTTTGTATAAAGCCAGTAGGTTGTTCCATATAGATTTATTCATGCAAGTCCCCATGTAAGAAGGCAGACTTAACATCCATCTGATGGACTTCCCATTTGAAAGAGGCAACAAGGGAAAGAACAAGGCGGATAGAGTTCATTTTAGCAACAGGGGAGAAGGTTTCAATATAGTCAATGCCTTCAACTTGTGAAAAACCCTTAGAAACAAGACGATCTTTGTAGAAATTTTGAATAATATAACACTTATTCACAGAGATTATCTTGATTATATACTATTGCGGAATGCATTCATAATACATAACCTCCTCTACATTGATCAGCGATTTTGCGGAATTAAAAACAATGAAACATCAATCGCATGCGCACATTAACACAGTATGTAACCGTGGAAATCATACAACTGAAAACCCCCAACTATCTGTATATTATAATGATAGAGAACATGTAACAATACATAGTACAATACTCCTCAAAAGTACTCAGTACTATCTCCACCTGCTACACACAAACTAGCTCAGATCTGAATCAAGTCACAAGTTCAAATATCCTCCGCTGTTTGCCTACCTCTACTGCGCAATCCAATATGAGAGTAGAATGATCCAAGCTCGTTTTCCTTGGCTTGTACTGCGCAATCCTCATTGGCAATCTCAATCACTGATTTTGCAAATCTCATGCACAGCTATAGTCACAACTGATAGTAGTCTCCACCTCTAACACCTGTCTCCACTGAACTGTCCATGCACTGAGTTAATTGATGTATTCTTTAGTTGCTTTATGAGTTAATAATTAGTGAATTAATTAACAATTAATTCACATCACTCATCACTAGTGTATTCTGCAGTTAAACTAAATACAACTAGTTCAACTAAGTCAAACTGAACACAACTCCATCAACTCCTCAATCAACTCCACCAAACTCAATCACTTGAGTTCTAACTGAAGTCCATCATGAAATAGCTCAACTAACCCATAAGAAAAGCGTATTTCCTTCTGGCAGTTGCATGTGCCACATCCGTAGCTCGAACTGAAGTGTTCCAAGAGGATAAGATAATGTTTATAGTCCAAATATTATTAAGAGCTAATAATATTCGACTGTTCTATTTTTAGCCTGACAGTCTAAAAATAGACTCCGCCCATATGTCTAAAAATAGAAGTCCATCTATTTTTACCAACATGACCAATCATCCACAAATAGCATCCTGCAACTCATAGACCATGATCCATATGTCTAAAAATAGACTTTGCACCAAAAATAGCCTGCGGGCCCACTTAGTGAAGGCGACTCCTTTTCACTAAGATCCATCATCTTGTTGCATTTTCAACAAGCTTTATGTTTATCAACTTTTCCATCTGGTCCATACTTGGTTCTGTAAACCCATTTGCATCTAACAAGTTTTCGTCCCTTTGGAAGGGGAACAAGATCCCATGTATCAGTTGCCAATAATGAATGATATTCTTCATTCATAGCTTCGTCAAAATCTAGATGGCCTAAAGCTTCTGCAAAGGTGTCAGGATCATAATTAGATTAAGCTTTATCCAGTAAAGAAGAGGCTCTATCGAACTGAGAATGTGTACGTCGCTGATATGTAGGATCACCGACAAGAGCACCTGCTGCATCCTGAGTAGCACATACCCATTTTGGAAGCTGAGGAGCTGAAGGAGGATCCTGAGAAGGTGGGGGAGGATTTTCATCCTCGCTGTCATCATCTTAAGAATAAATATTTTCAGAAGTGGAAGGGATAGAGAGAGGTGGCACATTCGCTGAACTAGGCTCGTAGCCCGATATATTTTCAGAAAACTTTACATCTCTTTTAATGATAACATTTTTGGACTTAAGTGGAATATGTCTGTATCCTTTGAAATCTTTAGAATATCCAACAAAAACACATTTTTCACTCTTAGGTTCTAAAGCTTTATGTTTCTCATCTAGAATATGGGCCCATGCTTCACTTCCAAAAACATGAAAGTGACTTACATCTGGTTTAATTGAGCTCCATGCTTCTTCTGGAGTGATATTGTTTAAAACCTTAGTAGGAGTGTGATTTATTATGTAATTTTCACAGTTAATTGCTTCTGCCCAAAAATTAAGACTAAGTCCTTTAGATTGAAGCATACAATTAGCCATTTCCTTTAAGGTGTGATTCTTCCTTTCAGCTACACCATTTTGTTGTGGAGTATATGGAACAGTATGTTGCATTTGAATTCCATTCTTAGAGCAAAAGTTGATGATTTTTTTGTTAACATATTCTCTGCCATTATCAGATCTTAGATTAATAATTTGATTGCCAGATTGTTTTTCAACAAAGTCCTTAAAGGCCAAGAACATGTTAAATACTTCACTCTTGAGTTTTAAGAAGTATACCCAAGTGTGTCTGCAAATCATCAATGAATGTTAAGAAACACTTGTAGCCAGAGAATGAAACAACTCGAAGTGGACCACATAAATCACTATGCACAAGCTGTAAAGGGGCTCAGGTATGCCAAGAGGCACGTTTTTCAAAATGATCTTGGTGATGTTTTCCAAGTACACATCCAGAACAAACACCATCTCTGCAAGATACAATTGGAAGCCCTGTCATCATATTTTATTTACATAGATTCTGAACGGAGTGATAGTTTAAGTGACCAAATCGCTCATGCCAAAGTTTGCTCACTTCATCATTATGAGCAACAAATACTGAGCGAATATTTGATGACCCAAAGTTGTTAAAATTATACAACCTTGTAGAATCATCAGCAATGCCAGTAGTTAAAATCTGTCTAGGATCTCTTAGGTCCTTAATTACAACATCGTGAGGTGAAAATTCAATGATTTTACCTTCACCTGAATGAGTTATCTGATATACAGATAGAAGGTTGCAGGATAAGGTTGGAACACATAATACATCATTAAATTGACCATTGTCTATATCAACAGTTCCAGTTCCTACAACACTAAGAGATCTATCATCACCAACATATATATTTTTGGTGTTACAATCATTTAAAGAAGAAAACATGGCTTTGGTTTTGGCCATGTGATAAGAAGCTACAGAATCAATGAGCCACTCATGAGAATTAGAAGAAGAAGATACATTTAGTGCATATCCAAACCGAGATGTTTGACAACCACATGCAGAAAGTGCTACTCTTGAAGATGAAGTTGAAGTTGAAGAATGCTCCAAATGGATGTTATGCTTCTTTATTGCTGCTTCCAAGGCTTCCATCTTCTTAAAGCATTTGGATTCTAAGTGGCCATCTCGATTACAAAAGTGGCAATGTCTATCAGTGTTCCTCCCTTTGTTTTTATTTGCCTTATCATTTTGTTGAAATGATTTTTCATTTTGAGACTGAAATTGCTTAGGACCCTTATTTGGTTTAGTACCATTCTTTTTAGGATACAACTTCTTAGGATTCTTTGAATTTGGTTGTTGCTGGGCAGCTAAGGCTTTCTTAGAAGAATTTCCAAGATTAAGAAGACCAAGCTGTAAGAGTTTTTCTTGTTCTCGTATTAACGAATCACAAAAGGCATCAAAGGAAGGGGACTTGTAGTCTTGTCCTTGAGAAATGAAGACTTATCTTGTAGAATGGAAGGTGGAAACAAACATAGAGTAGGTTGGTCCCAACTTAGTAAGAATGGAATAGATAAGGTTACCATCTTCTTTCTTAACCTTAGCACCGTCCAAGAGAAGTCTAAGGGTCTTGAACTTGGACAAAAAATCTTCAATGGAAGAAAAATTATTGGGGTCCAATGTAAGCAACTCATTTTTGAGTTGATGGGCTCTAAGTTCATTTTTAATTCCAAAAACTTTAGTGATCTATTTCATTGCTTCATTAGGAGTATCAAGTTCTACGATATGGAATCTAAGGTATGGAGAAATAGACATCCATATCAACCCACGTGCTTGATCTTGCCTATTTTCCCATTTGGCTACCTTATCTTCATCTTTGGGTTTGGTTTCTTGGCCTGAGGCTATTCTGTAAATGCCTTTACTTCTAAGTAAATCCACAATGTAGGACCACCATTGGAAGTAATTGGTGCTATCAAGAATAACTTGACATGGACTTTCCATTTTAACAGAAACGGAAGCTATAGATGCTAAAAATAATTGTTCCAATGGAAAGATCTCAAAAAATTAGGCTGATTAAAAAAAATGGCTCTAAAAACGGCTTTCGGATGAAGAAGTTATGGCTTTTTGAAGAAAAGTTGTTGAAGATGCCGATCAAGTGCGGGAATGTGCGGAAATGAATGATAAAGTTATATTTTAAAAAAAAATCCGCCCCCTTTCCAAACTTAATCTAATTAGCTCAAAAAAGAGAAAGGCTTGAGCTCAAGACCTCTATTCTCATAAAGTAACTTTGGATCAAGTGAGCCAGTTTAAAAAGTTAGTAATTTTTGGAAAAGAGGAAGGGTTTTTTTTTTGTTTTTTGTTTTTAGTCACCGAAGCTTTGGGGTGCATGCTTACTTGAGAAAGCTCTTTTTTTCCTACAAAACCCAAAATGAACATACACAAAAAACAAACCTTATGGTTTGAAGTTAGCTTTACCTGGAAACTAACAATTTTCCTTAATGTTTCTGATTTTCCTAGATCACACTAAGGTGCGGCGGAAAAGAGCATACACATGAGAAAAATCGTTCCTTTTTGTTTTTGATTTTCCAAGATCACACAGATTCATGGGGCAAAGAGCATACGCATAAATGAAAGGTATAGATCTAGTAATAAAAAATAGAGAGCTAAATAAACCGAAATAAATAGAGAGAAAATAACTAAAAATTGCAAATAAACATTGTATTGCTTCAGATATTAAAAATGACGTAGCTAGGGATACTGGAAACCTTTTCACATCAACGAAAGGGGTTCCTCACTGCAACAGATGCTCCTAAAACAATAGAGTAGTCCGCTCGGCCAGAAAGCAGTCAGTAACAGTAGATCTAGGAAATGACAGTCAGATGCAATTCTATCGGCTTCAGATTTGGATCACCAACGGATGCAGCCCTCAAATAGCTTCGATACCATGTAGGAATTTACAGGGTAAGTTCCTCAGACAGAACACCAAAGGACACTGCTCACAAATAGATCACAGTTCAATACACCAATATTATTGACATGGTTAAAACCCTCAAAGAGGGAAACAGTCCACGGCCTGAGCCAACACGGCCACTTCAGGCAATTTATTAATAAAAGAATGAAAGTTTACATAAGCTTCTCTCATGAATGGTTACCCTACAAATGAGCCTCCATGCTCTTTAAATAGAGATCATGAACCAATTGGGTGTTAAGCGACGGATCAAATGTCGGTAATATCGAGGAGAGAATGAACCGTCGGATCACTACATATCATGAGCGTTGGATTTTAAGTTACAAAAGTACATAGTAAAGAAACACAATTTACCTAACTCTACACTAGACCAAGTTATACTTAACTATTTCCTATGTGTCGGAATATCCTAACAATTTCCTTAGCTTTCCCATTAGCCAAGCGATTAACCCCAAAATCAATGTCTTCTAATGAGAAAACTTCTTTCGTTGTGAGCAGTGTTTCAAAGTTATCCATGACATTTGGAGATTCATAAAGCTTTTTAAGATAGGAATTCCAGTCGTGTAAAGCAATTTTATTATTATCTTTAGTTTTCCTAGTTAGAATCTGCCTCCAGAATTTCTTAGGAGCTACCTTAGAGAGGTGTAAGAGATTCTCTTGTCTTTTATCAATATACTGCCTTTTTTTTCCTTTTAGTTAGGTATTTGTATATTTTTATCTTGCCAATTTTAAGAGATCATCAACAAATTCCTTAATTTCTCTCCTCGCACTTTTACAATCTTTGTCATACCATGGGTTGGTTTTGCTATTTCTTTTATCACTTGAAACTTCAATTGAGAACTTGTTAATAGAATATGAGAGGGTTGTAGTAAAATTATGATAGAGATCTCCTATGTTGTCTATACTAGATAAAGGAATCAAATTAGTTTTTAATTCATTTAGAAAGAGATCTTTTTTATTTCTATCAAAGATTAACTTCTTTTGGCTATAAGGATTATCTTCTATGGGATCTCTATGCATGAAAAATTGAGAGTTATAAGTAAAGGCCTATGATCAGAGTCAGGCTCGTGGTCGTTTAAGATGTCAAAATTTGTTATTTCGTTGTATAGAGGGAGATTGGAGATAACATAGCCTACCACACTGCTACCAAGCCCATGGATGCAAGTCATCTGGCTAGAATTGGGCCACTTCTTTAGATCATTGCAAATTATGAGATCCTGAGCACTACAGAGCTTGACTAGCTCCAATCCAAACAAATTCTCCCCGAGATCTTCAGAGCTCCTTTTGTATCGGCTAGCCAGAGGAAGGTCTTTGTCTAACTAAAGAGGATTAGGGTTGGAATGATTGCTTAGAAGAATAACTTGGTTTCTTGAAGTTCGAGCATTAAAGTCACCCATTAAAAGGATATTGCCTTCATTCCTTAGGCTAGAAATATCATTCTCTAGACCATTGTAAGGACTGTTTTTATCTAGATTCTTTTTCTTACAGAAGTTAGAATTGATGGGGGGGAAATAACAGATTTCTATGTAGGTCTTTTTATCATAAATGTTAGTAATTTCTATCCAACTATATTGGTTGTAAGGGTCGTTTTTATAAATCCTAGCATGGGGAGAGATGTTCTTCTTAATGTAACAAGCTATATCCCCAATGCCTTTACAGGAGGATCACTTATTCCAGGTAGAACATAATGTAAATCCAGCTATGTTAGGGACCTTAGATTCTTCGTGCTCCTAAGTTTCAACAAGCAAAATAATATCAACATCATTCGAGATCCAACTTAGCTTGGGGCCTTTGTTCCATGGAAAGCCCCGACAGTTCCAAGAAAGAATCCGGAGCATGTTGAATTGCTATTTATTATTATATTTTTTGTTTCTATCTCGAATAACAGCTTTTCTATTTCTGATTATTGCCCATTTTCCTTCCTTCCTAGCTTCCTTTACCTTTTGAATCTCCTTTCTCAATTTTGCTTGATCTTCTGGAATGAGATCTTCATTTATAAATATTCTCGTTCCTTTTAGACTTGAGGTTTTACTAAGTATGTCATACTTATGGTTAGTAGAGCTCACCTTTATTCGGATCAACCTTCCTTTATTCTCAATTAGTTTCCCCAACCTTGTTGCTTCTGTGAGACACGTTGTTTCAATTTGTAATCTGTTATGTAATTCTGTCTAGGCTATGGCTAAAGTATCCTCGTCTACCTCCTCTTTCAAACTGAAGATTATAAGGTTCAAGGCCCTTTTGTTATGCTCATGGTCTAATTCTATCAATTTTTTCATTTCATCTTTAATTGGTTTGATATCTAATTTACCTGCCACACTATTTAGGGTGAGGTGGCTATTAAATTTTTCTTCTAGCTCTTCAATAATATAATAATTATTATAAATTTCCATTAATGTGGTTGTGCTAGTTATATTTACTCGAGAGGTATGATAAATAAATAAAAATATAAATAAATTAGAGGTATGGTAAATAAATAAAACATATTTTTATATTTACTCCATAAATCTCTTTATATTTACGAAAACTCAAAAAGAGGTTTTATTTATGTGAAGTCTATGGACCAAATACCATGGAACAAATAATTATTTATACAATGGGCCAAATACCATATTTATAAAAGAGGTATGGTAAATAAATAAATAGAAAAGAGGTATGGTAATTAAATAAAAATATATCAAATGGGATTAGAAACAAACATATAATTATATACCAAGCCTATGGGCCAAATACCATGGTAATAAAAGAAATATGAGAAATAAATAAAAATATAAATAAACCAATAAATAAATAAAACCATTTTTTATATTTACTCCATAAACCTCTTTATACTTTTCGACACTCAAAAAAGAGGCTTTATTTAGGTGAAGCCTATGGGCCAAATACCATGGGCCAAATTATTATTAACACAATGCAAAAAAATATTATTAACCCTAATATTAATATTAAAAGAGTATTATTATTATTATTATTATTATTAAATCTAATATTCATATTAATATATTATAATATTAATATTATTAAATTTAATAATTTAAGAGAGACTTGTCTCAACCAATCTATAGTCAGGTGGAACGTGGTAGTGCCATCTCTAGTTGTTTTTGCATTCATTAATGAGAAATTCATTCCCTTGGTTTTGATGTGTAAATGTACTGCTTTATATGTGAAATTTATGGTTGATATATTTATGGTATTTCTGTTGTTACTATGCTTGTTATATGTATGTTTTAAGGTAGCAGCTATGCATGGCTCTCAATATGTTTTTACTTGTGAATTAATGGACAATGTATATATGACATAATAGATGATAATCAAGTAAAAGAAATGAGGGAACAATGATTCTTAGTGATTCTCAGATAAGTATGAGATCCCTATGCTTAACTCTATTGTTTACACCTGTACATTACATGCTTGTGATATGTTTGAAGAAATGTATCTCATAGCTAGTAGGGGTCTGGTTAAGGGTTTTTGTAACTAATTGCTTCTACTTCATTGTTTCCCTGTGTTGGACCCATCAACATTCAGGGGATCTCCCTAGTTTGAAGTCCCAAATAGACCTCCAACCGTTTGTTGTAGGAGTCCCCTCCGATATAAAGGCTTGATTTCCATATAATTAGAGATATGCCTTGGCTCTAGTTGTCAGCACATGAGAGTGTTGCGCCGGTATCTTCAAACAACAAGGTAAGTGTGCCTGGTGAGTGCGTAATGTAACTTGTGTCTTGGTTCTCTTACTGCAAATCGAGAGAGTAAAGTGAGCTTCTAAGTGAGAGGTAATAGTACCACCCACGAGGAGAGACATGCGAACCAAAAAGGTTTGTCCAACATCCAGCGGAATAGTCCATAGCAGATGTGGTAGTTGTTAAAACTGAAGTGAAAGGGGACAACACGTACACCACCCAACATAGTAGTCCACACAGATGTGACAGTCGTTATAACTAGAAAACAAAGATGGTCTGTTGATTATCCTGCGGAGTAGTCCACAAGGATGTGACAACGGTGATAACCAATACACAAAGGTGGTCTGGCTAGTATCCCATGGAGTAGTCCACAGGGAGGAGACAACAGTGGTAACCAGTACAACACATTCCCAACAATGTAAGTACTAAAAAAACTGAATAATTCAACTATCTTAATATAGGTGAAACAAACATGCATTAGAAATTTTGAAAGAATAATCTTACAAACATCTACAAAACATGCATGAAAACGTGCTGGCCTAGACATGCATTTGAATTAAGAAAAAGTTCCAAGGCACATTTGTACACCATGTTGAAGAAAGTGTAACTAGGTTCGGTCTTCATAAATGCAATTTTGAAATTTTTATTTATTCAAGAAAAGAGAAATTATTTCTATATTATTTTTCAATGAGTTTCTTGCTCATTAAAGTAGGTCAAGCAAATGTTTAAGTGCTTCTAGGAAGTCAAAGTGTCAATGTATTTATGTAATACCCTTCGAGGACATGTTACACTATGTAGAATATTGTATAAGGTCAAAGGAATACCGACAAGACAAGTACAAGTCCTCTCCATGCAGCAACATCCTTCAAAAGATGCTAAACAATGAAAATTGATGAAGAAAATGTATGTTGGCCTACAGTGAGCAAGTTGGCCTCAAGTCGGCGTAAAGGAGGGACGGACCTCTATAAATAGAGGTTGTCCACTCTCTCAAAAGAGAACGAAAAAACATCTATGAAATCAATGAAGTGAAGTAGCCGAAAAGGAGAAGGGAAAACCTTTTCTAAATGGTCTCCTAGTGCAACGAAGGAAGGAGGAGGAAAACCAAAGTGAAGAGGATTCTTTCTAGGGCTAGAAGCAATCACAAGTGCGAAGAAAAGGAGGTCAAGTCTATGGGTATGATAGCAGAGACAAAATATTCCATGAACTAGTGTTGTTTGGGCTTGAAACTAGGCCTACAATGCCTACCAAGTCAAGTGAATAAGCCTATCTCTCTAGCGAAGGAAAATGACCCTAATTCTCTAGGGTTCCTATCATACGTGGAAAAACTAGGGTTGTTGTTCAGTCACATCAAGTTTGAAGATCTACCTCAAGAAGAATATCATTCGATCAAGAGAAGGGTGTCTCCTTAAGTGAAGAACATCTTGAAGAAAGGAAGAATAATATCTCATCAAAAAGCTAACATAGCCAAGGTCTATCTCTAGACAAAGAAGTGAAGAAAAGGACGAAGTGTTGGGGAGCAAAGTGTCAGAAGGAGGAAGTCCATGTGTTGGGGAACATAGTACAGAAAATAGGAATGACTTGACTTGTGCTTGGAGGAAATCCTATTCAAGGGTCTAGGGTTTGGAATTGATCAATAAGATAAACTTACCTAAGGGTTTTCCTATCTAAGAGAGAGAGGTTTTGGCCCTGGTAGAGATAAAACACACACTATAATAATGAGAAGAAGATCAAGCTAATATAATTTTATAAGTGCATAAAAAACTTTCAAGAAGTGAAGAATCCTAATATACATACTATCCCTTGATTCTTCAACATGGTATCAGAGCTAAGGTGACACATCAAGGAAAGGGCAACTCAAGAACACTCATCAAGGAAGGACATCTACAAAATTTGAAGCATCAAGCCAAGAAGTCTTTATCACATCAAGGACAAGAAGGTTTACCATCTATCATTCATCAAGGAAGACTACAAAGCAAGAAGAAGAGCCTTACATAAAGGCACCTACAAGAAGAGCAGATCAAAGAAGTCCCTACATCAAGCTACAAGTAATCAAGAAAATCTCATCATCAAGCAAGTCCACTTGGAGAAAGCAACTTGAAGAACATCAAGATCCAAGGAAGGCAAGCCATCAACTCTTCAAGGAGAAAGCAAGTCTACTACATCTCAAAATCTATCAAGTAAGTATATGTCCCCTTCTGAATATACATCAATGTCTTTTTTGCAAGGAAAGCAACAAATTGGTAGGTACCAATAACTTTCTTGCATGGAAGAAGAGGACTGATTTACTTCTTAAGGAGAATGAACTCCTAGAACACATCAAAGGGAATGTCACTATTCCTGCTAAGGAAAAAACTCAAGCCTTAGCCAAGTATAATAAGGATGAGACAAGAGCTCAACGGATTCTAATAGAATCCATCAAATACTTTCTCATTCCTTGTGTCTCCAAGCTTGAAACATCAAAATAAATCTATGATAAACTCTTAGAGCTATTCCCAGTAAGCACAACCGGAGAAGTGATATCTCTTCAAAATGAGTTGTATAAGATGAAGATATAAAAGGAAGGAATATCTCCCTACTTCATTAAGATCTCTAAGATGAGGGATCAAATTCAAGAGCTAGGGGAAGTCATATCAGACAGAGAAATGACAACTGTAGTACTCAATGCTCTACTTGAGGATTGGGGCAACTTCACATCAAGCACATATTCCAAGAAGGAAGCCATCCCACTAAGTGAAATGTGGTCTCTATGCAAGATAGAGGAAACAATACTTAAAGAAAAGGAAGATGTGGGATCAAAGGAGAAAGCATTTGCTACCATGGCCAAGGGAAAAGGAAAATTTGGTCCACGAAGAACAAACAACAAAGATATGTCCAAAATCCAATGCTATGGATGCCAAGAATATGGACACTACAAAAGGAATTGTCCTAAATTAAATAATGACAACAGCAACAAAAGGAAAAGGGAAGAAGCTCATTTGACTCAAGAAATGAAAGAAGAAGACAATAATCAAAAGAAGGAAGATCCTTCGGATCTCTACTATGACTAAGTCTACTTCTTTACCTAAGGTATTCTTTCAAAGTTTTGAGTATTATAGGATCATGTAGGAATAGAATAAAATTGCATGGCTAGAAACATCTTCCGGAAGCTAGAATCATGATGTACATAGAGTTCAAAATACTCATGTATAAGGAGAATTTATAATAGAACAAAATGCATGGTTAGAAATATATTCTAGAATATAGGAGCATGGTAGATATTGCTCAAGATATTCATGTAGAACAAGAATAGCTACAATAGGACCTCATCCACAATGAAAGAAAATTGATCATGATTAAGAATCTTAGGAGACCTCCATCATCAAAAGGAAAGAAACATTTGTAGGGTAAGGGTCTTCAAGATCCTATGATGGAATCTTCAAAAGATGATTCATACATAAAAGAAGATGTCTCATTTGGAATCCCAATCATGGGATTCAACAAAAGGATGATATGTAGGCAAGTTAAGATGGAGCAAGAAGGGCCATATCAAGGACAACCAAATGAAGCTAAGCTGATTAAAGGAGAATCAAGATGAGGTATGTATTCATAAAATTTTAGTCATGTTATCATATGTATGTTATTGAGTCATGGGAATAGTTCTATAACATGATCAAGAAAAAGAATATCTTTCACCAATGACATGCTCGAAGGAATGTACTACAATGTAATGAACGTCAACAAAAGGAAATACTCACATAAGGAGTATAATTTTTTTGACTAAGAAGCAAGTGAAGAAGGAATGTTGACTAGTCCTAGAAGAAAGCAATGAAGAATTCCTCCCACAAGGAGCATAAGCTGATTGATCAATCTATCCATGAAGAAGAAAATGAAGAAACCAATCAGGAATGTGAATAACACCATGATCACAAAGAATCACTATCTGACAAATATCCAATGAAGACATCTCCCGAAAGAAAGGCAGGACAACTCTGACTAAGAAAGGAAAAGATAAAAGGAACCTTGACACCCTGAAGGCCTTGGAGATATGAAAGGTGCAGATAATTGATTCTACTCTATGAAAATGGCATGATGAAGAAGCCATCCATCCAAAGCACCATTTAATGTTGAAGCAATATCAGAATGAAGTCATGAAGGGCTACTAGATCAAAGCATGGGAACAAGAAAGTAAAAAGAAGCATCCATGTGAAGAGTAATATAAAGCATAAACAAGATGACAAGCAATAACCAAATGACAAGAGAAGTTGATATATGACAAGAAGGCCACTTTCCACGAAAAAAGTTTATATCACTTACTACAAAATTTGTTTTTAGTTGTCAAAAGGGTGCAAAAGAGTAGAAAACTTGCATCCATCTCCCAAGCCACAAAATCTATCAAAGCTAAATTGGACCTCCTCCATTGGATAGTGCTTGGAATAGGCTTTCCAATGGTATATGGAACTTCTCAAATGGACCTCAGAATCAAAAGATATGGCATGTTAAATATGGGGGTTTTGTCACCTATGAAAGGAGGAAAGAATCGCATATCGGAGGTGCGGGAGCATATCACAAATCACAATTGGAGTTGTCTAAAAGCAGCAAGGGAGGGTAGAGAAAACCAACTATTAGAGCTCACCAATATCAGAGATTAGAGGTTCCAACGATCTCCTATATCGGTGATCGCAAATGTCAGAGGTCCAAGGCAGCGATCAAGCATATCGGTGGGGTGAATTGGCGATCGACAATCACAACAACACAGATATATCGAAAATCACAAATTGGAGGACTAGGCAGCATGGCATATCAGAGGTTCCAACGACATGGCCATCGACGATCACACATCAGGGTTGCATCGCATATTGGCGATACCGCAAATCAGAAGCCTTGGCATATCAGAGGCCCCACACACTAGAGGTCTGGGAGTGATATTGGCATATTGGCAGTCGGGGTTCCAAGGCGATCGACAATCGCGCTCAAGAAATTATGGCTTATCAATGCACTAGCAGGGTGACAACTCTAACATATTGCGATATCACGAGTTGCAATATGTTAGTGCTGAAGGACAGGGAAGGCCGAAAGAAATTTACAAAGGAAATCAATGAAAAACTAAGGGTGGATGGAAATTTTCTCTCTCCTCTAGAAGGCCACGTGGCGGAATACCATTGGTCCTAATAAATCCATGGTGGCGCTAACGTCAGCATGATGTGGCAGTACAATAGACACGTGGCATGCATATTCAATGTGTCGAGGGGTCATAAACGGCCAAAATAGGGTGACACGTGTCACCACTCACAAGGTGCCACGTGGCAGTGATGACATCACATCAAAAAGCAGTATGAGGGACACATTGTGGGAGAGACATGGCCTAATCAGGGCCTTCATAGGAACCACAAGAAGATATTTTCCTCCATCATATTTATGTTTTCCTTTCTTCTATTATTCTGCGATTTTTATGTATTTTCAAGAAAGGAATCAAATCCTTGGGAATCATTTTGGGTAGCAAATCTATTGCAAGCCGATATAGCTAGTCAATATGATAGTTGGCCCTTGGCTGAGATATTTTGTAAATGTTGATTCAAATCCCCCCTTCTTTGTATAAATAGAGGGAAGAAACACTTAATACTGGTTCTGAAATTCTACACTCGGAGTGGTCCAAATTCTTTGGTTCCATTTTGGTTCCAATCGCTTGTTCATGAGGGACTTGAGTTGTAGATTGTTGAATGTAAATAGACTGGTGAATGGGACTCCTTTTGAAGATTAATGAAACTCTTTTGTGATTCCAATCATGGCAATGCGTAGTATTTTTCCCCTCTATAAATCTCATTTCATATATGTTTTTCCTTCTTTGAAATATTGTAATGAAGCTGTCGGTTTCTCCCTTGTTCATGATTGTATATTTGTTACTAAGTAGTAACAGTACCTGTGTTAACTACAGATTTACTTATGTACCTGTAACGTGCACATATTTACTTATGATTTTGGTGAAAAATGTGCCCATGAGGTATATGCCATGAAACCTTCATTTACGTTCCATTTTTTCTACCATTCCACCTTTTCAATCTTCCATACCTCTGTTGAGACATTGTTTCTTAGAATTCTGTTACAACCCTATGCATCGAATCCCCTCCTTTCTCTCTCCTCTTCACCTTTACTACAACTGTAATATTAAACTACCTATTGTTTTGTCTCAACCACTAGAACCAGACATTCCTCTTTGAGATTGACCCGATTTACCCCCTAAACATTGGGATCCATGTATTGGATTGAGTTTACCTTCATGAAGGCCATTTGAACCAAGCCCCCCTTTTATTATAATTTTAAACTTCGTGACAATTGGATTGCAACCGAAATCATCCCATTGATAATCTTCCATGCACTCCTCTATCTAAGATGTCCTAGGCACTGGTCTACAAGCAACCCAGAGGCTGTCTCTATATTTCTGTCTCCCAAAGCACTTGTGCTACAGGTGCCATTAAAAGTGAAAACATCTTTCTAACGTCATTATCAGGGAACAGATTAGAATATTTTTCCCTGGGTACGAAAAATCTTTGCATTCCCTTTGTTAGGTGAGCAAGGGAAGTGTGGGTTGAATATCTCTCACCTTGCCGACTCCACTGTTTCAAGTTTATGGTAAAAATCCTAGCGACTCCACTGTCCATATCTCTATTTGATTATCCTAGCTTTCAAGTAGCCTCATATTCACTTTGATGCTAAAGCAACTGAAAACTTTCCCTACCTTCGAACCTAAAATCACTCACCTAGGAAGGTTTTTAAAATGGCCATTCTTGAATTCTTGGCCAAAAAATTTTCCCCACTGGGTTTTTCTTCTATTGTTGGTTACCCCAATCATGTCCCTTCATTTCATGAATGGAATACCTATTTTTCTAGATTCAGTGGAGACAAAGATAGAAGGTTCGATCAACACCTTAAGGATTTTCATGAATGCATGGAACAACAGGGTATTATTTTTGAAGATGCGCAAATGAAATTTTAGAAAATCATTTTAGAGTTTGGTACAAAACAATACCTCGTGGCAACATATCTTCCTTAAAATGTTTTCATATAGAATTCCATCATTATTGCAAAAGATTGTATCCACCGAATGCTCTATTTGAAGATTGTTGTGCACATTTTAATGTCGAAAATATACCTGAGGGTAATGATCCTGTTGAATATGTTTAGGAGACTCCATTCCAAGAAGATATCTACTCACAGCAAGAAGCATTTCCCAGTGATCAAGAAAGCAAAGAAGGAAACATCATCGAGATGCAAATAAACCCTCAGAGATCTTATTTAGCGGAATTTGATGTTTCTCCTTCTTATGATGTATATGAATCTGATGGAGAGTCAAGTGATGCAGAGCCACAACCATCCCAGTTAAGGGAAGTTGCACAAGAAGAGGAGGCCCACCAGGACGTCAACGAAGAGGCTCAAGTCCACAATGCACATCCTTCAATTGGAGAACCAATTCAAGAACCTCCTCTGATTTATGATTAATATTACTTAGAGGAGGATGAGATGGTTGTGGATGTTCAAAGGGAGTGCTTTACTAGCAGGATGGGAGCAAGCTTCCAGCAACAAGTTCTTCTCGAAAATTCTAAAGCTGAGGAGCTGAACAATATTTGTAGTTGCCCTGACCGAGAATATATTGGTCAACAAACTTTTCTTGGAAATAAGGCAGCTACAAAATATTCTTGTCGGTTCTATGACCCTGTAGCTGATTACATGAGCACACTCTTTGGTCAGCATCAGAGGTTGTTTCTAGAGTATGCATCAAGATTTTTGTTTGCAGATTTTTCATGGTGCATGCTTATTTTAATTTTTAAATTTCAACAACAGGGAGGAATTAGGTCTAGCACCCAAATGTTGGCATGGCTTCATTGGATGGTTGAAATCACTCAGGTGAATTGATCCATGTATGTAGGTAGGAGTTGTACATAAATAATCTCACTATATGAGCATTTACTTTCAAATTGGTAGAATTTATTTTCTTGCATTTCAGTTTGATGAGGAAAGGAATCCCTGCAAACAAAGTTTCATGGATATTTTCTAGTTATGTATGTCCATTATATTTTTAACTCCATGCAGAATGGTGAAGGCCAATAGTCTGCAGGTTCTCAACACCTTGCCAACAAGGCACTGTCCCCAGTTGGAGCCAATGTTGTCACTCACTACAAAATTTGTTTTCAGTTTTCAAAAGGATGCAAAAGAGCAGAAAAGTTGCAGCCATTTCCTAAAACACATAATCTCTCAAAGCTAAATCTTACCCTCTCCATTGGATAGTGCTTAGAATAAGATTTCCAATGGTATATGGAACTCCTCAAATGGACCCCGGAATCAGAAGATATGGCATGTTAAATATGGGGGTTTTGTCACCTTTGAAAGGAGGAAAGAATCACATATCAAAGGTCTGTGAGCATATCGCAAATCACAATCGGAATTTTCTGAAAGTAGCAGTAGGGGAGGGCAAATAAAACCAGCGATCACTAATCACTGATATTGGAGATCAGAGGCTCCAATGATCCTACATATCAGTGATCGTAAATGTCAGAGGTTGAAGGCAGCGATTAGGCATATCGACGAGGTGAATCGGCGATCGATGATCACAACAACACTGATATATCGCAAAGCACAAATTAGAGGACCAGGAAGCATGGCATATCGAAGGTTCCAGTAACATCGCGATTGATGATCACACATTAGTGTCGCATCAAATATCGACGATCCCACAAATCAGAATCCCTAGCATATCGGAGGCCCCACACATCGAAGGTCCAGGAGCATATCCGCATATCGGTAGTCGAGGGTCCATGGCAATCAGCAATCGATGATATCACAAGTAACATCATGGCTTATCAGCGTACCAACGAGGTGATAACTCTAAAATATTATGATATCGTGAGTTTCTATATGTTAGTGTTGAAGCATCGGGAAGGCCAAAAGCGATTTACAAAGGAAATCAATGAAAAACCAAGGGCAGATGGGCCTTTTCTCTCTCCTCTAGAAGGCAACGTGGCAGCATACCATTGGTCTAGATAAATCCACAGTGGCACTGACATTAGCATGATGTGGAAGTATGGTAGACACGTGGCATGTAGATTCAATGTGTCGAGGGGTTATAAGGGGCCAAAACAGGGTGACACCTGTCACCACTCACAAGGTGCCATGTGGAAGTGATAACGTCACATCAGCAATCGCAAATCAGAGGTTGACTTTTATCAGTGCTTTGTAATGCAATGAACACATGGGAAAGGCGATAAAGGGGCTCTAATAAGGGGGCTAGCCCGCGATCACATAAAGGGCTGAGGAACCAAGGGTCGAGCGCTAAAGGGCTATCGCAATCGGAGGTCACAAACATGTTGCAACTCTAATGTAAAAGTCCCAACTAGAAACCCTGATTGTGATCCGCTGAGAAAGGAGCTCCAATAAAAGGTGCACAGTCATTAGACTTAAGGAAACCCAGTTCAAAGAACTTATAAAGGGAAAAAGGCCCCTATACAAGAGTCCAAAGGCCCTAACGCTTAGTGCTAAGCACTCGTCATAGCCTCTGATCCTACAATGAATAAATACTAAAAATGGATAAACCAAAGGGGGCCTACGGAGATCGGGACTCGTTGTTATGTAATGCCTCATGGTGTAAAAGTCCTGATACAACGACCCCTCGATAGCATGGTACAATGCTTTAAAGTCGGATGGGTCGGCAGCTGAGACAATGAATAGAGGTATGGAGTGGTTGCAAATCGATATGCACCGATCCTGTGGAAGCCTCTACAACAAGAAACCCAGGACAACAATCGCCTCAAAAATGAATTTGATTGCTTCACTGCACGTCTTCAGAGAGTAAATGGAGGTATGGGACTTAGGAAGACTTAATGGCCCGACATGGGGTTCCACTCAGATACAGAATGAAGGATTGCCAGGACATTCTCCACTTCTAATCTGTAACAGGAAACTCACAGTTGATCCACTCCCAGCTCTAGAGAACGAGCAATTTAGGTAGTTAAGGCGAAAGCGAAAAAAACTAGCCAAGAAACAAGAGGGACACATTGTGGTAGAGACATGGCCTGATCAGGGGCCTTCACAAGAACCGAAAGGACGATATTTTCCTCCATCATCTTTGTGTTTTCCTTTTTTCTATTATTCTATAATTTTTATGTATTTTCAAGAAAGGAATCAAATCCTTGGAATCATGGGTAGCAAAGCTATCACAGGCCGAGACATCTAATCAATCTGACAAATGGCCCTTACCTGAGATATTTTGTAAATGTTGATTAAAATCCCCCCTTCTCTATATAAATAGAGGGAAGAAACACTTAATACTGGTTCTGGAATTCTGCACCCAGAATGGTCCAAATTCTTTGGTTCCAATCGCTTGTTCATGAGGGACTTGAGTTGTATATTGCTGAATGTAAATGGACTCGTGAATGGGACTCATTTTGAATATTAATGAAACTCTTTGGTGATTCCAATCATGGTAATGCACAATATGTTTTTCCCTCTGTAAATCTCATTTCATATATGTTTTTCCTTCTCTGAAATGGTGTAATGAAGTTGTCGGTTTCTCCCTTGTTCATCATTGTATGTTTGTTACTAAGTAGTAACAGAACCATGTGTTAGCTACATATTTACTTATTTACCTATAACATGCACAAATTTACTTATGCTTTTGGTGACAAATGTGCCTGTGAGGTATATACCATGAAACCTTCATTTGCGCTCCACTGTTTCTACAATTCCACCTCTTGAATATTCCATACCTCTGCGAGGACATCGTTGCTTAGGATTATGTTACAGCCCTATGCATAGAATCACCTCCTTTATCTCCTCCTCTTCACTTTACTACAACTGCAATATTAAGCTGCCTGTTTTTGTGCGTCGGCCACCAGAACCGGACATTCCTTTTTGAGGTTGGCCCGATTTACCCCCTAAACATTGAGATCCATGTATTGGTTTGATTTTACCTTCATGAAGGCCGATTGAACCAATCCCCCCTTATATTATCTTTTTAAACTTCGTGACAATTGGAGTGCAACCGAAAGCCCCCTATTGATAATCTTTCATGCACTCCTCTATCTAAGATGTCCTAGGCACTGGCACGGGGGCTTCACTAGGGGAGCAATATCATACCACGTGGGTTCATATTGGGGGATATATATTGAGGGGAAAATGGCATAATATATTGGGGGTAAAGGGTTTTTATATTGGAAAATATAAAAAATGAAGCTTAAAGTCAATGAAAAAATATAAAAGGGTATAAAAAATGTTAATGAAAAAATGGATACCTACAATATCTAGTGAAAGTAGGGGCTTTTTGAATTAGGAAGTTGTATTGGGTTCATATTGTATGGGGTTAAATAATATTATTTTTAGAGGAATTTTCTAATATGTAGTCAAATTAAGGGTGTTGTTTAATATGCCATGAATGCACGTGATGTTTTAGAGGTTCACTAAGTGAATCCCCTGTGGGAACTAAGAGTGACCTTCCAAGATGATAGATTGTTGTATCTCTTGCATCTCGACTTACAATAAATATAATATCAATTTGGTGACCACGACCAAAGTTCGTTTGTCCCGTTCATCCATGGCCTTGCCCGTACGCATTCTCAGTTGGTTTGGGAACGACTTACAAGATCTAGTGATAGACAAAAAAATTGCACGTGTCAACTTTTGATTGGATGAAGGAGGACGAAAAAGGAGCATGGAGATTCGTTGGGGTGAACAGTGTTTCCCAGAGAAACACTTTCAATGTAATTAGTGTGGTTTGTTAATTTCAAATCAATTTTATTACTTCTTATTTATATTTACATGTACCATTTTTCTATAAGTGAATTATTTTTCTACTATCTTGTAGATTATTGAGACCACTACAAAGAGGTTCACAATTAGGAATTTTTTTAAAGACCACTTGCTTGGATAAAATCATTAATTGTTAAAACATATTTTATAAATGTCTCACCATATTTTAATAAAATATTTATAAACAGTTTCGAATAAATCACATTAGAAGTTTTGATATCGATGCGTTTTGAATCATTGAATGTGGTTCATTATCAAGATCAAGATGGAAAGATTGATCTCAGACTGAATATAAATAATGTAAAGATATAACGATAAATTCCAACATATATAAAATTATTACATAACAATTTAGATAAAAATTATTATTAAACCAAAGAAACGTCTAACATTAATTAAAGAAATGTCTAACATTAATTAAGAGATATCACTAAACATAAATATAAAATATAAAATAAAATAAAAAAAAGAAAATGAAATATTCATTATTAGAACTAATGAATATATCAAGGATTAATTATATTACGTATAACTCTCAATAAATAAGAGTGAAAAAAGGAATGCAATAATAAGAATATATGAAAAACAATAAATAAATAAAAAAGATAAGAATTAAGAGAATATATTAATATAAAAATAAGAGTTAAAAATAGAAGGATCAAAGGAATGAATTAATATATATACATATATATATATATATATATTAAAACAAAAATAAGAATTAAAAGAATGTATTAATATATTAATAAATATACATAGATATTAAATATATTTTAATATCGAATATATATATATATATATATATATATATATATATATATATATATATTTTTATATTATTTATATATATAAAAGACAAGAGAGTACTAATTAAATCAATTCAAACTTCTTAGCAAGAAAATGATAAGACGGTCACATTGAATAGAAAAGAGAAGGGATTTTTTTTTTATAAATTAAGCTAAAAAACATAAATGAAAACGAATAAAAAGAAAAGAACAGAGCACAAAGAAGAAAGAAAGGGGGAGCAAGGACAAAGACCATTAGGGAATAGTGTGGCAATCCAACAACTGCTAATTTTCCATCCATCATCCCTATTCAATGTACTGGATCTTCTCTCAATTTCTATGGCCTCTCTAAACTTTCGATTATGGAAATGATCACACTTGCCAATGGCCTGGGACTACTCTAAACAAATGTGGTGTTTTGTCTTCTCATCATGTTTGGCTAAAGATGAGGAGTGAGTCCTACAATGTTTGAGGTTGGTTGTGTGCTCCTTAATCCTTTGTCTTATGGAGCAACATGTTTCTCCAATGTAGGGGGTCCCCCATGAACAAGGGATTACATAAGCACCTTTCATGTCTTTAGGGTCCACCAGGTATTTGATAGATCTAAGGGAGTTTTGAATGGTGTTCATGGGCTTAAAGCTAGAAGACAACATGTGCTTCTTAAGAATCTGAGCAATCTTATCGGTTGTTCCTTAGATAAAGGGAAGTTGAACTTTAGTTACCCAATCTCCAGGCTCTTTCCTTATCCTTGGACCATTGCTCGCCTTTAATAAAGCTTTGAGACCTTGATGCTTATTATAACCATTAATTTCAAATACTTTAAGAAGATGTGATTTCTCATTATCCAAATGACTATCATCGGAAGCCATTAAAGCACGAGTAGCCAATGTATTGAGTAATCTAAGATTTTGGGCAAGGTAATGATGGGAACGAGCATGAAGATATTGCTCAGTATGAGTCTTCATCTGAAACACCTATTAGAATTGTAGCAAGAGAAGGCTTCATTTGACTTGTGCCTTATTCAAATGGAAAATTTTGATTTTCCACATGAGTAGGATGACTTCGATTGTAGTTAACTAGAGTGAAATGGCCTTGTCTACTAGTTAAGTCAGTAAATTCAAGTTTGTTGGTTAGAAGTAGAGTTGTGCATGAGTTGATTGCTAAGATCTAGCAATCTAATTGAGTTATTGTTAGCTAAACTCAGTTAACTGAGCTCTAGTCACTAATTGATTTAGTAGGAGTTCAGTTGAGTAGTTATAACAATTTTAAACTCATTTATCTCTCAATTAACTAGTAAATCAGCTAAAAATAGACCCAGTCATGCATGGAATTCAAATTGCCTAGTTGAGTGGATGGAAAAGGCACATTTGTATTTACAATTGTATATTATTGAGTGTACATTGATTTTTCAATGAGAAGGTGATCCATTCCCCTTGGATTGGCGCAACGAAATAGGGAATTTCCCTATTATTTAGGAGCTAATTTCCTCTAGGATTGCGCAAGGAAATAGGAGGTTGGTTGAAGCTTGAATTGGCTATGTTCGACAAAGTAGGAAGGAAGTAGGAGAACAATTTTATAGTGCAGGGTGTGCTTCAGAGTTGAAGAAATACATTGTAATTGTTTCTTTTTCTCATCTGAATTAGTGCAAAGCAATGGAGGGGTTTTTCCCAGTTAGGTTCCCTTGTAAAATCATTGTATTCCTTTTGTTTTGATGGTTGTAGTGATTGCATGTGATTCTATTGTATGTTTTCTTTTCCACAAAATAGTAGAAGAAATTTGTGGCTCTTGATTTTAGTTCAATTTCATTGGTAGTAGCAAGTTTCTTGCAATTTTACATGGTATTAGAGCTTCGGAAGACTACATAAAAACCTTGTTGTAGATGTTCTCTCAAAGAAATTTTGATTTACAAACTTTTTGGTGCAGATTCTCTTTAGTGCAAGAAAATTGTCTTTCAATGGATTGAGGCTAGAATATGCATTGGAGGGAAGCTCAATTTTTTCTGCTTGGAAAGACATGATGGAATTTGTCCCAAATGATAATGGAGTATGGGAATATACACAAATTGATTTTCCAAAACAGCAACATCAGATGCAAAAGTAATTGCTCAATGGAAGAAGGACACAACAAGAGCTAGGAGGATTATTCTGAAGGGTGTCAGAGATCATGTGGTTTTGAACTTGCATGGAAAGGAGACTCCTTTATCAATGTGGAAAAATCTCACATATCTCTTTGAGAGCAGTAATGATGCTAGGAAATTGGCATTAAAGGACAAATTGGGGAAAATTTGAACACAAAAAATGAAACCATTCCTCAATACCAATACAGATTCACTCAAGTTCGAGATGAACTTGGAGGAGTAGGACAAAATGTGACATCATCTGAACTTGTGAGCTTAACACTCCTCGACCTTCCGAAATCCTGACAAAACTAACAAGATTCAGTCAATGGAAGAGAAAATCTACTAGATTGGGAGAAACTTTGATTGGGAGTATTTACATGCTCAACACATTACAAATCATCAACTGAAGGAAACAGAAACAAGCACACAAATGACACTGTTATTTTTGGACTGATGTCCTGGAAAAACCCAATGCGAGAAAATCGGTGCAGCTATCTGAGGGTTTGATTAATCTGGGTGCCAAATCCGGCTCACCCAACAGAGAAAAATCTCATCAGTTTCGGCTTCTACCCTCTGCGTCAGCTTTCTCGGTTGTTCCGACAGTTCCTGGTAGTTCTGGCTTTTGTTCTCTGCGTCAGCTTTCCCGACAGTTCCCGATTTTTCCCTCTACGTCAACTTTCCTAACTATTCCGTCAGTTCCACCGTCTGCCCTCTGTGTCAGCTTTCCTGGCTGTTCCGGAAGTTCCGGTTGTTCCTGACAGTTCTGGCTTCTGTTCTCTGCGTCAGCTTTCTCGGATGTTCTGACGGTTCCCGATAGTTCCGGCTGTTCCCGACAGTTCTAGTTTCTACCTCTCTGCTTCTTTTACTGCCCCTCAGCTGCAAATCCTAATCACTCTCTCAATTTTCTCAACAAACCCAACCCCAGAAAGTCGAAATCTTGATATCTTGGTGTGTTCTCCAAGTGATCCTCAAGCCTCCTCTTATACTTTTCTCTTTGACAGATCAACGGCTGATATTAAGTTACTAATCAACGACTAAGATTAGATTTGGCTTGATCCATGACTTTTGGACCATTCTAACACAATTTTATATTAATTCACATTAATATTTTAATTTCCCTAAGTTTAGACTTAGGGACTCCATTAAAAATATTAATTATTTTAATATCTCCCAAATTTTTTAGAATCTGGCCAAACCCTTTCTGAGTATTGGAGATCTCATGTGCCTTAGCCTCTCCACCAAATTTCGTGGCTAGAGCACATCTGATGCTACCCCAAATCAACAAATTGTGCTCTAATTGGCAATGGAAATAAGGCCAAAGGCATGAAGGCCCAAGGCAAGGTTGAATCTAGCTAGAACAATGGCAAGAAGGACCTCAAAAAAATAAAATGTTTTCACTGCCATGAATATGGACACTATGAAACCAAGTCTCTGCACAAGAAATCCATCAAGGAACATGCAATAGGAGTAGGAGGAGATGCTATGGTATCTCAATTCGAGTTAGATTTCACCCTCTTTGCTTGCATGGAAAGCATAGTAAGAGGGAGTGAGTGGTACCTATATTCTTGTGCCTCATATCACATGATAGAAAACAAGGAATTATTCAGTATCCTAGAGGAGAAGATCTCCAATTGCACATAGAATTTGGAGATGATGGAAGGTATAGTGCCAAAGGAATTGCTACTGTCACATTTAAGAGGGAGTTTGGCTCCCATCTTCATCTGAAAAATGTTATTTATCTGACTGGGTTGAAGAAAAAATTGATTTATGCAGTTGTATTGGAGTACAAAGGTTATGATGTTGTGTTCAGTACAAGAAAAGCATTTCTGAATCATGTTGCGACTAAACAAGTGAAACAAATTGGAGTTAGAGTGAAAATTCTCTACAAGCTAGAGGTAGATTTCGCCATGCATGTAGTTATACCTTTAGGAGTGAGGTGGGGTGATGTAGAACCTTAGTCCTAGAGTTGAAAGTATATGGGTAGGGTCCATACGAGAGGAGTAGTAGTTTGACTTGAATATGTAAACTTGAAAATTTTTAACAATTTGTAAGCGAAAATTATATGTGTTTTGGGTAGAGGATGAATTTACTAAACACATAAAACAAGTGAATTTAACCAAAAATTACAGCCAAATAGAGACAAAATAAGCATATCTAAAACAAATAACACAAAACATGATAAAGGAGTTCACCCCTCTTCTGGGCTACATCTCCTCGTCCAACTTCCAATGTAGGGCCTCTTTCATTAAGTTCTCAAAAGTGTGTTTACATGATTTGACATAACTCAAACAATAAAATTGATCTCTCGAATGGATCCATCACTGTCAAAAACCCCCATTTTGGTTCCTTTTGCACCTCATTTGACCAAAAATTGAGTAAGTTATGTCTGTTTTAAGTTTTTGCTCAATTCCATAGCTAATCATCCTCCAATTAGGCCCAAACCTGGCTTGTAAGCCCCAAACCCGGAAACGGCGTGCAAATATGGCATACAATCCCAACTGAAAAGAGAAATTTTAGGATGTTTAGTCCACCCATTAAGCCCTCTGTCCCAAAAATTTCGGTTACGTGGTGCACATACAATCGCATAGGGAGTCAAGATTCTAGGGCCTAACTCCGCCATTTGTTTAGCCCCTCTGAATAGGCTACGCACTTGGTCGCATTGGTTCCCAGTGACCTGGGGCTGGTCCCCTAGGGGCTAGCCCCTTATCTCCGCTACACCCTTGGTCCTATGGTTTGTCATGTGTCTTGAGGATTGCCCCCTCCTCTTTTATGCACGCCCAGTTACATTAGTCCGTCATGTGGGCTTGGGAATGGCCCCTTCTCTTTTCCGTGCACCTAGTTCTATGTTGGATTCGTTGGTAATATGCATTGCGGGTTGTGGTAGTGATTTAAGCTAAGGCCTAGCCCCTTGGCCCCTCCTCCTGCGGTCCTGTGGAATTAGGGTGGTTAGGGGCTAGGGCTTAGCCCGACCCCCTTCCCCAATGGAATGTTTTGCAAACTTTATATAGATAATGTGACCCATAGGTAGTAAGCACCACCATGCAGCGCAATGGAAAAGCATTGCCCTACCACATAGTGGTTCCATGGTTTGAAACCTACCAGGCTTGTTCAAACTTCCACCAAAATTTTGGACCAACCTTCGGAGGCCACTAGTTGGCCCACGTGGCCCTGCACTATTGGATCCATATACACAGTCAACATGAAAACCAATAAAAAAAATCGAACCTTGGGAGATATAAATTTATTTTCTAAACATTATAAATTTTGAAACTTTTGACCAATCTGGTGAGGCCATGTGGCAGCCTACCACTGGCCCAAATTGTCCAGTCACCTATCCTTTTTTGCCAAAATTTACTTGTTTAGCAATTCGTTCAAAACACGATATTGGGAGCATACGATATCAATTTTGAGTGAAACAAATTGCATTGGATTCAGATCGTCGATATCTATCCATTCATTCATGTTTATAGCTTTGTCACACACTTCAAATTTTGAGCACTAATTTGATCCCTTGTATCACTCCTCCCCATTGGAAGCTTTTGGACCTCAAAAAGCTCATTTTCAGTCAACAATTAGATGAGGGTATAGTTCCCTCACCTTTCCATCCTCAACCCATTTGGTTTTGTTTGTTTTTTTCACTTTGAGCTCTTCATGAATGTACTTCACTTTTGAAGTCTTTGTCTTACTGTTAAAGATGACATCTTTCTGCAATTTCCCAAGATTTTCAGAAAAGAAAACTACCCTTGAAGGAATATGAACATTACCTCCTCGCTCTTCAATCAAATGAAACTTAAACAATTTCAAATTCACTTCACCTTGAACATTGTCGCCATAACGATGCTTAGCATGTCTATCCTTGCACTTGGCTCGACTCTTTACCAAATGTGATTGCCATCGCCATGCACCATCCTTCTTCAAGGCCAAAACATTATGAAAGCCACAAGAAGATGTTTTGGGACCAATGTCCTCTTTGTAAAATATCCTTTGCATTTTCTTTTTGACCTCTGTGTGCTTTAACATTGGCATCTTCTTCACACCAATTTTCAACAATGAAGCATCCTACTACAATTGCATTTCATTTCGTTTACCTCTTTTAGGAGGCAACTTGTTAAACTCTTAAAACATCTTATCAAATGAATTAGAAACCTCAATAAAATCATTTTTCAAACTTGATTCATATCCTTGAAAGGCTTTAGGTTCCTCAACATCTTTATGCTTAAACATTAACAATTCAAAATTTTGACTAGTATTAACAATCCTCTTCATTTGTCCAGCATTCATAAGCGATAAACTCAATTTCTTGTTATTCACTCTAACAATGTACTCAATCCCATTCTTTAACAAATTATATTTGTTCTCTTGGCGATGAAAAATAGCGCTCCTATCATAAAGATATGGAATTCCCAAAACAATACCACATATATGAAGTGAAACTACATCAAGTTCAACCTCATCAAGAAAGTTTGCAGTTATTACAAATCTAAGTATGCATTTCTTTGTCATCTGCAATTTTGCATTCTCACATACCCAACCTAAAGGATAAGGTTTAGGATGAGGAATGGTTTCTAAATTCAACTTCTTGACAATGTCTTCTGAGATAGGATTTTCTTGTGAATCACTATCAAACAGTGTATCTATCTTGGTATGTTTTGAAATGACTGTAATGTGGAAAATCTCTATTCTTGTTTTTTCATATTGAGTATCATTGAAACAATTTGAAGAACTAGTACTTGCAATTTTCTTACCTTTCAAACCCATGGATGTGATCTTTGTTTCATCCCCAGAATCAGAACCTAAATCTTGTTGTGTAGTTGCGGCAATCTTGTCTTTCTCCTTGTTATTAAACTTTTTGGGCCTCATCTGAGGATGAAGTTTCCAATAGTGGTCTTCATCATGGCCTTCTTTAGAACAATGTTTACATGTGATCTTTTCTCCTTCTTTCTTGACTGCAACATTTTTCTTATATTTTCCTTTTCTTGTTTCTCCATACTTGAATGATTTACACAAACTTCATCTAGTTTTGTAGGGTTAAACATGAGAATAGTATGTCTCAAGTATGAAATCCTCCAATGTATTTGAGAAAAGTATCTTGTGAGGACAAATCTATACCCAAAATCAAAGCTCTTTTCCTCAATTCTTTAGTATAAGATTACACATTTTCCCCCTTAGCTTGCCTAAAGTTTTTCCAATCCATAATAGCTTTCTACATGTATGCTAATGGATTAAACTGCCTTCCTATTGAAACAACAAAATAATTCCAAGAGAACAAAACCTTACCATGCTTGGGTTTTTTCTTCCCACCAAATAAGTGTTGCACCTTCCAATCTAAGAGAAGCAAGTTGAATTTTGGTTTCATCATCCTTGATTCTTTGTATCCTGAAATATGGTTCAATATGACAAATCCAATTACCTAATTTCTCAGCATCTACCTCTCCATTGTACATAGACAATTCAAACTTAATATCAAGCTTTAGCAAAGGAGTTTGACCATGTCCTTTTGGAGAATTTGGAGGTGTTTGTTTTTGTGAAAGGGTAGAAGAAGTAGAAGATGAGGATGGGGATGATGGAGGTGAAGGTGGTGGTTTGTCACTATTCCTTCCTCCCTTTTGGAGGCTTGTCTCCTTTTCCTCCATCTCATTTTGGAGGTTTTGATCTCTCTCCATACAACCTTGTGTTTCTCTCTTCATAAAGAACTTTTACCATTCCAGACATCTCAAAGAATGGTTTTTTGAAATTTCTTTCATCTTCAAACATCCCTTCAAGACCTTCTTCATGTGTCATGACTATTGAAGCTTGATGTGTGTTTGTTCTCCTTGAAACAATTTGAGATCTTGGCTCCAAAGTTATCCTTCTCCTCTTTTGAGCTTCAACCTTGTAAGCATCAGAAAAACACTTGAAAATAAATCAAACCTTCACAATAACCTATTGCTATGATACCAAAATGATCTGAATATGTAAACTTGAAGATTTTTAACAATTTGCAAGTGAAAATTATATGTGTTTTGGTAGAGGATCAATTTAATAAACACATAAAAAAAAATGAATTTAACAATAAATTACAGTTAAATAGAGACAAAATAATAATATTTGAAACAAATAACACAAAACATGATAAATGAGTTCACCCCTCTCTTGGGCTACATCTCCTGGTCCAACTTCCAATGTAGGGTCTCTTTCATTAAGTGCTAAAAAGTGTGTTTACATGATTTCACATAGCTCAAACATAAAAATTCATGTCTCCAATGGATCCAACACTATCAAAAACCCCCATTTTGGTTCTTTTTGCACCTCATTTGGCCAAAAATTGAGTAAGTTATGCTTGTTTTAAGTTTTTGCCCAATTCCATAGCTAATCATCTTCCAATTCGGCCCAAACCTAGCTTGTGTGCCCCAAATTAGAATTGACATGAAAATATGGCCTATAATCCCGCCTGATGGGCGAAATTATAGGACGGTTAGTTCGCTCATTTAGCCCCTTGTCCTGAAAATTTTAGTCACATGGTGCACATACAGTTGCATAAGGGGCCGAGATTCTAGGGCCTAACTCTGCCATCTGTTTAGCCCCTCCGAATAGGCCACGCTCCTGGTTGCATTGGTTCCTGGTGACCTGGGGGGTTGGCCCCTTATCTCTATCGTGCCCTTGGTCCTGTGGTTTTTCATGTGTCTTGGGGATGGCCCCCTCTTCTTTTCTGTGTGCCTAGTTACATTGGTCCATCATGTGGCCTTGGGGATGGCCCCCTCCTCTTTTCCATGCCCCTGGTTCTTTGCTGGCTCCGTCGATGATATGTGTTGCAGGATGTGGCCATGGGTTAGGCTAAGGCCTAGCCCCTTGGACCCTCCACCTGTGATCCCTGGGTGCTAGGGTGGCGAGGGGCTAGGGCCTAGCCCGACCTCCTTCCCTAATGGCACATTGTTAGCCCTCAATTTTGATCAAATTTTGCTTATTAAATTCCACCTAATTTCCATAATTTTCCACTTTATACCATCCACTTATGACTTATTTTTACCTTATTATGCATATTCAGGAAAATAAATTATGGTTTTCGATTTTTAGATATTTTTGCAAAAAATTGGGTTCTATGTGCATTTTTGGACAGGATCAGAAATTCTCGTAATGTCTTCATTGAAGTCATACTTGCAGGACACCTGGGCATGAGCTGAGCACATTTCTAGAAAGCTTGGGAACTAATATTGAATGAATTCCTATTGGTTTGGTCAAACTGAGCTTAAACAGGCCCGGTCAACTCTGGTCAAACATGACCTGTTGTCTAGAAAATCCCTAGGAAATAGGGCAGTTTTAGTGATTTTTGGGATTTTTCCAAATTTTGTGTAATTGAATGGGTGGATTTGACCAGGATAGATGGGATTAGGATAGATAAGGTTGTTAGAGACTTTAGAGACTTTTTAGTCAAGTTTTTTAATTATTTCTCTATTTAAGCCAAGACTATTGAAGGCTTAAGAATGTAGAATTTATGTAATCTGATTTTGAGACTCTTTGAAGACTGAAAGTTAATTGAAGAACCTGTTTCATTTCAATTTGTTGTTCATGCTTGGTTGATTTACTGAAGTTGTTGTAGCTGATATTTCTTCAAGTGTGCAAGGCAAGGGTGGAGGGCCCCCACACCAAGCTAAGTGCACTTCTTAGTTAAATTTTCATAGTTTTCATAAATTAGTTCTTGTTTCAAATGTATATAGATGATTTTTGAATGTATATTGGTTTAATTCTAATCTACATATAAAGGGACACACAAGAATTTAAGTTAAATTCCCCTTCTATTTGATCTTGAACTAAAACTAAATTTCATTCTCCTTTTCTTATTTGAAGTTAAATCTGCATTTCTGGTTTGAAGCAAGAATTGTGAAGAAAGACAACTTGGTCCTCCTCAGTTAGGAGCCTTTTCTTTTACATCTGCATCATAAACCATTGTTAATTAGTGCTTATGGATTTCTCTTCATGAAAGTAGTCTTGTAGGGAAGGACAACCTGGTTCTCCTCAGTTAGGAGCCTCATCCCTCACATATTACATAAGTGAATCATAAATTACTTAATTAGATTTTATATTTGTAATATGCATTTATTTCAATCTTTATATTTCATCTTCTAACATTGACTACCATTGGAATCCATAGACTTTGGACATGCTTCTAAGTTCTACAAACCCGGATTGATAATTAAATACTTGTGTTAATTTGCATAGTAAATTGACCCAACATTTTGGCGCCGTTGTCGGGGAAGCATACTTCAATATAGTCAATTAGGAAGATTGTTTATAAAACACATAAAAACAAAAACAAAAATGTTTTTCGTTATGGTTATTTATTTTTAGACATAGAAATTAGAAAAGTAGATTCTCAAAACAAAACCCCCAACAAAAAAAATAAATAACTACAAAATCCATTTGCAAGACAAGATCTAAAAATGATGTTAAAGAAATCATTTAGAGAAGGAGGGTATGCCACCACAAGACTATTCTCAAGTCCTTGTCCTCAATTTAGAATGCTCACTAGGGATGAATCTTCATGTCAAAGGATAGAAGAGCAACAAAACATCCATGAAGATGATCCACAGGAAGAGAATCTAGAACTTTCTTTGAGCTATCTTTGTGAGGAAGTGAATGAGTCATGGATCACATGCAATGAAGATCAAACATTAGAGCCAGAAATTGAAGAATTTCTAGCATGTATATCACAAGATCTCTTGTGCATACAAGATTTTGAACAAGTACCACAAGAGGAGTTTTGTACTATGACAATTAATGAGAGCCAAGAAAACAAAGATCATCTTAAAACTTGGTTTCAACTAGTCATTAGGTCACAAAACTACTCATTTTTCAACATTTTTTCTCATCAAATATTTATGATCAGATAAATTCTCATGTCCAAACATTCATTAAAGTATATTTTTTAAACTTGGATGTGAGTTTACTTATGATCTCGTTATGAAAATGGATGCATTGGAAATTCTCTTATACTTGAGAGAATGACTTGCTTTTCTACAATAGAGTAGGATAGAATAACATAAATAAATAAATAGGTAGAATGATTTCACAATATTACTTTTGGTTTAAACTCTCATGAATATAATTTCACATCATTGTTCAATACTCATTTGAAAGGATTACATGGAAAAACGCAGTAAGAACAAACCTATTTTGGGTAACCATATAGGATCATCTTGAAATCATGTTTTTTTTAACATATCACTTGAAATCTAGTTTTTGAATCCATTTTAAAATTTTCAATTTATATCACAAATAAAAATGTGATCAAAATCAAAACTAGGTCTCAAGTGAAATGTTGATGAAAAAGTTAGTACAACCTTGATTTGAGGTGTCTAATGGAAATTTTTTTACTTGAAATTCATTAGGAAGATAAACATTGGAATATAGTTTCCAAATCAATTTGAATCATCTCAATCAGGTATCATATGAAAAAGTTATTCTTAAAATACTAATTGTTTCTCGAAAAATCTGCATGGTGACAATTCTAGGTCTTAACTGTTCATTGAAATATTTAACATACCAAATCATCCTCTTTTCAAAACATGTTTATAAGAAAGATATATATTCAAGTCTAGATCAGTACATAATTTGAATCATCCCATTTGGATGTCAAATGAAAAAGATATGCCACATTTAATGACTGCATGTCTTCAAATCAGCATAGTAAAACTCTGCCTCCTAGGGATGTTCATCACCAATTTTGTGATATCAAGCCTAAGAATTTTTAAAACCTATTTCTACTGGAAATACAAAAATTAATCTACTTTAATCTCCAAGTGGAATCACATCAATCCAATCTTTAACGAAGAAGTTACACTTCAAATAGTGACTGTTGGTCTAGTAAAACATTCACAAGCAGCTCTATCAAACATGGTACTCTTTATCATTTTTAGCATATCATTTCAAACCATTTTGAAAACCTGTTTATACTTGAAGTAGCTATATGAATTAAATTTAAATTGGCTTTGGAATCACTGTAATTGGATATACAACAAAATATTTTTTGAACGAAATACTGTTAAGAGGTCTAGGCTGGCCACCATTCCTCAAAGGGTAAACAAATGCAATTTCTTTGAATATCATCTTTGGACTTGTTTTTAAACATTGTTTGTAATTATTATACATATTTCTTGGAATAAGAGAGACTGTATACCTCTATTCCTCCATCATCTAATATTGTATTGTATGCAATTGCTATGTTTTTGCAGGTCTCCGAAAGATTTGAAAGATCAATTTCATAGATGAAGGATTTTCAAAATAAATCTTTAAAAATTCATATCTACTAATATGAAATGAAATTATTCAAGTGAAAATGAAGGGGGAATTCACCTGATGTTGAAACTCTTGAATCTTGCTTTCAGTAGCTGTCCAACAACACCAACAACCCTACAACTTGAATCAAGATCAAGGCAAAATGCATGAAACTAAAATAAGAAGAAGAAGTCAAGTTTTGTACCATGTTAAGTCACATCAATTTCCAAAGAAGCCTTTAATAAGCCATATTGTTCATGATGTCATTCATCAACCTATCCTACATTCATAAGCTTTCCATACTTCCCGACTCCATTATACTCCACCTCCTATGAATGTATATATATATATATATATATATAAAAAGATCAAAAATAATAAAAGAGTTTGGTTGTGAAAATCCAGGAAACTGGCACAATACAAACTCGAATTCATATCAGAAAACCAACTTGTTTGGCCAATATGAATTATCTTTCAGCTTTTTCATTACATTTTCATTTTTGCAGGATCATTCCCCAAAAATTTACAAGACTTGAGGAAAAGTCTCAAGATCAGCAAGGGGGGAAGATTCAGAAAAAGCAAACCATGCAATGGTTTGATAAGGGACCTAAACAAATCACTCGCGTTCACATTTATCAGTTAAGGGACCTAAATAAAGCACCTCCATTCACATTTATCAGTTAGAGACCTAAACAAAGAAACTGCATCCACATTCATCAGTGAGGGACCTGAACAAAGATAATATAAAAGGGACCTAAATATCAGATGCATAAACTAGTGTCTACATCCCATCAAAGAATATCCTTGAAGAACCATCATCATGAGTAAAAAATGAACCAGCAAAGGACATCACCAGTTAGCATTGACATCAAGCTATTATGGAAGTACAAGTATAATAAGTGTAAAAAAAATTGCTCTTAGAACCTTTGATTTTTTAAAAATTATCTAGAAATTGTTTAAAACTAATTTAGCTTGGATATGCATCTTGTCATTCTACATTGACATCCTATAAACTTCATCATAATCATATCCATAACACCATCATACATCATCATAACCCTACCATTACCTTACCATACATTTCACTTAACCTACATTAACCTACATTAATCCATATATCCCTACATTTTCCTATAAGCATTTTTGATCCAAAATTGAGGACAATATTTTTTCCCTTAAGGAATTCTTTTGTTGCCTACAAAACAAGCAAGGGTTAGTGAATGATGCAATAATATATTTCTTTGATCTACAATGATATGCTTTCTACTCTATTTATAGATTTGAAATGACCTTAAATGGTCATTTCAACAAGAGTCATATTAAAAGAGTAACAAATGCATTATTTGTTAAAAGAACAAAGGGGATGAATAAAATATGACCAAAAAGGACTTGAAAAACCAATGAAGGATTATGCAATGGAAGAAAATGATAATATTCAAAGCGCATTTCAAAGAGCATCATGAAGAAGAAATATGCATAAAAAATAAAAATGATATATAAAAAAAAGAGAACATTTGTATTCACAAATGGAATGGGGAATTTACAATAACAAAATTATATGCATGAGGGCGCATAAAAATGAAAATTATGCATATAACCTAAGATGGTGAATAGAAGACGCATAAGAAAACCAACATATGAAACCTTTGAAAATCGATTTCAAAATCGATTTGGCACAAAGAATGGTCAGAAAAACAATGAAAAGGTGGATAACTATTAAGCCACGGTGGAATTCAGTTCAGAAGATACAACTCCCAACGTAGAAGCTTAGGGAGGCAACAAAGGCTCAGAATTCAAAACGTTGCACATTTCTGTTCCAAGAGTGCCATTCATCAATGCAGAACCAGAAAGGGACATAACAAAAAAAAACAAAACACGAAGTTTTTGATGTATATGGTGTTGAAGAGATCTGGAGCATATCTTTGAAATGTTCAAATTGAGTTTCATAAACAGCAAAAAACGAGAGTAAGTGTTCATGGTAGCAAACGGTCAAAAACATTTTCAAAGGATTGAACACTGTTTGTGTATGATATCCTTCATCATCATAGCTAAACCCAGCTCAGAATTGAGGACAATACTACGTATTCGTTCATAGCTCAAGAAAATGAAAAGAACCCTATCTGAAAGAGAAATACGCAGAAAACCTAGAAAGTGAAGGGAATTGAGTGGGTAAGGACCCTGCGCAGTAGAGGAATTGTGTGAAAATTGCATGGAATTGAAAGAAGGGATTGAAGGAATTCCGTGGAGAATAAGAAGAAGCATTTTTAAAGGAGAGAGCAACCAAGATTTTCTCTACGCTAAGTTGACAATTCTCTCCAACAAATTCTGAAAATCACGCAGTGATCAGAAGTTCAATTTCGATTTCTGAGGAGATAGAGTGGGTTGATTTTCATTCCTATCTTAAAAAAACCAATTTCTCAAAGGAAGCAAAGAAATGAATGATTTTGTTGCATAAAGTGGATAGTTGGTACATCTCCAACTTTTATTTCTCTGGGTGAGAAAATCTTCTTCAAATTCGATTTTTTAAAAGAGACAAGGTAAGAAATATAAATTTAGAAAATCAAAATCTAGTCAACGGTCCAGAACAGTTCGGAAAAGCTTTGATTTTGTTTATATTACAACAAGTGATTTCTTTGCAATTTTCATACCTCTTCACCATGTGTAACATCATACAAATTATGAATAAAGAAGAAATTGAGTTGTAGATAGACTGTTGTAGTAAAAACAATCGATTTCATTGCTGGAAATGGACTGTGTATGGTAAAAAAGATAGACTATTGTAGTAAAAAAATCGATTTCATTGCTGGAAATGGACTGTGTATGGTAAAAAAAAAAAATTGATTTCATTGTTGGAGATGGATTGTTGCTGTGAAATCGATTTCAACAAGCAGTTACAAAGCCTTATCTTTGCGAACAAATAAGAAGTTAGAAAGTGGAAATTTGATATTAAAGAAAAAGTTTTTTTCGTGGGCATTCAACAAGGGCTTCTCCTCATCTTATACAACAATGACAGAGGTAGTATATCAGCCCCAAAATTTGATACTTCATCTTAGGAATTTCTCCTCATCCTTGTGGGTATTCAACAGTGGTTGAAATTTACATATCAGTCGAGCAAATCAACATTCTAGTTCAGAATCTTTGAGAAATATTGCAGAGTCTTGGTAAGCAAATAGTTGCGTTTTCAAAAATTGTTGATTAATTTTAAACCGTATATCCATTGATGCAAAATTTTGATGGAAGATGCATTGATATAAGATGAATAAACCCAGAAAAGTTCAAGCCAAAAGAACTTTCATTTTTGAAGAAATAAAACAATGTCACCTACAACCAATTTGTCTTTTTCTCAAAATCCGCGATGAGTGTATTTCCAATTTTTGGTGAAGAGAAGCAATGGAGTGGTAGAAATAGTTTTGCAAAATTTCAAAGAAACTCAGTTTGTAGTTTATGAGAAAATGGTTAATAAATTTTGCTGCTACTTGTACAATGTTTGTTGTAACTTTATGTGCAGATTGCTTCAACTCCATTGGCATTGCTAGAATTGAATGATCATTACTTTGGAAAGATTATTTTAAAAAAATTCATGTCCTATCAATGTCATGAATTGGGCAAAAAGAGTGGTTTTGGTTGATACAAAGGAATGGGTTGCATAAGGACACTTAAAGGGTTCAGATAAACTAAATTAATACCCTCTTTCAAAATCAAAAAAAAAATTAGACAAATTTGTTGAGAATAGCAACAAGAAATGCTAAAAATAGCATTCAGAATATTCCAATTTTGATTTTTCCTTGAATTAGAATTGTGAATTAAAATTCAAATTTAGTCTCACCAGCTGCTTGAAAAATAATTAATTAATTCATCTTGAGTTAATTAGTCGGAGAAATTCAAGCTAGAAGTTTTTGTGAAGTCATGCAGTAGTTATCCCTTAAATTAAGGAAGTTATCCCTTAATTAAGGAGATAAGGATGAGTTGTATTTGAGTTGCAATTAGTGAGCTCAATTAATTGAGTTAATTCTAGTTAAATTAGTTCCAAACAGTTTGAGGAACTAATTGTGAGTTCAGTCAATTAATGCATGCATGCATCAAACTAGTGTACTCCAGATAATTGAGGATTTTCTCATAAATAACTCATGCATGTCAGTTCAGACAAAGACCCAGTTGAGATTAAAGGCAAGGACATTGTACTATCAGTTGGAGGAATTTTCCCATAAAGGAAACTCATCCATGCAGAAGGAACAAGGTTCCTTGAGGATTGTGCAGTTTTACAGGGTGTGAGATCAGTGTTACACTTGGTAACAGTAGGATCACCCAGGAGAAACAACGCAAGGAAATAGGAGGCTTGGAGGGTAGAGGAGAAGGTTTGTGAGAAGCCTTGTTTTCCTGTGAGCATCTAGGAGGATTGTACTTAGAGCTGGCTAGTTGTGAGAGCTAAGGCTTTGTGTAATTCTTGATGTATTTCCACCTTGTATGATAATACAAATAGCGGGGTTTTTAGCTGAGGCTTTCCCCAGAGTATTCTTCTATGTTTCATGTGTATTGATTCTTCTTCTCTGTTATATGTGTTATGTTTGATCTTGCTCAAATTGATTAAGCTTCCGCAAAGTTTGATAGTAGAAGTAGATCAAGTATTTTGCTTTAGTTACATTGCATTATCAAGTGATCTACAGTGAGAATTTCTACATGGTATCAGAGCTAGCTGATCTATAGAGAAATTTCTACAACATCTCCAAAAGTATGGTAATGGACATGATTCACATGGCAAAGAGTTCAGTTAATCCTTGGATGTGCTCTAATTAAATTGATAGAGGAGGAAATTGAGAGGGTTATCATATTTCTTCAAGAAACACAAAAAAAGGCTTCAACATCAGGAGGTAGATCCATACGTACAGGTACAGTAGGGGCATCAACAAGCGAAGGAAGAAAGCATGAGGACATGCTTTAGCATCAGTAAAGGGGAGATGTTGACCCTCAATTTTGATCAAATTTTGCTTATTAAAATCCACCTAATTTCCATCATTTTCCACTTTATACCATCCACATATGACCTATTTTTACCTTATTATGCATATTCAGGAAAATAAATTATGTTTTTCAATTTTTAGATATTTTTGCAAAAATTGGGTTCTAAGTGCATTTTTGGATAGGATCAGAAATTCCCATAACAGATCCATTGAAGTCATACTTACAAGACACCTGGGCACGAGCTAAGCACATTTATAGAAATATTGGGAACTAAGATTGAACGAATTCTTATTGGTTCAGTCAAATTGAGCTTAAACAGGCCCGGTCAACTCTGGTCAAACATGACCTGTTGTCCAAAAAATCCCTAGGAAATAGGGCAGTTTTAGTGATTTTTGGGATTTTCCAAATTTTGTGTAACCAAATGGGTGGATTAGACCAGGATAGATGGGATTAGGATAGATAAGGCTGTTAGAGACTTTTTAGTCAAGTTTGTTTATTATTTCTTTATTTAAGCCAAGACTATTGAAGGCTTAAGAATGTAGAATTTATGTAATCTAATTTTGAGACTCTTTGAAGACTGAAAGTTGAAGAACCTGTTTCATTTCATTTTTTTGTTCATACTTGGTTGATTTACTGAAGTTGTTGTAGCTGAGATTTCTTCAAGTGTGCAAGGCAAGGGTGGAGGGCCCCCACACCAAGCTAAGTGCACTTCTTGGTTAAATTTTCATAGTTTTCATAAATTAGTTCTTGTTTCAAATGTATTTAGATGTGTGATAATTGTTGAATGGATATTGGTTTAATTATAATCTACATATGAAGGGACACACAGGAATTTAATTTAAATTCCCCTTCTATTTGATCTTGAACTAAAACTGAATTTCATTCTCCTTTTCTTATTTGAAGTTATTTCTGCATTTCTGGTTTGAAGCAAGAATTGTGAAGAAGGACAACCTGGTCCTCCTTACTTAGGAGCCTCTTCTTTTACATATTCTACATCATAAACCATTGTTAATTAGTGCTTTTGGATTTCTCTTCATGAAAGTAGTATTGTAGGGAAGGACAACCTAGTTCTCCTAAGTTAGGAGCCTCATCCCTCACATATTACATAAGTGAATCATAAATTACTTAATTAGATTTTATATTTGTAATATGCATTTCTTTCAATCTTTATATTTCATCTTCTAACATTGACTACCATTGGAATCCATAGACTTTGGACATGCTTCTAAGTTCTACAAACCCGGATTGATAATTAAATACTTGTGTTAATTTGCATAGTAAATTGACCCAACACACGTTTTACAAACTTTATATAAATAATGTGGCCCATAGGTAGTAAGTTCCACCACACAATGCAATGGAAAAGCATTGCCCTACCACTCAATTAGTCCATGGTTCGATTCCTACTAGGCCCATTCAGCCTTCCACCAAAATTTTGGACCAACCTCTGGAGGCCACGTGGCTACCACTTGTTGGCCCACCCGGCTCTCCACTATTGGGTTCATATACACAGTCAGTGTAAAAACTAATAAAAAAATTTGAACCTTGGGAGATATCAAAAAAAATTCTAAACATTAGAAATTTTGAAATTTTTGACCAATCTAGTGAGGCCATGTGGTAGCCTACCACTGGCCCAAATTGTCTAGTCACCTGTCCTTTATGGTCAAAATTAACCAGTTTAGCAATTCGATAAGAGCATGATATCGGGAGCATACGATATTGATTTTGAGTGAAATGAATTGCGTTGGATTCAAATCATCGATATCTATCGATTCGTTCAGGTTTTGAGCTATGTCGCACACTTTGAGCACTAATTTGATCCTATGGATCAACGTTGCAGTATACTCTTCTCATAGATCATTACCTTGCTACAGGGGCCCACAATATTCAGTAGTAAGAGAATCAATGCTAGTTGGTGTAGTCAGATACTGAGGAATGCATAACAATGTTGACAGTGGAGCAGAAGGCTCAGTAGAAAAGTCAGCAACAACGCAAATTCCCAAGTAGACAATATAGAGACTAGTAGCAGTCAGGTGCTTAGGAGACAAGTGCAGCTCAGAGGGATAGTTGATTCAGTATTTTAGATGTTTCTCAGTTGCAGTTGTTGCAGTAGAAACAACAATAGTGAGAGGTAGTTTTATTTGGGCTACAATACATTCCATATGAGCTGGATTGGGGTTGTGCATAATCCTTTTCTTACTAAGAGGGAGTTTTAGAATTGTAGCAAGAAAATGATTCATTTGACTTGTGCCTTAGTCAAAAGGAAAAATTTCAATTTTCCACATCAGCGGGATGACTTGGATTGCAGTTATCTATAGTGGCATGGCCTTGTCTTCTAATTAAGTTAGTAAATTTGAGTTTGTAGGCTAGAAGTAGAGTTGTGCATGAGTTGATTGTTAAGATCTAGCAATCTAGTTGAGTTATTTTGAGATAAACTCAGTTAACTAAGCCCTAGTCACTAGTTGAGTCAGTAGGAGTTGAGTTGAGTAGTTATAACAATGGTTAACTCATTGATCTCTCAGTTAACTAGTCAATCATCTAAAAATAGAACCAGACATGCATGGAATTCGAATTTCCTAGTTGAGTGGATGGAAAAGGGACACTTGTATTTATAATTGTATATTGTTGAGTGTACAGTGCTTTTGCATTGATCACGTGATTAATTCCCCTTGGATTTGCGGAAAGAAATAGGGATTTCACCTTTTATTTAGGAGCTAATTTCCTCCAGGATTGCGCAAGAAAATAGGAGGTTGGTTACGGCTTGAATTGGCTAAGCCTTGGCCAGAGCAATTCAATAAGTAGGAGAAAAATTTTACAGTGCAAGGTGTGCTTAAGAGTTGAAGCAAGACATTGTAATTGTTTCTCTTTCTCATTTGAATTAATGCAAAGAGGCGGAGGGGTTTTTCCCAGCTGGGTTCCCCCTATAAAATCATTGTGTTCCTTGTGTTTTGATGGTTGCATGTTATTGCATTTGTTTCTCTCATGTGTTTTCCTTTCTGCAGAATAGTAGAAAAAAAATTTGTCTCTTGATTTCAGTTGGATTTCATTAGCAGTAGCGAATTTCTTGCAATTTCTACAAGACCTGGTGAGAAAAAGAACCATTATCCTTCTTAAAATCAGGCACGTCAGGGAAATGCAATTTACCATTGACTTTTGACTCCATAGTAAACTTGATGGAGCTAGATTAAATGTTAAGATGTTGATAAAATTTTCACTTCCATGAGGCCAGATGATAAAGGTGTCATTTACAAACATTTTCCATAGTTTAGGCCATAATTGGGTTGAAGCCAAATCCTTGGATTCAAAATCTTCCATGAAAAAGTTAGCTATGATAGGGGAGAGTGGAGAACCCATGGCCACTTCACATGTCTGCTCATAGAATTCACCTTCAAAGATGAAAAAGGTGGAGGTAAGGCAAATATCAACCAACTTGGTTGTGTTGGGATCAATAATGCGATTAATCACCTCAATAGCCTCATTGATATGGTTATTGGTGTGCAAAGAATCCACATCAAAACAAACAAGAATATCACCAAGGTCAAGTTTAAAACCTTTTAACTCATTGACAAAAGATGAAGAACCCTCAACAAAGGAATGTGTCAGACCAACAAGGGGCTTGAGCTTCCTGCCTCAATGTTCAGCTAGAAGATAGTTCAACCCATCTATAGTATTGACAATGGGTCTAAGGGGGGCTCCCTCCTTATGAATCTTAGGAAGCCCATATATCCTAGGAGTAAGAGGGTTGCTCTCAATAAGCCTATGACTTATTGAATTGACAGGGCTATTATATTTAACAGTTAAAAAGACAACTTTCAAGATTTTCTTCAATGGGCACTTACTTAGCTTCCTATAGCTACCTCTTTTATGAAGGTGATCGAACATTTTTATTTTGTAATCATCCTTATCTAAGATAACAAATGCTCAAAAGATTATTTAATTTTTAGAAAATTAGAAATTATTTTAACTATTTTATTTTATAAAAATTTGAACTAATATTTATACTTATATTCATACTCGCCAATAATACTAAAATAAGTAATTAAATAACAATGATTTTCACTTTACAAATATATTTGCTCTTTTAGCGAAATCACTCTCGTACAACAAAATACTTTATAAACCTCCATTGGTTAAAACTACAAATCATCTATTTAAATAAATCAATGTTATCTTCCAATGGCCCAGTAATGTCATAAAATTTATCTATCTATAATTTTCACAAATATATAAAAAAACATAATGGTAATTATAAATTTTATAAATCAAAATGAGTTATTAAAAGTCATAAATATGATATATTTCATAATATTAATATAGCCATATAAATTAAATAGTTAGTAAGTGTGAATAGGCATCCATTCATGATAAGCATCAAAGTACTTACTTTAAAATACTTCTCATATTGCTCAAATTATAAAAAATAAAAAATAAAAATCATAAAAACTAATTAAATTATAACTTTTTTTTAAATCATTATTAATTATAAGCACGACAACTCAATTGGTCATTGTTGTATTGTGAAGTATTACATAAATTGTGAAATTGAAGGTTCAAATCCCCTTTTGGGTGTTTACCCCTAAAAAAAATATTAATTATAAAAATAATTAACACATAAGTTAAACATATATAATAAAAAAGTTCTAGAAAAAGAAATTTAGACGTCATTCCATTAAAAATAAAAGGAGCACATACTTTGTCTAGTGCCTTCATACCAAGCAAAACTAATAAACTCAACAAAAAGTTTATGTTGAAGTTCTACAAGCCAAACAACTCAAAGACATAATTGTTCCTAGCATAAAAATGATTAAATGTATGGCTAACATAAGCGGCATATAAATGTATCTAAAAATTGGCATCAAAAACCCCTAAAAGACAAAAAAGAGACCCTACTATATAACTAAACAAAACAAGAAATACCACCAACCACACAAAGCACTATAGGCAATCATAAAGTTGTGTTGTCAAAACTGTCAAAGTTGAAGAGGTTATGGGCGTTGGAAAGTGAGGAGTTGAATTCTCCCCCTTCCCACTAGTGCGCCATCCTAGTATTTTTCAAGGAAGATGGTGCCTTCCTCCGCTAGTAAGCCTCTCTTTGAGAGGGATTCTATCTCACTATTCAATTCCATGTGAATGTGCATAGAAAATAATAAATGGAAGTGCTCCCTTAGTGACAAGATTCTGTCTAGCTAGCATTGTAAGTGAAGAACTTGTAAGTTGATTTTGTCGTTCAACCAATCTACAACAACCCCTGTGTCCCCAAAAATATGCAATTTTATAACCTCCAATGATGTAACAATATATAAAAGGGCCCAAGCTGCAATGAACTTTTCTTTGGTGTTGGATCTACTCCCCGCATTCTACCATAAATGAACTACAAAATTGCCCAGTAGATAAATATGACCACCAAAGTTGCAAATGTCTAGCTATTGAGCCCCATCATGGAAGTCGTCGGAACATAGATGAAACGAAACTTGTTGGATTAAATAGGCTAAACATAGTCATAGAAGAACCCTAGAACCTATGGAAGAATCCATGAAATGTTGAAGTGAGGACCTTTAAAGATTTGCTTATTGCAGACTTTCCAGATGCCCCATGCAATAAAGATTGACATAAACTTTAAATGACCCATATTATGCACCCAACATCCAATACAAGATTCTAGAAAATTGATAGGCCCGACATCTAGAAGATTAAGAGAGAACAAAGCTTTCTGCGATAATGCCTTGGAAAATTCATAGGAGAAGAAAAGGTGTTCCATATATTTCGAACCCTGCATACACAAGGTACATATGTTTGGGCCATTAAATCCCTGAAAAATAAAATTATCCGAGGTTAAGATCATGTTTTCTAATGGCAAACCAGGTGAAACACTTAATTTTCGGTGGGATTGCCGATTTCTGAATATTTCACTTCCACCAATTTACACCCAAAAAAATAGCATACTCATGAATAACATAATATGCCCATCTAGTTGTTACCTAACTCGTGGTTTTGTTCCCCAACCAGGTTGTGGTATACATCCTATTACAGAGAATAAGCTCGCTACGGGACAATTTTGTGACTTAACCATCCCACTCAAAGTTTGGAGTGCCCTAAAGACCCAGTTCATGAGATCTAATCCATCTACCATTTTTCCAATCATGTGCACGAGGTAGGTAGACCTCACTAGGCTTGTATATCCCAAGGACATTCAAAAGCGTGATGAGTTCAATTGACAGCTTATAAAATAATTCTCCTCAAATGAAAGGGTCTATGCCCAGACAAACATTATCTCCCTGACCTACTTTCCAAGCCATCCATCTTCTAATTCATCGAATTGAATGCGACAAACCCCTCCAAACATTTGATCCCCAAATATAATTGAAATTATTTTCAAACTAAATCCAATCCACAATTGATTGTTTATTCAAATATTTATATGCGACAACATTGTTCCATATGCGAGAGCCAGTCAACAACGTCTAAAGGCTTTTCATAGCTAGAGATAAACCAAATCGATGAAGGTTTTTGAAGCCCCAACCCCCACAATCTTTTGGTTGCAAGAGCGTCTCCCATTTTCCCAGATGAAAGCCACACGTTTTCTTTTGTAATGCCCATAAAAATTTAAACATAGTTTGTTTGATCCACTTAAAGTTGATTTTGCAACCTTAGATAGCATGAGCCAATAGATGGTTATACTTTGCAAGATCGATTTCACTATACATTTTAAAAAACATGGAACAAGATTGGTAACCATGAAGATTTACCATCAATTTACCATGGAGATTCTTAATTTGTAAATAGGCTTTGTTACAATACCATGGCTTATCAATACCACATGCCCAAAAAACCATAACTTGCTTGACATTAAAAAACTCTTTTATAATTAAAAATAAATAAACACATTTTTATTTACTAAAATAAAGAAAATGTAAGAGTATTCGATTACTCACATTCTTATCTAAAAGTACATAGAAGGCCTCCATTATATAGCAATGGAGAAGGCCCAATGTTGGATAAGGATAACTACAACAATTGAACAGATGCTAGTCCCTATGTGAGCTTACAATACTTAGCTCATAGAGAAATCAAGCGTTGTAAAATTCAACTCCAACACCCCCTCTTGAGCAAAACATAGGGAGTAACTAAAGAAAAAAGAAAACAAAGAATGGGTCCTCGCAACGAGGCCTGATTAGGTACCCATGTACAAATTCTTGTAAGCAGAGAAAGAGAGAAAAGCTCATAGGAAAAAATTCGCCCCCCAAAAAGAGAGAAAGATGTGAGTGCTCAAATTATCATGGAGTTAAAATTGTAGATCCCATAATGATCCACTAAATGGAAAGAACATAGGCCTGCTCCAATCAAGAAGTAAGAAATGTTGAAGTACTAAAACTTTGAAGATGAGATCCATGAAACCTCAATGAGGTCGATCGATATTTGAAGTAGGAATATTGCAGAGGCACAAGGGCGGCAAACACTGTCAACTTCTCCCAAAAAGATTCAGAGAAAATAGGCGCCAGTAAAAAACCAAGACAAGGGCTTCAAATAGAAGAAACGCCATCAACCAACAAATAACCAATGAGACATGAAAATATGGAAACTCGGCTCACACACCGTACAACAACACTCCTGAAGTTGTTTGAACACCATCACCATCACATTAATCAAACATAAAAAATGACAATTGTCAACAAGTAAATGACAACAATATTTGTCACCATCTAATTTGCCCTCCCTAAAACACAACTGTGGAAGAAGCAAGAATCAACAGTCTTTGTTGTCAGCAAATTGCCCCCCTGAAGCACAAGTGAGGGAATAACAACAATCAACATCGAACAACTAATGCCACATTATGATATGAATTTTGCAAGCATCAATTGTCCGCGACCATCTATCCACCCATCCACAAATGATCTTGATGGTCGGAACTTGTCCGCGATTCACTCTCTCACATCTCTTCTGTAACGATCTAAATGCGGGACTATTAAGTGACCAAATGTTGATGCTTGAGTATTATCTTCTGATGAGGATGTGCACATGGCTCATTTTTTCCCTCTACAGACTCAGACTTGAGTGCAAAAATACTATCATTTGGAATGACATCAGCAACCATGTCTTTCATTTGTTTATCGTAATTAACTAGAGAATTTTCTTCAGTTCCTCAAAATTGGATGTAGGTGATGATGCAGCAGCATGATCATATCCATGACATTCTCTTGATGTTTGCACTACAGGGTTAATAGGAACAACAATTCTCTATCCATTCTTTCCAAGTCCTCCTCCAGTATATCACATTTTACTCAGCAATTGGGATCCAATACCAGTAGTATGCTTTTAAAAATTGGGTGTGAAAAAGGCATGTGATGAGTCAACATCAGACTTATGGCATTCAACATCATCAAGTGTGGAAGAAGGTGAGCTTGGAAGCTCAACATTAGTTGTCTCCATCTTAGGTTTCTAAAGATAACTAAAGTCCAATTCAAGTTCCTGCTTAGACTCTTGCAACTTTTGAATAACCTCATCCTTCTCAATCAGTGATTGAGACAAGGCATCATAATCTTGTTTCAAAAAATGATATTGCTCCAACATTGTTTATTTTAAACAATTAACTTCCATAACATGTAGATTATTTTGGTCTTCTAGTTGCTTCTTCAAATTTGAGTCAGAAAATGATGCAGGAGCATTGGCTCTCAAAGATCAAGCTTGAAGTATGTAGTCAAACGTAAAGGTCTAGATGTCAGCCAAGAAGGGACCATTGTAAAATTTCATGTAAAACAATGTTTATTTCTTAGCAAGCATAGATAGGGAATCTATTTAGTTGTTAGGTGTTAGTTAATGATATCCCTGAAGAAATGGGATGACTCGAAAGAGTAGTTGTTGTTTGTAGTTAGTAGTTGAATGAGTCATAAGTTAGAGATAAGGGTAGTTTTATTAAAATAGAAGTTGTTGCATTAGTCTAGGAACTAATTACAAGTTTGTAGGAGTTGGTTGTGAGAGCTGGATAAGCTCAGATTGGCAGTAGAAAAAGAAGGAGATGAGATCAACGAGAGAGAGGTCCAGAGGGGACAGTTGATTTTGAGTTTTTGAAGGAGAGAGGAGGAACATTTTTGGGTGCTGGAAATTTTGGTGTGAGGTTGAAGTTAATTGAACAACATTTCTTAGACCAGTGGTTTTTGTAGCAGCAAATTGAATCTGTAAGTGTGTGTGAGACAATTATTTGCTTATGTGTTTGTGAGGTTTATGAACCATAATATTAATATCAGGAGATTGAAATTGATTTGGTCTTTAAATTGTTGTGTTGAATGAGAAATTCTTGCACTGTATTTTCTCTATTATTTACATTTAAATGAGAACTTGAAGAATCATATTTCAGTTAATATAGAGCACTCTGTATCCAGCGAACAGAAGAAAGAAAATTTGTAAAAGAAAACTGTCACCAATTTTGCGAGTCAATTTCTGATCAAAGGAAGATGAATTTTGAAATTATGGCATCTTGGTTTTGTTCAGAGCGAGGTCTATTTGGTAACTCATGAGCGATTCCCAAAAAGATCCTTCGTTTGGGAGTTACGAAAGGATTTTTAAACTGTATTTTTACAGACTGTGTGATTGAAAAAAAACAATATGTTAAACCCACATCTTAAGAGTATGATCTTAAACATGAAGAATGAAAAAATAATAGATGTTATGGGTTGCCTGAATAAAGTGAGGATGCATGTACGATAAATCTCCAACCATTCCTCCCTAAACATGAGCATCAACAACACCAAAAGCTGCACTTGCTATACATACACCAACGAAAGGTCCCAATCCTCCCTTTCCATAAGTTGCAAGGTCCAATTATTCACAAAATACAGATCGTTAAACATTGTTCATCTCTGAATACTTACAAAGAGGACAAGTATAAATCCCAATAGAATCTGGGGCCTTGTATTAATAGTAGCTTCATAGTATGATAGTATAACCATGGCTGTCGGCACAAATGATTGGTAAACAAGAGTCAACACTCTTCAAGAATGGTATCCCTGCAGAACAATGTCATTTATTTAATGATGATAATTGAATGATGGAAATTAGTTGTAATTGCTTAAAGTTTATAACTTGTACATGTTAGAATTCTAGATTTCTTTAGTAATGGGATTGTCACCTAACAATTAATAATTAATATATACACAATTAGTTACAATATAAATATTATAAAAGCTTTAAGTATTATGATTAAATTAAAAAATAAATAGATTATTAAATTTTATCATTACTTATTAAATTGAAAAATCAAAATATTTTTAAAATCACTATTTCAATTTATAATATTTTAAATGTCAAATCAAATACATAATTAAGTTAATCAACACCAAAGTTTCATTGACAAGTCAAGCCATAACTACACTGTGATAATTAATGGGTGGGGAGCAATAAAAAAGACCTATCCATAAGCATCAGAGAATCAATGTACTAGGAATAAAGTGTTTTATATATATATATATATATATATATATATATATATGATATAGAATTGAAATGTTATAAAATATTACTATCAAGTTGGAAATAATGATTATGAATTTAGCTGTTATAAAAAAAAAAAAAATGACATAAAATATTATTATTATTTCTCACATAAAATATTATTATTATTCCGAGCATAAAATATTATTGATAGGGTTTATAATATTATTCCTAGAGTTTTATATAAATTCCTTGGGTTTATAATGTTAATAATTTCTTACATTTATAATATTAATCTCTTGAGTTGTCAATATTAATCCCTTGGGTTTTAAGTATTAATCCCTTGGGTTTATTACTCTATTGGGTTTATAATAATAATCCTTTGGGTTTATAATATTAATCCTTTGCATTTAATATTATTTAATGCCTTGGGTTTATAATATTAATAATCCTTATGGCTAATAATATCAAGATTTATTATATTATTGATAATATCAATAATGTTATCATATTATTATAATATTATAAATTTCCATTAATGTGGTTGTGCTAGTTATATTACTCTAGAGGTATGGTAAATAAGTAAAAATATAAATAAACTAGAAGTATGGTAAATAAATATATATATCAAATAGAATTGGAAATCAACATCTAATTATATACCAAGCCTATGGGCCAAATACCATGGTAAATAAAAGAACTATGATAAATAAATAAAAATATAAATAAACCATTAAATAAATAAAACCATTTTTTATATTTACTCCATAAACCTCTTTATACTTACGAACACTAAAAAAAGGCTTTATTTAGCTGAAGCCTATGGTCCAAATACCATGGACCAAATTATTATTAATACCATGCAAAAAAAACATTATTAACCCTAATATTAATATTAAAAGAGTATTATTATTATTATTATTAAATTTAATAATTTAATAAAGACTTGGCTCAGCCAATGTATGTAGTGTCATTTCCAGTTGGTTTTTGCATTCATTAATGAGAAATTCATTCCCTTGGTTTTCATGTGTAAATGTACTAGTTTATATGTGGAATTTATGGTTGATACATTTATGGTATATCTGTTGTTACTATGCTTGTTATATGTAAGTTTTAATGGCTCTCAGTGTGTTTTTACTTGTAGATCCCTATGCTTAACTGTGTTTTTTACACCTGTAGATTACATGCTTGTGATATGTTTGACGAAATTTATGTCATAGCCAGTAGGGGTCTGGTTAAGGGCTTGTGTAACTAATTGCTTCTACTTCATTGTTTCCCTATGGTGACGGTGTTGGACCCATAAACATTTAGGGGATCTCCCCTATTTGAAGTCCCAACTAGACCTCCAACTATTTGTTGTAGGAGTCCCCTCTGGTATAAAGGCCTGATTGCCATATACTTAGAGATATGCCTTGGCTCTAGTTGTCAGCGCATGAGAGCGTTGCGTTGTTATCTTCAAACAACAAGGTAAGTGTGCCTAATGAGTGTGTAATGTAACTTGTGTCTCGGTTCTCTTACTACAAAGGGGGGGAGTAAAGTGAGCCTCTAAGTGAAATAATAGTACCACCCACGAAGAGACACGTGAACCAAAAATGTTTGTCTGACATCCAACAGAATAGTCCATAGCGGATGCGGTAGTCGTTAAAACTGAAGTGAAGGGGACAACACGTACACCACCCAACGGAGTAGTCCACACAGAAGTGATGGTCGTTATAATCAAAAAACAAAGATGGTCTTTTGAGTATCCCATAGGGTAGTCCACAAAGATGTGACAAGAGTGATAACCAATACACAAAGGTGGTTTTCCTAGTATCCCATGCAATAGTCCACAGGGATGAGACAGTGGTGGTAACTAGTACAACACATTCCCAACAATGTAAGTACTAAAACAACTGAAGTAGTTCAACTATCTTAATACAGGTGAAACAAAAATGCATTAGAAATGTTGAAAGAATAATCTTACAAACATCTACAAAACATGCATGAAAATGGGTTGGTCTAGACAGGCTCCTGAATTAAGCAAAAGTCCCAAGACACATTTGTACACTATGTTGAAGAAAATGTAACGAGGTTCGGTCTTCATAAATGTAATTTTGACATTTGTATTTATTCAAGAAAAGAGAAACTATTTTTATATTATTTGTCAATGAGTTTCTTGCTCATTGAAGTAGCTCAATCACATGTTTAAGTGCTTCGAGGAAGTCAAAGTGTCAATCTATTTATGTAAGACCCTTAGAGGGCATGTTACACTATGTAGAATATTGTATAAGGTCAATGGAATACCTCCAAGACAAGCACAAGTCCTCTACATGCAGCAATGTTCTTCAAAAGATGCTAAACAATAAAAATTGATGAAGAAAATGTATCTCGGTTTACAGTGAGCAAGTCGGCCTAAAGGAGGGACATACCTCTATAAATAGAGGTTGTCGACTCCCTCAAAAGAGAATGAAAAAACATCTCTGAAATCAACAAAGTGAAGAAGTCGAAAAGGAGAAGGGAAAACCTTTTCTAAAGGGTCTCCTAATGCAGCGAAGGAAGGAGGAGGAAAACTGAAGTGAAGAAGACTATTTCTAGGGCTACAAACAGTCACACATGCAATGAAAAGGAGGTCAAGTCTACAGGTATGACAGCAGGGACAAAATAGTCTATGAGCTAGTGTTGTTTGGGCTTGAAACTACGCCTACAATGCCTCCCAAGTCAAGTGAAGAAGTCTATCTCTCTAGCGAAGGAAAAGGACCCTAATTCTCTAGGGTTCCTACCATACGTGGCAAAACTAGGGCCGTTATTCAGTCACATCAAGTTTGAAGACCTACCTCAAGAAGGATCTCGATTGATCAAGGGAAGGGTGTCTCCTTAAGTGAAGAACATCTTGAAGAAAAGAAGAAAAATATCTCATCAAGAACCTAACATAGCCAAGGTCTATCCCTAGACAAAGAAGTGAAGAAAAGGACGAAGTGCCGGAAGGAGGAATTCCATGTGTCAGGGAACATAGTATAGAAAAGAGGAAGGACTTGACTTGTGCTTGGAGGAAATCCTAGTAAAGGGTCTAGGGTTTGGCATTGATCAATAGAAGATTCAATAAGAGAAATTTACCAAAGGGTTTTCCTCTCTAAGAGAGAGAGGTTTTGGCCTTGGCTGAGAGCCAACATTTGTGTTTTTGTCTTTTTTTATTTTGATAGCAGTTTGATGAAACACACACTATAATAATAAGAAGAAGATCAAGCTAAGATAATTGTATAAGTGAATCACAATTTTTTATCAAAAAGTGAAGAATCCTAATATACATACTAGCCCTTGATTCTTCAACATGGTATCATAGCTAAGGTGACACATCAAGGAAAGGGAAACTCAAGAACACTCATCAAGGAAGGACATCTACAAAAGTTGAAGCATCTAGCCAAGAAGTCTTTGTCACATCAAGGACAAGAAGGTCTACCATCTATAATTCATCAAGGAAGACTACAAAACAAGAAGAAGAGCCTTACATAAAGGCACCTACAAGAAGAGAAAAACAAAGGACCTACATCAAGCTACAAGTAATCAAGCAAATCTCATCATCAAGCAAGTCCACTTGGAGAAACCAACTTCAAGAACATCAAGATCTAAGGAAGGCAAGCCATCATGTCTTCAAGGAGAAAGCAAGTCTACTGCATCTCAAAATCTATCAAGTAAGTACATGTCCCCTTCTGAATATACATTAATGTTTTTTTGCAAGGAAAGCAACAAATTGGTAGGTACCAATAACTTTCTTGCCTAGAAGAAGAGGATTGATTTACTTCTCAAGGAGAATTAACTCCTAGAACACATCAAAGGGAATGTCACTATTCCTGCTAAGGAACAAACTCAAGCCTTAGCCAAGTATAATAAGGATGAGACAAGAGTTCAAAGGATTCTAATAAAATCCATCAAAGACTCTCTCACTCCTTATGTCTCCAAAATTGAAACATCAAAATAAATCTATGATAAACTATTAGAGCTATTCTCAGAAAGCACAACTGGAGAAGTGATATGTCTTCGAAATGAGTTGTACAAGATGAATATATCAAACGAAGGAATATCTCCCTACATGAAGATCTATGAGATTGGAGATCAACTTCAAGAGATGGGGGAAGTCATGTCCGATAGAGAAATGACAACTGTAGTACTTGACGCTCTACCTGAGGATTGGGGCAACTTCACATCAAGCACATATGCCAAGAAGGAAGCCACCCCACTAAGTGAAATGCGGTCCCTATGCAAGATAGAGGAAACAAGATTTAAAGAAAAAGAAGATGTGGGATCAAAGGAGCATGCATTTGCTACCATAGCCAAGAGAAAAGGAAAATTTGGCAAATTTGGTCCACGGAGAACAAACAACAAAGATATGTCCAAAATCCAATGATATGGATGCCAAGAATATGGACACTACAAAATGAATTATCCTAAATTAGAGAAGGACAACAACAACAACAAAAGGAATTATCCTAAATTAAAGCAGGACAACAACAACAAAAGGAAAAGGGAAAAAGCTCATGTGATTCAAGAAACATCTTCCAAAGCTAGAAGCATGATATACATAGAGTTAAAAATACTCATGTAGAAGAAGCATTTATAAAAAAACAAAATGCATGGTTAGAAATATCTTTTAGAATATAGAGTATGGTAGATATAGCTCAATATATCCATGTAGAAGAAGAATACTTAGAATAGGACCTCATCTACAATGAAAAAATTGATTAAAAATCTTACAATTACTATGAGAATAAAATTACAATTTAATTCAAAAACAAATTAAATTAAGATTTTCTTGATGCTATTTTTAATATTTTTATTACTATTTTGAAAAGAACAAACAATAATACCAAACTACTAGGTTTGCATGACTAGCGGATCATAACCACTCAACATAAATGGCAATGTCAACCAAATACATATATGGTCATTCTCCAATGAAAAACTTTTTCAATGGATTTTAACATTTCTCAGGTCCATCCTGCCATTTTCGTCCATGGGCTATCAACGTCTTCACTGCTGCTGGCCAAATACAACGGTAAGAGGGAAGCATAATGCACATGCATTTGCACAATGATACAATACAACGGTATGAATACTTCAAGAAATCCCAAAAAAATAAATTCTTAATTTAAAAAAACTGCTTCATTATTAGAACCAAATTTTAAGATCTACATTAGCTACAATATATCGATCTGTAGATCTGGAAAGTACACTAAAACAAAAACCATTCAAATGATTAAAAAATTAGGCGGGCCAGAAATTCTCATTCTACTACTCACATTATTATTTAAAAGTATACAGAAGACTTTCATTATATAGTAATGGAAAAAACCAAGTATACAGAAGACTTTCATTAGATAGTAATGGAAAAAACCTAGTATCATAACCAAGCAGATGCTAATCTATATGAATTTATTGAAAAAATAAAAAGTTGAAAAAACCAACTCTAACAGAAAATAGTGTAAAGCTTCAAAAATTTATTGACAGAATTGAATCTCCCCCCAACAAAGTTTAGAGATTTATCGACAAATTTGTATCTTCCCACTTTCAACTATAACTCACCATACTTAACTCATACAAAAATAAAAAGTTGAACAAACGAACTCTAACAGAAAAAGTTGAAAAAACCAACTCTAGCATAAAATAGTGTTATCCCTTATACAAAACCCCAAATATAAAAATGACCATAAGGAGACTAACAATAGTTTCAAAACGGTAAGAGATTTATTGACCGAATTGAATCTGCCCCACAACGAAGTTGAGAGATTTGTGGACAGATTTGCATCTTCCCACTTCCGGAGAAAATATAAACGTGCAGATATATACAACACTACTTTCAACTCAAGAACATTGAAGTTGAATGACAACAGGATTTACCAGCCTTTACCAATTAGCCATAGCCAACTACCAGCAGCTCCTCCAAATACTCCTAATAGCAAAAATAGTACTAATAGATTTCCCAGCGCGTTCTGTTCAGGTCCCTGCAAAATGCCCATACTTCCATTAGTGGACAGGCTGAAGTAATATATTAGTTTTATTATCCTATATTAATAAACTTTCCAAAAGAAATCAGAGGGAAAAAAACAGCCAGAAACCAACCTTATATCCCTTCGGTGCAACAGTGAATACACAAACTGTAAGGTATCCATTGGAGGCACCGAGCACAATACATAGGAACAACATCCAACCTTGGGTACCATATTTTGCAGTAAAATAGAAACAAGGAATCAATCCTAATCGAGAAAGCGTTGCAACTGTTAACCAGGGTCTGCTTTCCAACTTTATAGTGTCGATTAAGGGAAGGTATCTCCCAATAAGATCTCCAACATTAAACATTGCTATCAAAACAACGGCATACCTGCGATAATACAGAGTCATTACGAAAATCTTAAAACCAGACACACAAACCTGCATTTCAAAACTCTTCCATCCATTACAAATTTTTGTATCTGATCCACATAGAATATTCAATATTGTCATTAACATGTGGTTGTTCAATTTATTTGGGTAATGCACAATCCAGGCACCAAATGATATGCAGAACCTTCTGTTCGTTTTATTTGTCTTGTTAGCATGCAAAAGAAGGGAATGAAACCCAAATAGAGGAAGTGCAAACGAACAGAAGATCCAACAGAGGTATCCACATCAAACTACACAGCGATTTTAAACTGGATAATTTTGCTGCGAAATCTTAGTGTTTGATTTGGCAGTATCTCAAACAATCTAAAAACTAGAAAACTTTTAAACTCATCCTATAAGAGAGTATCCCAAACAATCTAAAAGCTTTTATGGCCATTGTCAAACTTTTAGCAAAGAAATAGAAAGACATAATTTTACTGCCAAATCTTATTGTTTGATTTGGCAGCATCTCAAACAACCTGAAAACTGGAAAACCTTTAAACTCATCCATCTAAAAGCTTTCATGGCCATTGGCAAACTTTTAGCAAAGAAATAAAAAGACAGATAGTTTTGCTGCCAAATGTTAGTGTTTGATTGTTACCAATATCCTCTGGTCATGGTATGATGTTGCATACTTTTGTGGGACAGCCCAATCCTCTCTGTCAAGAAACCTTTTAGACAACAAAATTCTTCTAACTGAGTTTCCCATATCAGTGAAATGCCAACTTTTCTTTCAACATAATTACAAAAAATATAAATAGTGTATAGGAATAAGAGCATATGAGAGATAAGTCTGATCATAAAAAAAATCAAAGTGCATTCTAAGAACATTCATGTATTCAGCATTCATGTCAAACCAAGATAGGTGACCCACCATGAACCCAACTGATGTTTTCCTGTATCTTCTGATAGGAAACCTGGGAATATGGATAATGTAACCACAAAAATAATGAACAGATTGAACAGATAGTCCAAGTTCTGCCTCAGCAACTCCCTATTATTTAGACGTTGTGGATCTCCTATGTCCTCCTCCTTCAAGACATAAAAATTCATGTTATTCTCCTTCAACACATAAAAATCCAGGTTGGCAACTGTTTTTTTTTTTGTTATTTCACAGTCAACAACGAAAGTAAATAAGCATGATGATGTTATTTTTTGTATTCTAACTCTTATGTCTATCTGTTATGAATTCGGTGTTCATTGGAAGTAATGTAAATTGCACTTAAAAGAGAAGAATAGTATTTACATTTAGTGATATTGTGATGCCTCCTGCTGCCAAGTCTGCGGTAACAGTCTTTGATCCCTCAGCTGCTGCTTTAGAACGGTAAAATTTGACAATCTGTAGGCGTGGGAAGACAAGTGCGTAGAGAACAACACATAGGAGCACATAGACGGTACATATTGCCAAGAATAACACTACGAAGCAGTGCAATGTGAGTCCATGCTTTAACCATAAAACATGTGATAAATAACAAAAGAAAAAAATAACCAAAAAAAAATGAAACATAATTTTTAACAGAGAAACGCTCTATTTTTTTTTAATAGAACAAAGTGATGGAAAAGAAGTGAATCTTGTCTATGAACCGCCATCTATCAAAATTTCTTGAAAAAATACTTGTATTAATTAAAAAAAAATAAAAATTATATAAGGGTTAGGTTAGATTTCTTTAGCTATTTGTTAATGATAACAGTAATATTCTTTCTTTGAGGCGTTGTAGGTGCCTTAGGCTAGTTTATAAATGGGATGCTTAAAAACACATGAAATTTGTTTGGGATTTAGGAAAGGCTATAAATAATAAAACCAAAGAGCTTGTAGCTTTAGAAAGCCTAATTTCTCTTCGAAATAATAGTAAAAAAGTATGTTATGATTAGCAACTCAATTGTGATACAACAATCTCTCTTTCATCAAATTCTTTTAACAAACTTAAAACTATCAAGAATTTGTCAAAGTGTTATCTAAATAATAAGTAAATTCAAGCATATTGAATTTTTTCAGCATCTTGTGAAATTTCAATATAGAAGTCGATAGGAACACCAATATAAAGTTGTTCCTTTGCAAGAAAGAATATTTAAGACCAATAAGGGGTCGATTAACCATAGTGCCATTTTCCCATTCCAATGACATGTAAAGAATTTATACAACTAATGCACATCATGGCATTTGTTTCACCAAGCAAATGTCAAGGGAAAGAAAATTTAAGCAGTCTCACCACCCAAAAATGACATGGATGCTATTCCATGGTCACTCGGTCACTCTAAAGACTAGTTGATGGTGCTATCTTCTCTCATGAGTGGGGTTCTTTGAGTTTCTTTTTTACGGTTTCACTTGGTCAAATGGTTATTGAGGCATATTCTTCATAGGTAGTTTTAGGAATATTTTATTATCAATTTCACAAGTAGGAATATTTTATTATCAATTGACTCCTCACACATGGGAGGTTGTTACACATTGAAAGAGGTGCTATTGAGGTGGTAAAAAAGGTGCTTTACTTTTGAGGGAGTTATATATGTTATTAAGGAAGAGTTTGTTGCATATTTGTTGAAGATTTCTAACTTGAAGATATCTAATTTATCTATAAGTTTTTTTTTGCTCTTAAATACATCTTGAAACATATTCTATATTTTGTTGTATTTTATTTTTATTATTATGGTCTATAATGCAAGATACTTGTGGAACTCTTTTTAGATGGTGTTAGAAAAGCCTTGTGCATTTTTGTTTGGTATGACCTTGGCTTTGGACTTTTGGCTATGATAAAAAAGATATAAAAAAATTGTACTTTATGTCATATGATTAGTTATTTTTTTTAATATAAAATTTAATTAGTGTTATGAAAAATAACATAAATATTCTTATATTCACTTTTTATTTCATTCCACTTCAAGTATATATTGTGTCTTCCTTTTTGTTAGGGTATACCTTCAAGGTCTACTCCATTCTACTGGTTACTCTCTTTTTCCTTTTTACACCTTTGTTAAGATACTTTCACATTACTTTTAGTCTGCTCAATTTTACTTACTACTCACCTTTTTTCTTACTACTTTTTTGCGGTGTTGTTTAACTATTTTACATTTTAAATATTTTGGCTGTAAAATAATTTTTGGTCAGATTGTGTTTTTTTGTTGTTTAAAATCTGTTTTTGAATGCATAAATAGATTCAACACTATCAAAAATTTCTGGGACTTTCAGATTATGTAAAGTTTACAAATCAAACTTGAGATTTTAACAGATTCCTACAAAATTTGATCAAAATAAATATACTCAAAAAAACTTCTAAAACATATAACAATTAAACTACAAATTTTTAATAAAACTTCCATAAACATAAGGAATAATAAACATACAAGCTCCCTTGCGAAGGCCATCTTTTGAGCTTTCACAGACTGCTTTTGAGATAAGTCTCAATGCAGATGCAACAGCTCCTGATGTTGCCATTCCCGCTGAGAAAGACTACACATTTATAAACAGAACCATAGTTAAACCCATATCTTAAGAGTATGATCTTCAACATGAAGAATGAAAAAATAACAGATGTTATGGGTTGCCTGAATAAAGTGAGGATGCATGTAGGACAAATCTCCAGTCATTCCTCCCTGAACATGAGCATCAGCAACACCAAAAGCTGCACTTGCTATACATACGCCAAAGAAAGGTCCCAGTCCTCCCTTTCCATAAGTTGCAAGGTCCAACTATTCACAAAATACACATCGTTAAACCAGGAAAATGCAATTCTACAAAGTGAGTTTGTGGAAAACATCGTAACTGCCAAAGTGAGTTCATTTCTGAATACATACAAAGAGGACAAGGAATATGGTTATGTTAAAAAGTATAAATCCCAATAGAATCCGGCGCCTTGTATTAATAGTAGCTTCATAGTATGACAGTATAACCATGGCTGTCAGCGCGAATGGTTGGTAAACCAGAGTCAACACTCTGGAAGAATGGCATCCCTGCAGAACAACCAAAAAATTATCAAACATTGCCATAAGGAAATGCAGGTCTCTATTGCCCATTATTGTGTCAGACAAGTAATCACAAAGAAACCAAACAGACTTTGTAAATTGTGATACTAACAGGGTATATAGCTTCATAGTAATCTTCAATTGTCACCATACTATTCCAGGGGAAAAGGGATCCAATTCCCAGAAGCCAACAAACTATGTATGCTCCTTGTTTTCCCTATAAGTAATTGAGCAAGATTAGAACATGCCATTTTCATAGAATCTCTGAAATAATTCTATGAATGTTCAAAGCAAATTTAATATACAGTTTTTTCCTGACACTAAATATGCTGACCTGTTTTTGAGCCGGAGAGTTCTGTAATTCATCGTGTCCAAAATCCTTGTTTATTATCATGACTGCTTTGCTTTCTTTTAATGATCAGGCAGCAGGCCTATATTTAAAATAGAAAAAAATGAGTGTGCCAATAGTGTAAAATTGCCGGAATAATTAAAGATGAATCCATCTGAAGGAATACCTGTGATTAGGTATGCAGGTTGAGGCAACTTCAAAACCTTACGTTGATACCTTGAGATACAGAGTTCGCTTTCTGTCCCCGAGCTAAAAAGGGTGGGTTACAGGCTACAAAAAAAAGTTAGGTAACAGGGGAAAAGATGGAATGAAAACAGAACAAGTTGATGCAAAATTCAGTAAGAAAAGAGAACAAGTTATTTTTTCAGGGGATTATTTCAGGTTTGGTTTTTTTTAAATAACTGTGATGAGTCAGTCTGCATTCATAGTTAGCTGTCAAAAATAATTTTTTTCATTATTAATTTAATCACTAAATTATAATAAATTTTTCCACTTATAAAAACATAAATATAAATAATAAAAAATTATAATTAAAAAAATTAATTAAAATATATACAATAATTTTAAATTCTGTGTAATTGGAGTTGGATAAAGAAAGATTCGTAGACTCTAATAATTCAATTTACGTTGAAGAATCTTTATTGAAAAGAATTACGTTTGTTGAATTTTTCCCTGTCGTTGTTTTCTAAGTTAGTATTTAAATATATTTATGAACTTTTTGATTTAATATATAAAAGGATTTAAATTTGTAATATTTTTTAATAAGTTAATTGTATTAATATAAATATAAATGATTAAAATTTATGATTAAAAATTAAATTATTAAAATATATATGGCAGCTTTCAATTTTGAGTAATTAGAGTTGAATACTTTTTTTATAAATTATTATAAGTGTAGGAATGTTGCTATTTAGTATTTTTTTTTATGCTAAAAATAATTTATAGTTAAATTAAAATAAAAACTAATATATTTGAAAATGTCATTTATTTAATGAGGATAATTAAATAATGGAAATTAGTTGCAATTGCTTAAAGTTTAGCAGTTGTCTGTAATGAGATTTTTTCGAAGTTTTTCGGTGAGTTTTTTCGGTCAAAATCCGGCAACAATTTATTGGAATCGCAAGTTTGATAGCTAGTTTCTGCACAATCAAAGCGTTCCAGGGGTTTTTCAGGGTGCTGAATCCAAATATGATTTTAACTGCAACAAATCAAGATTTAACCTCAATTTCTTCCGCGGGATTCCCTCACCGGAATCTCCAAAAAGTCGCATTATAGACAACTCCTAAAGTTTATAACTTGTCTAGTACAAGCCAATGTTAGAACTATAAATTTTTTTTAGTAATGGGATTGTCACCTAACAATTAGTAATCAATATATACACAATTAGTTAAGATATAAATATTATAAAAGTTTTAAGTATTTTGATTAAATTAAAAAATAAATAGATTATTAAATTTTATCATTATTTATTAAATTGAAAAATCAAATAATTTTTAAAATCACTATTCCAATTTATAATATTCTAAATGTCAAATCAAATAATAGCTAAGTTAATCAACACCAAATTTTCATTGACAACTCAAGTGATAACTACATTGTGATAATTAATGGTGGGCTCAATAAAAAGACCTATCCATAAGCATCAAAGGATCAATGTACTAAGAAGAAAGTTATATATAATCTCAAAATTAAAAGTAACACACTCTATCCTATTCTCCTTATAGAAGTGGGTCTTTCCTCTATAGAGAGCCTAGCTATGACTAGGTTTCTGTTGTACAAGCACAAACTCAATAACATAGGAGACCATAGACTTCCTAAGCTAGCTTTAAATTCCAGCCAAAACCACCTAAGGCTCAAATGAGGTTGGTATAAAGACACCAGGGCCTGGTTAAACCATTGGGAGATCGACGAGAATGTTGCATTGAAAAACATTAATAACATTAAAAATATTGTTACTTCTAAGTTCAAAGAAAAAATGTGGTGTGAGAAAGATTTAGTAGCTAAAAGAAAATTAAGATATTATAAGGAGGTCATCAACCCCACCCTAGAAGATCAAAAGTATCTCTCTATTTTAACTAGCTCAAAGAAGAAAATTAATATAGCCAAGATTAAAACAAAATCTCATGAGCTCCATAGTGAAACGGTTCGTTGGGCAGTTACTAAAACACCATGGATGGAAAGGTTCTGCCATCTCTGTGAGAATACGGACATCCAAGATGAAAATCACTTCCTCTTAGAGTGCCCCGCATATAACCACATTAGATCTCAGTTTCAAAATCTTTGTTGCAATACTGACCTTCCTAGCCTTTTACGTTGTCAAAATTACAGTGAGTTCGGGAGGCTTCTCTCCAAGTTTTTTGAGCATAGGAATAAAATCTTAAATCAAACTAAATAATTCGTTTCTTTAGGTTTAGACCAAATTTTGGTCTCAATGGACTTTAAACACCATCATCATCATCATATATATATAATTGAATTTATCTATAAATATTACTAAATTCTTAAAAATAAAAATGTTATAAAATATTACTATTAAGTTGGGAAATAATGATTATGAATTTAGATGTTATAGAATTTTTAAAAATAAATATATCATAAAATATTATTATTAAGTTAAAAATAATAATTATGGATTTAAAAATAATATTTATATTTAATTCATTATAGATTTCTACCATTTGATTTTTTAAATATGTTATCAATCAAACTTAATCATACATTTTATAAAACATAAATTTAATTATACTTATTTATTAAATAACAACTTAACCATAGATTTTATAAAACATAAATTTAATTATATTTATTTATTAAATACTACAGGATTAAAAAAAAAAAATTATATTATTGCCATTCACACCAATAAATTGTTGCGGGGAAATATTAGTTTAGGTTGAGGTGCATGTGATTTTCATGCATGAAGTACTTTACACTAATAGACTAATAGAAACTTGTTTTCATGAAAGCTATAATTCATGAAAAGCATATTGGTTTCATGTGTCACCATCCCAGAAAAAACAATGGGGAAAGCTATTTCACTAGAAGTGTATGCGCTTTGTTTTTAATAATGTGTTAGGTATTAAGAGTGTAACACACATAAAGATATTAGCACAATAAGATATTAGCACAATATTAGAGGGATAAGTAAATTTAGAAATAAAATGCTTTCCCCACCACTAACATAGAGATTAGTATGAATTATTATTATTTTACTTTTAAGTGTTATAATGTTGAATAGTGATTATTATATAAATTTTAATGTTGAATAGTGATTATTATATAAATTTTAGATAGATTCTTATGAATTATTATTATTTTATTGTCAAGTGTTATAATATTGAATAGTGATTATTATGTAAATTTATTTTAAATAGATTATTATAAATTATTATTATTTTATTTTTAAGTGTTATAAAGTTGAATAATGATTATTATGTAAATTTATTTTAAAATATGAAATTGATAGTGAAGTTTTATACATGTGAGAGTAGATATTATTAAATAATATTAATATTAAAAGGAAAAAGAATATTGTCATTTCAGTATAATAATTATAAAAAAACAATTGGAGCTCAAATTGTTCACCGAGCTATCATTTATGCGTTTCCAGATAATTAAAGTCTGTAAGTCACGTCACTCGAAAATAAAAGAAACTGAAGGGGCGGTTTAATGTCCACGAAGGCGGACGTTTGGAGTTATTTGAAAATTATTAATAATAATTTAGTTTACGTTGTTGTGGACGTTAAATTTTGGGTTGGAGTTATTTGAAAATTATTAATAATAATTTACTTTACCTTGAAATTTTGGAAAGAAATTTTATTGAAAATAAATTACATTGGTTGAATTTTCTATGTGCATTGTTTTTGAGTTTGTCTCTTCTTAGTATTTATTATTATTTTTAATTAATATATGAATTAATTTAAATTTTTAATATTTTTCAATAAGTTAATTATGTTAATATTAATTAATTTATATAGATTTATTTTGAATATAGATCTAATATGAGTTGAGGGGAAATCAGTGTTTTCACGTGTAAATTTTTTTTATGAGGTAATATTATTTAAAATGTTTTGTATAATTATATAAATTTTATTTTATTTTTAGATTTTAATATTTTAAAATCTTAGCCGACATGAGTAAAATTTCAACTTTGATGACACGTGGATATCCTTAAACATCATATTGCTTTGTAAAAATGAATCTATCCACTCAACGATAAAAAAAATTATAATTAAAATTGAATTAAAAATAAATTATTAAAATATATAGTAGTTTTCAATTTTGTGTCACTGGAGTTGGATAAAGAAAGATCCATACACAGTAAATTTCTTGTTTCACTGTGATCAAATACATTGATTGTCAACACAACACATGAAGGTCAGTGACTCTAAAACGTACACAATAAATATGTGATCTTCCCCATATATATATATAATGTCACATTAAAAATATTAATGTGCTTGATATAGTTGAAGACTTCATAAATATACTATTACAACAACAAAATTATTGCAACACTAAGAATGCTTTAATATTAATCCCTTAGGTTTATAATAATAATTCCTTGGGTTTATAATAATAATTTTTTAGATTTAAATACCTTGGGTTTATAATATTAATAATCTCTTTGGTTAATAATATCAAAATTTTTAATATTATTGTTAATCTAATGGTTCATATTCCTAGCGTATAGGGTTTATAAGATTATTCCTAGAGCTTTATATAAATTCCTTGGGTTTATAATATTAATAATTGCTTACATTTATAATATTAATATCTTGGATTGTCAATACTAATCCCTTTGGTTTTAAGTATTAATCCCTTGGGTTCATTACTCCATTGGGTTTATAATAATAATCCTTTGGGTTTATAGTATTAATCCTTTGTGTTTAATATTATTTCCTGGGATTTATAATGCCTTGGGTTTATAATATTAATAATCCCTTTGGTTAATAATATCAAGATTTATTATATTATTGATAATATCAATAATGTTATCATATTCTTATAATATTATAATAATTATTATAAATTTCCATTAATGTGGTTGTGCTAGTTATATTTACTCGAGAGGTATGGTAAACAAATAAAACATATTTTTATATTTACTCCATAAATCTCTTTATATTTACCAAAACTCAAAAAGAGGGTTTATTTAGGTGAAGTCTATGGACCAAATACGAGGGGACAAATAATTATTAATACCATGAGCAAAATATCATATTTATAAAAGAGGTATGGTATATATATATATATATATATATATATATATATATATATATATATATATATATATATATATAGATCAAATAGGATTGAAAGTCAACATCTAATTATATACCAAGCCTATGGGCCAAATACCATGGTAAATAAAAGAAATATGATAAATAAATAAAAATATAAATAAACCATTAAATAAATAAAACCATTTTTTATATTTACTCCATAAACCTCTTTATACTTACGAACACTCAAAAAAGAGGCTTTATTTAGGTGAAGCCTATGGGCCAAATACCATGGACCAAATTATTATTAAGACCATGCAAAAAAAACATTATTAACCCTAATATTAATATTAAAAGAGTATTATTATTATTATTAAAAAATTAATATCAATATTAATATATTATAATATTAATATTATGGAATTTAATAATTTAAGAGAGACTTGGCTCAACCAATCTATGTAGTGTATCTCCAGTTGGTTTTTGCATTCATTAATGAGAAATTCATTTCCTTGGTTTTCATGTGTAAATGTTGGTTTATATGTGGAATATATGGTTGATATATTTATGGTATTTATGTTGTTACTATGCTTGTTATATGTAAGTTTTAATGGCTCTCAATATTTTTTTACTTGTAGATCCCTATGCTTAACTCTCTTGTTTACACTTGTAAATTACATGCTTGTGATATGTTTGACGAAATTTATGTCATAGCCAATAGGGGTCTAGTTAAGGGCTTGTGTAACTAATTGCTTCTACTTCATTGTTTCCCTGTGTTGACGGTGTTGGACCTGTCAACATTCACGGGATCTCTCCGGATTGAAGTTCCAACTAGACCTCCAACTGTTTGTTGTAGGAGTCCCCTCTGGTATAAAGGCTCGATTGCCATATACTTAGAGATATGCCTTGGCTCTAGTTTTCATCACATGAGAACGTTGCGCTAGTATCTTCAAACAACAAGGTAAGTGTGCCTAGTGAGTGTGTAATGTAACTTGTGTCTCGATTCTCTTACTGCAAAGGGGGAGAGTAAAGTGAGCCTCTAAGTGAAAGGTAATAGTACCACCTAGGAAGAGACACATGTGAACCAGAAATGTATGTTTGACATCCAGCGGAATAGTCCATAGTGGATGCGGCAGTTGTTAAAACTGAAGTGAAGGGGACAACACGTACACCACCCAACAAAGTAGTCCACGCAGAAGTGACGATCGTTATAACCAAAAAACAAAGATGGTATTTTGAGTATCCCTTAGAGTAGTCCATAAGGATGTGACAACAATGATAACCAACACATAAAGGTGGTTTGCCTAGTATCCCATGCAGTAGTCCACAAGGATGAGACAGCGGTGGTAACCAGTACAACACATTCCCAACAATGTAAGTACTAAAACAACTGAAGTAGTTCAACTATCTTAATAGAGGTGAAACAAAAATGCATTAGAAATGTTGAAATAATAATCTTACAAACATCTACAAAACATGCATGAAAACGTGTTGGTCTGGACAGGCTTCTGAATTAAGCAAAAGTCCCAATACACATTTGTACACCATGTTGAAGAAAGTGTAACTAGGTTCGGTCTTCATAAATGTAATTTTGACATTTGTATTTATTCAAGAAAAGAGAAATTATTTTTATATTATTTGTTAATGAGTTTCTTGCTCATTGAAGTAGGTCAATCACATGTATAAGTGCTTCTAGGAAGTCAAAGTGTCAATGTATTTAAGTAAGACCCTTAGAGGGCTTGTTACACTATGTAAAATGTTGTATAAGGTCAAAGGAATACCTCCAAGACAAGCACAAGTCCTCTCCATGTAGCAATGTCCTTCAAAAGAGGTTAAACGATGAAAATTGATGAAGAAAATGTATCTCGACCTACAGTGAGCAAATCGGCCTCAAGTCAGCCTAAAGGAGGGACATACCTCTATAAATAGAGGTTGTCCACTCCCTCAAAAGACAACGAAAAAACATCTCTGAAATCAACGAAGTGAAGAAGCTGAAAAGGAGAAGGGAAAATCTTTTTTAAAGGGTCTCCTAGTGCAACGAAGGAAGGAGGAGGAAAACCGAAGTGAAGAAGATTGTTTCTAGGGCTACAAACAGTCATACATGCAAAGAAAAGGAGGTCAAGTCAACGGGTATGAAAACAGGGACAAAATAGTCCATGAGCTAGTGTTGTTTGGGCTTGAAACTACGCCTACAATGCCTCCCAAGTCAAGTGAAGAAGCCTATCTCTCTAGTGAAGGAAAAGGACCCTAATTCTCTAGGGTTCCTACCATACGTGCAAAACTAGGGCCGTTATTCAGTCACATCAAGTTTAAAGACCTACCTCAAGAAGAATCTCGTTCGATCAAGAGAAGGGTGTCTCCTTAAGTGAAGAACATCTTGAAGAAAGGAAGAAAAATATCTTATCAAGAAGCTAACATAGCCAAGGTCTATCCCTAGAAAAAGAAGTGAAGGAAAGGATGAAGTGCTAGGGAGCAAAGTGTCGGAAGGAGGAATTCCATGTGTCAGGGAACATAGTGCAGAAAAGAGGAAGGACTTCACTTGTGCTTGGAGGAAATCCTAGTAAAGGGTCTAGGGTTTGGCATTGATCAATAAGAAGATTCAATAAGAGAAACTTACCAAAGGGTTTTCCTCTCTAAGAGAGAGAGGTTTTGGCCTTGGCAGAGAGCCAACATTTGTGTTTTTTTCTTTTTTATTTTGATAGTAGTTTGATGAAACACACACTATAATAATAAGAAGAAGATCAAGCTAAGATAATTGTATAGGTGAATCACAATTTTTTATCAAAAAGTGAAGAATCTTGATATACATACTAGCCCTTGATTCTTCAACATGGTATCATAGCTAAGGTGACACATCAAGGAAAGGGAAACTCAAGAACACTCATCAAGGAAGGACATCTACAAAAGTTGAGGCATCTAGCCAAGATGTCTTTATCACATCAAGGACAAGAAGATCTACCATCTATAATTCGTCAAGGAAGACTACAAAGCAAGAAGAAGAGCCTTACATAATGGCACCTACAAGAAGAGCAGAACAAAGAAGGACCTACATCAAGCTACAAGTAATCAAGAAAATCTCATCATCAAGCAAGTCCACTTGGAGAAACCAACTTCAAGAACATCAAGATCTAAGGAAGGCAAGCCATCAAGTCTTCAAGGAGAAAGCAAGTCTACTGCATCTCAAAATCTATCAAGTATATGTCCCCTTTTGAATATACATTAATGTTTTTTTGCAAGGAAAGCAACAAATTGGTAGGTACCAATAACTTTCTTGCCTGAAAGAAGAGGATTGATTTACTTCTAAAGGAGAATGGACTTCTAGAACACATCAAAGGGAATGTCACTATTCCTGCTAAGGAACAAACTCAAGCCTTAGCCAAGTATAATAAGGATGAGACAAGAGTTCAAAGGATTCTAATAGAATCCATCAAAGACTCTCTCATTCCTTATGTCTCCAAACTGGAAACATCAAAAGAAATCTATGATAAACTATTAGAGCTATTCTCGGTAAGCACAACTGGAGAAGTGATATGTCTTCGAAATGAGTTGTACAAGATGAATATATCAAAGGAAGGAATATCTCCCTACTTCATGAAGATCTCTGAGATTGAGGATCAACTTCAAGAGATGGGGGAAGTCATGTCCGATAGAGAAATGATAACTGTAGTATTCAATGCTCTACCTGAAGATTGGGGCAACTTCACATCAAGCACATATGCCAAGAAGGAAGTCACCCCACTAAGTGAAATGCAGTTTTTATGCAAGATAGAGGAAGCAAGACTTAAAGAAAAGGAAGATGTGGGATCAAAGGAGCAGGCATTTGCTACCATGGGCAAGAGAAAAGGAAAATTTGATAAATTTGGTCCACGAAGAACAAACAACAAAGATATGTCCAAAATCCAATGATATGGATGCCAAGAATATGGACATTACAAAAGGAATTATGGTCGTTGTTTTTTAGTTAGTATTTAAATGTATTTATTAGTTTTTTGATTTAATATGTAAGCATATTTAAATTTTTAATATTTTTTAATAAGTTAATTGTATTAATATAAATATAAATGATTAAAATTTATAATTAAAAATTAAATTATTAAATTATATATGGCAGCTTTCATTTTTGAGTAATTAGAGTTATATATATATATATATATATATATATATATATATTTTAATTATTATAAGTGTAGGGATGTTGCTATTTAGTATTTGTCTTTTATGCTAAAAATAATTTATAGTTAAATTAAAATAAAAACTAATATATTTGAACAATGTCATTTATTTAATAATGACAATTAAATAATGGAAATTAGTTGCAATTGCTTAAAGTTTATAACTTGTTTAGTACAAGCGAATGTTAGAACTATAATTTTTTCTTAGTAATGAGATTGTAACCTAAAAATTAGTAATCAATATTTACACAATTAGTTACTATATAAATATTATAAAAGTTTTAAGTATTTTGATTAAATTAAAAAATAAATAGATTATTAAATTTTATCATTATTTATTAAATTGAAAAATCAAATTATTTTTAAAATCACTATTCCAATTTATAATATTTTAAATGTCAAATCAAATACATAGCTAAGTTAATCAACACCAAATTTTCATTGACAACTCAAGTGATAACTACACTATGATAATTAATGGTGGGGCTCAATAAAAAGACCAATCCATAAGCATCAAAGGATCAATATACCAGGAAGAAAGTTATATATAACCTCAAAATTAAAAGCAACACACCCTATCCTATTCTCCTTATAGAAGTGGGCATTTTCCCTATAGAGAGCCTAGCTATCACTAGGCTTTTGTTGTACAAGCACAAACTCAATAACATAGGAGACCATAGACTTCCTAAGCTAGCTTTAAATTCTAGCCAAAACCACCTAAGGCTCAAATGAGGTTGGTATAAAGACATCAGGGCCTAGTTAAACCATTGGGAGATCGACGAGAATGTTGCATTGCAAAACATTAATAACATTAAAAATATTGTTACTTCTAAGTTTAAAGAAAAAATGTGGTGTGAGAAAGATTTAGCAGCTAAAAGAAAATTAAGATATTATAAGGAGGTCATCAACCCCACCCTAGAAGATCAAAAGTATCTCTCTGTTTTAACTAGCTCAAAGAAGAAAATTAATATACCCAAGATTAGAATGAACTCTCATGAGCTCCATACCCAAGATTAGAACGAACTCTCATGAGCTCCATCGTGAAACGGGTCGTTGGGCAGTTCCTAAAACACCATGGATGGAAAGGTTCTGCCATCTCTGTGAGAATACGAACATCGATGATGAAAATCACTTGCTCTTCGAGTGCCCCGCCTACAACCACATTAGATCTCAGTTTCAAAATCTTTGTTGCAATACTGACCTTCCTAGCCTTTTACGTTGTCAAAATTATAGTGAGCTCGGAAGGCTTCTCTCCAAGCTTTTTGAGGATAAGAATAAAATCTTAAATCAAACTAAATAATTAGCTTCTTTAAGTTGGATAGACCAAAGTTTGGTCTCCGTGGATGTTAAACACCATCATCATCATCATATATATATAGATAGATATATATAATTGAATTTATCTATAGATCTTACTGAATTCTTAAAAATAAAAATGTTATAAAATATTACTATTAATTTGGAAATAATGATTATGAATTTAGATGTTATAGAATTTTTAAAAATAAATATGTCATAAAATATTATTATTAAATTAAAAATAATAATTATGGATTTAAAATTAATATTTATATCTAATTCATTTTAGATTTCTACCATTTGATTTTTTAAATATGTTATCAATCAAACTTAATCATACATTTTATAAAACATAAATCGAATTATACTTATTTATTAAATAACAACTTAACCATAGATTTTATAAAACATAAATTTAATTATATTTATTTATTAAATACTACAGGATTAAAAAAAAAAAAATTATATTATTGCCATTCACACCAATAAATTGTTGCGGGGAAATATTAGTTTAGGTTGAGGTGCATGTGATTTTCATGCATGAAGTACTTTACACTAATAGACTAATAGAAACTTGTTTTCATGAAAGCTATAATTCATGAAAAGCACATTGGTTTCAGGGGTCACCATCTCAGAAAAAACATGAAGTAAATGTAAATGGGGAAAGCTATTTCACTAGAAGTGTATGCGCTTTGTTTTTAATAATGTGTTAGGTATTAAGAGTGTAACACACATAAGATATTAGCACAATAGTAGAGGGATAAGTAAATTTAGAAATAAAATGTTTTCCCACCACTAACATATAGATTAGTATGAATTATTATTATTTTACTTTTAAGTGTTATAATGTTGAATAGTGATTATTATATAAATTTTAGATAGATTATTATGAATTATTATTATTTTATTTTCAACTGTTATAATAGTGATTATTATTTAAATTTATTTAAATAGATTATTATTTAAATTTATTTAAATAGATTATTATATATTTTTTTAAGTAAATTTATTTAAATAGATTATTATTTAAATTTATTTAAATAGATTATTATATATTTTTTTAAGTGTTATGAAGTTGAATAATGATTATTATGTAAATTTATTTGAAAATATGAAATTGATAGTGAAGTTTTATATATGTATGAGTAGATATTATTAAATAATATTAATATTAAAAGGAAAAAAAAATGGTCATTTCAATATAATAATTATAAAAAAACAATTGGAGCTCAAATTGTTCACCAAGCTATCATTTATGGGTTTTCAAATAATTAAAGTCTGTAAGTCACGTCACTCGAAAAGAAACGAAACGAAGCCGGACGTTTGGAGTTATTTGAAAATTATTAATAATCGTTGGTGTAGACGTTAAATTTTGGTTTGGAGTTGTTTGAAAATTATTAGTAATAATTTACTTTACGTTGAAATTTTGGAAGAAATTTTATTGAAAATAAATTACAGTGGTTGAATTTTCCATTTGCATTGTTTTTGAGCTTGGTCTCTTTTTAGTATTTAAATGTATTTATTAATGTTTTTGAGTTAACATATGAACTAATTAATTTTTTTTTTTCAATAAGTTAATTATGTTAATATTAATATAGATTCATTTTAAATATAGATCTAATATGAGTTGAGAGAGATTCATTTTTTTCACGTGTAAATTTTTTATGAGGTGAAAAGTCTTTATTCGAGATAGAAACCAAAAAGGTAGTAATTAATAGCAATTAAACATGCTCCGGATCCTTTTTTGGAATTGTGGAGGCTTCCCATGGAACAAAGGCCCCAAGCTAAGTTGGATTTCAAATGATGTTGATATTATTTTGCTTGTTGAAACTTGGGAGCACGAAGAATCTAAGCTCCCTAACATAGAAGCTAAGTTGGATTTCAAATGATGTTGATATTATTTTGCTTGTTGAAACTTGGGAGCACGAAGAATCTAAGCTCCCTAACATAGATGGCTTTACGCTATGGTCTACCTGGAACAAGCGATCCTCCCATAGAGGCATTGGGGGAATAGCTTGTTACATTAAGAAGAACATCTCCCCCCATGTTAGGATTTATAAAAATGACCCTCACAACCAATATAGTTGGATAGAGATCAAAGACATTAATAATAAAAAGTCCTACATAGCAATATGTTATTTCCCCCCCATTAATTCTAACTTCTATAAGAAGAAGAATCTAGATAAAACTACCCCTTACAATGGTTTAGAGAATGATATTTCTAGCCTAAGGAATGACAGTAATATCCTTTTAATAGGTGACTTTAATGCTCGAACTTCAAACAACCAAGCTATTATTCATAAGCAATTATTCCAACCCTAATCCTCTTTGGTTAGACGAAGACCCTTCTCTCGCTAGCAGGTACGAAAGGAGCTCTGAAGACCTCGAGGAAAATTTGTTTGGGTCAGAGCTAGTCAAGCTCTGTAGTACTCAGGATCTCATAATTTGCAACGGTCTAAAGAAGTGGACCAATTCCAGCAAGATGACCTGCATCCATGGACTTGGTAGCAGCGTGGTAGACTACGTTATTTCCGATCTCCCATTATACAACGAAATAATAAATTTTGACATCTTAAACGACCACGAACCTGACTCTGATCATAGGCCTTTACTTATAACTCTCAATTTTGTCATGCATAGAGTTCCCATAGAAAATAATACTTATAGCCAAAAGAACTTAATATTTGATAGAAATAAAAATGATCTCTTTCTAAATGAATTAAAAACTAATTTGCTTCCTTTATCTAGTATAGACAACATAGAAGACCTCTATCATAATTTTACTACAACCCTCTCATATTCTATTAACAAGTTCTCAATTGAAGTTTCAAATAATAAAAGAAATAGCAAAACCAATCCATGGTATGACAAAGATTGTAAAAGTGCGAGGAGAGCAATTAAGGAAGTTGTTGATGAATCTCTTAAAATGGACAAGATAAAAATATACAAAGCCCCAACTAAAAGGAAAAAGAGGCAGTACATTCATCAAAGACAAGAGAATCTCTTATACCTCTCTAAGGTAGCTCCTAAGAAATTTTGGAGGCAGATTCTAACTAGGAAGACTAAGGATAATAATAAAATTGCTCTTCACGATTGGAATTCCTATCTTAAAAAGCTTTATGAATCTCCAAATTTCATGGATAATTTGGAAACCCTTCTCACAACGAAAGAATTTTTCTCTTTAGAAGACATTAAGTTTGAGGTTAATCGCCTCGCTAATGGGAAAGCTAAGGACATTGAAGGTTACCAAGCGGAAATCTTAAAAATTGGAGGTCCTGTCCTCATCCCCCACATCCACAAGTTTTTCAATCAAGCAGTCAAGCAAGGGTTCCCTAAACCTTGGACTAAGAGCCACATTATCCCTATTTTTAAAAGTGGGGATACAAATAACCCCTCTAATTATCAAACAACTATGATCAGCCCTCTCTTAGCCAAGTTATATGGTAGTATTTTGGAAAAGAAGTTAAGCATATGGCTTGAAAGTGAAGGTAAGCGGGCTAAAGGCCAAGCAGGTTTCAGAAGGCATCACTCAACAACAGACCACCTTGTTCGCTTAGGATCATTGCGGAGGAATGTCGTAATGATAAATCCAATTTATTTTGTTGCTTTGTGGACTTTAGAAAGGCTTTTGATACGGTTCCTAGATACAACCTTTGGAATAGATTAGAAGAGCTAAAGGTTCCTCTCGAGTTGAGAGCTGCCGTTATAAAGTTATATGAAAATGTAATTGCCAAGCTAAAGAGCAATGAGGGGTGGTCGAAAGATATTAAGTGTAACATCGGAGTTAAACAAGGTTGCCCCATCTCCCCTACCCGATTTGGAATTTACATCGATAAGCTCGAAGGTTATTTAGAGGAAGCAGGATGTGATGGCACGATCTTAGTTGGGATAGGCATCATCCTTCTTCTTTATGTTGACGATATTGTTCTTTTGGCAAGGTGCCCATCTGATCTTGATAAGCAACTCAGGCTTCTTAAGGATTTCTGCTCTACCATGGGTATGACTGTTAACACTGACAAAACAAAAGTTATGATTATCAAATCCAAGAAGGACACTTATGCTAATTTTGTGTATGACAATAATAACTTGGAGGAAGTGTATTCCTACAAGTACCTAGGAATTGATATTCATCACAAGCTCAACTAGAACCATAGCATTGAGAAAAGGATTAATGGGGGGTGGAAAGCTTATTTTGGTCTTGAAAATAATTGTAAAATAGCAAACCTCGTAATGTGGGATAAAAAGAAGTTCCTCTTTGAAACTTTAGTCACTCCTGTTATCTTATATGGCTGTGAGGTTTGGGGTTGCAGCATCTCTAGAGAATCATGGAGAAAGATTGAGCAAATCCAGAAGCGTTTTATAACTTATAACCTGAAAATTAAAAGTAATACACCCTATCCTATTCTCCTTATAGAAGCAGGTCTTTCCCCTATTAAGAGCCGAGCTATGCTTAGGTTTCTGTTGTACAAGCACAAAATCAATAACATAGACGATTATAGACTTCCTAAGCTAGCTTTAAATTCTAGCCAAAACCACCTAAGGCTCAATCGAGGGTGGCATAAAGACACAAGGGCCTGGTTAAACTACTGGGAGATCAACGAAAATGATGCATTGCAAAACATAAATAACATTAAAGATATTGTTACTTCTAAGTTCAAAGAAAAAATGTGGTGTGAGAAAGATTTAGCAGCTAAAAGAAAATTAAGGTATTATAAGAAGGTCATCAACCCCACCCTAGAAGATCAAAATTATCTCTCTATTTTAACTAGCTCAAAAAAGAAAATTAATATAGCAAAGATTAGAACGAATACTCATAAGCTCCATAGTGAAACAGGTCGTTGGGTAGTTCCTAAAACGCCATGGATGGAAAGGATCTGCCATATATGTGAGAATAGGAACATCGAGGATGAAAACCACTTCCTCTTAGATTGCCCCACGTACAACCACATTAGATCTCAGTTTCACAATCTTTGTAACAATACTGAACTTCCTAGCCTTTTACAATGTCAAAATTATAGTGAGCTCGGGAGGCTTCTCTCCAAGCTTTTTGAGCATAGGAATAAAATCTTAAATAAAAATAAATAATTTGTTTCTTTAGGTCCGATAGACCATTGTTTGGTCTTAGCGGACGTTAACCATCATCATCATCATTTAAATGTTTTGTATAATTATATAAATTTTTATTTTATTTTTAGATTTTAATATTTTAAATTTTAGCCCACATGAGTTATTGGCCTGTAAAATGAATCCATCCACTCAATGATAAAAAAAAATTATAATTAAAATTGAATTAAAAATAAATTATTAAAATATATAGTAGTTTTCAATTTTGTGTAATTGGAGTTGGATAAAGAAAGATCGATACACAGTAAATTTCTTGTTTCACAGTCATCAACTACATTGATTGTCAACACAACACATGAAGGTCAGTGACTCTAAAACTTACACAATAAATATGTGATCTTCCCCATATATATATAAATAAATAATGTCACATTAAAAATATTAATGTGCTTGATATAGTTGAAGACTTCATAAATATAACAAAAAAAATTATTACAACAACAAAATTATTGCAACACTAAGAATGCTTTAATATTAATCTCTTAGGTTTATAATAGTAATTCCTTGGGTTTATAATATCAATCTTTTAGATTTAAATGCCTTGGGTTTATAATATTAATAATCCCTTTGGTTAATAATATCAAAAAATTTAATATTATTGTTAATCTAACGTTCATATTCCTAGCGTATAATACTATTGATAGGGTTTATAATATTATTCCTGGAGTTTTATATAAATTCGTTGGGTTTATAATATTAATAATTGCTTACATTTATAATATTAATCTCTTGGGTTGTCAATATTAATCCCTTGGGTTTTAAGTATTAATCCCTTGGGTTTATTACTCCGTTGGGTTTATAATAATAATCCTTTGGGTTTATAATATTAATCCTTTGCGTTTAATATTATTTCCTCAGATTTATAATGCCTTGGGTTTATAATGATGATGATGATTATGGTGGTGGTGGTTAACATCCATTGAGACCAAACTTTGGTCTATTGGACCTAAAGAAACGACTTATTTAGTTTGATTTAAGATTTTATTCCTTTGCTCAAAAATCTTGGAGAGAAGCCTCCCGAGCTCACTGTAATTTTGACAACGTAAAAGGCTAGGAAGGTCAGTATTGCAATAAAGATTTTGAAACTGAGATCTAATGTGGTTATACGTGGGGCACTCTAAGAGGAAGTGATTTTCATTCTCGATGTTCGTATTCTCACAGAGATGGCAGAACCTTTCCATCCATGGTGTTTTAGGAACTGCCCAATGACCCGTTTCACTATGGATCTCATGAGAGTTTGTTCTAATCTTGGCTATATTAATTTTCTTCTTTGAGCTAGTTAAAACAGAGAGATACTTTTGATCTTCTAGGGTGGGGTTGATGACCTCCTTATAATATCTCAATTTTCTTTTAGCTGCTAAATCTTTCTCACACCACATTTTTTCTTTGAACTTAGAAGTAACAATATTTTTAATGTTATTAATGTTTTGCAATGCAACATTCTCGTCGATCTCCCAATGGTTTAACCAGGCCCTGGTGTCTTTATATCAACCTCGTTTGAGCCTTAGGTGGTTTTGGCTGGAATTTAAAGCTAGCTTAGGAAGTCTATGGTCTCCTATGTTATTAAGTTTGTGCTTGTACAATAGAAGCCTAGTCATAGCTAGGCTCTCGATAGGGGAAAGACCCACTTCTATAAGGAGAATGAGATAGGGTGTGTTGCTTTTAATTTTGAGGTTAACATTGTAAAACACTTCTGGATTTGCTCAATATTTCTCTAGGATTCTCTAGAGATGCTACAACCCCAAACCTCACAACCATATAAGATAACCGGAATGACTAAAGTTTCAAAGGGGAACTTCTTTCTATCCCACATTACGAGGTTTGTTGTTTTACAATTATTTTCAAGACCAAAATAAGCTTTCCATCCCCCATTAATCCTTTTCTCAATGCTATAGTTCCAGTTGAGCTTGTGATTAATATCAATTCCTAGGTACTTGTAGGAAGACACTTCCTCCAAGCTACTATTGTCATACATAAAATTATCATAAGTGTCCTTCTTGGATTTGATAATCATAACTTTTGTTTTGTCAATGTTAACAATCATACCCATGGTATAGCAGAAATCCTTAAGAAGTATAAGTTGCTTATCATTATTAGATGGTCACCTTGCGAGAAGAACAATATCGTCAGCGTAGAGAAGAACGATGATCACTATCCTAGCTAAGATCGTGCCAGCACGTCCTACTTCCTCTAAATAACCTTTTGGCTTGTCGATGTAAATTCCAAATAGGGTAGGGGAGAGGGGGAAACCTTGTTTTACTCCGATATTACACTTAATATCTTTCGACCACTCCTCATTTCTCTTTAACTTGGCAATTACATTCTCTTATAACCTTATAGTAGCAACTCTCAACTCAAAAGGAACCTTTAGCTCTTCTAATCTGTTCCAAAAGTTGTTTCTAGGAATCATATCAAAAGCCTTTCCAAAGTCCACAAAGCAACAAAAGAGATTGGATTTATCATTGCAGCATTCCTCCACAATGATCCTAAGCGTAACGAGGTGGTCTGTTGTTGAGCGCTACTTTCTAAAACCCGCTTGGCCTTTAGCCTGCTTACCTTCACTTTCAAGCCATATGCTCAACTTCCTTTCCAAAATAGTACCATATAACTTTGATAGGAGAGGGATGATCATAATTATCCGATAATTAGAGGGGTTATTTGTATCCCCACTTTTAAAAATAGAGATAATAAGGCTTTGAGTTCATGGTTTAGGGAACACTTGCTTGACTGCTTGATTGAAAAGCTTGTGAATGTGGGGGATGAGGACAAGACCTCCAGTTTTTAAGATTTCCGCCTGGTAACCTTCAATGTCCTTAGCTTTCCCATTAGCCAAGTGATTAACCCCAAAATCAATGTCTTCTAATGAGAAAACTTCTTTCGTTGTGAGCAGGGTTTCAAAGTTATCCATGACATTTGGAGATTCATAAAGATTTTTAAGATAGGAATTCCAGTCGTGTAAAGTAATTTTATTATTATCTTTAGTTTTCCTAGTTAGAATCTGCCTCCAGAATTTCTTAGGAGCTACCTTAGAGAGGTGTAAGAGATTCTCTTGTCTTTTACGGATATACTACCTTTTTTCCCTTTTAGTTAGGGATTTGTATATTTTTATCTTGTTAATTTTAAGAGATTCATCAACAACTTCCTTAATTGCTCTCCTCGCACTTTTACAATCTTTGTCATACCATGGGTTGGTTTTGCTATTTCTTTTATTACTTGAAACTTCAATTGAGAACTTGTTAATAGAATATGAGAGGGTTGTAGTAAAATTATGATAGAGATCTTCTATGTTGTCTATACTAGATAAAGGAAGCAAATTAGTTTTTAATTCATTTAGAAAGAGATCTTTTTTTATTTCTATCAAATATTAACTTCTTTTGGCTATAAGGATTATCTTTTATGGGATCTCTATGCATGACAAAATTGAGAGTTATAAGTAAAGGCCTATGATCAGAGTCAGGCTCGTGGTCGTTTAAGATGTCAAAATTTGTTATTTCGTTGTATAGAGGGAGATCAGAGATAACATAGTCTACCACGCTGCTACCAAGCCCATGGATTCAGGTCGTCTGGCTAGAATTGGGCCACTTCTTTACACTGTTTCATATTATGAGATCCTCAGCACTACAGAGCTTGACTAGCTCCGACCCAAACAAATTCTCCCCGAGGTCTTCAGAGCTCCTTTTGTACTGGCTAGCTAGAGGAAGGTCTTTGTCTAACCAAAGAGGATTAGGGTTGGAATGATTTCTTAGAAGAATAGCTTGGTTGCTTGAAGTTTGAGCATTAAAGTCACCCAATAAAATTATATTGCCTTCATTCCTTAGGCTAGAAATATCATTCTCTAAACCATTGTAAGGACTATTTTTATCTAGATTCTTTTTCTTATAGAAGTTAGAATTGATGGGGGGGAATAACAGATTGCAATGTAGGTCTTTTTATCATAAATGCCAGTGATTTCTATCCAACTATATTGGTTGTAAGGGTTGTTTTTGATAAATCCTAGCATGGGGAGAGACGTTCTTCTTAATGTAATAAGCTATACCCCCAATGCCTCTACGGGAGGATCGCTTATTCCAGGTAGACCATAATGTAAAGCCATCTATGTTAGGGACCTTAGATTCTTCATGCTCCCAAGTTTCAACAAGAAAAATAATATCAACATCATTCAAGATCCAACTTAGCTTGGGGCCTTTGCTCCATGGAAAGCCCCGACAGTTCCAAGAAAGAATCTGGAGCATGTTGAATTGCTATTTATTATTATATTTTTGGTTTCTATCTCGAATAACGACTTTTCTATTTCTGATTATTGCCCATTTTCCTTCCTTCGTAGCTTCCTTTACCTTTTGAACCTCCTTTCTCAATTCTGCTTGATCTTCTGGAATGAGATCTTCATTTATAAATACTCCCATTCCTTTTAGCCTTGAGGTTTTACTAAATATGTCATACTTATGGTCAATAGAGCTCACCTTTATTCGGATCAGCCTTCCTTTATTCTCAGTTAGCTTCCATAACCTTGTTGCTTCTGTGAGACACGTTGTTTCAATTTGTAATCTATTATGTAATTCTGTGTGGGCTATGGCTAAAGTATCCGCATCTACCTCCTCTTTCAAACCGAAGATTATAAGGTTCAAGGCCCTTTTGTTACGCTCATGGTCTAATTCTATCAATTTTTTCATTTCATCTTCAATGGGTTTGATATCTAATTTACCTGCCACACTATTTAGGGTGAGGCGGCTATTAACTTTTTCTTCCAGATCTTTAATAATATAATAATTATTATAAATTTCCATTAATGTGGTTGTGATAGTTATATTTACTCGAGAGGTATGGTAAATAAATAAAAATATAAATAAATTAGAGGTATGGCAAATAAATAAAACATATTTTTATATTTACTCCATAAACCTCTTTATATTTATGAAAACTAAAAAAGAGGTTTTATTTATGTGAAGTATATGGACCAAATACCATGGGACAAATAATTACTAATATAATGGGCCAAATACCATATTTATAAAAGAGGTATGGTAAATAAATAAATATAAAAGAGGTATGGTAATTAAATAAAAATATATCAAATAGGATTAGAAACAAACATCTAATTATATACCAAGCCTATGGGCCAAATACCATGCTAATAAAAGAGATATGATAAATAAATAAAAATATAAATAAACCAGTAAATAAATAAAACCTTTTTTTATATTTACTCCATAAACCTCTTTATACTTATGGACACTCAAAAAAGAGGCTTTATTTAGGTGAAGCCTATGGGCCAAATCATTATTAACACCATGCAAAAAAATTATTAACCCTAATATTAATATTAAAAGAGTACTATTATTAAATCTAATATTCATATTAATATATTATAATATTAATATTATGAAATTTAATAATTTAAGAGAGACTTGGCTCAACCAATCTATAGTCAGGTGGAACGTGGTAGTGCCATCTCTAGTTGGTTTTTGCATTCATTAATGAGGAATTCATTCCCTTGGTTTTCATGTGTAAATGTACTGCTTTATATGTGGAATTTACGGTTGATATATTTATGGTATTTCTGTTATTACTATGCTTGTTATATGTATGTTTTAAGATAGCAGCTATGTATGGCTCTCAGTATGTTTTTACTTGTGAATGAATGGACAATTTATATATGACATAATAGATGATAATCAAGTAAAAGACATGAGGGAACAATGATTCTTAGCGATTCTCAGATAAGTATGAGATCCCTATGTTTAACTCTGTTGTTTATACTTGTAGATTACATGCTTGTGATATGTTTGACGAAATGTCTCTCATAGCTAGTAGGGTTCTGGTTAAGGGCTTTTGTAACTAATTGCTTCTACTTCATTGTTTCCCTGTGTTGATGGTGTTGAACCCATCAACATTTAGGGGATCTCCCTGGTTTGAAGTCCCAACTAGACCTCCAACCGTTTGTTGTAGGAGTCCCCTCCGGTATAAAGGCTCGATTTCCATATACTTAGAGATATGCCTTGGCTCTAGTTTTCAGCACATGAGAGTGTTGCGCTGGTATCTTCAAACAACAAGGTAAGTGTGCCTAGTAAGTGCGTAATGTAACCTGTGTCTTGGTTCTCTTACTGCAAAGCGAGAGAGTAAAGTGAGCCTCTAAGTGAGAGGTAATAGTACCACCCAGGAAGAGACACACACAAACCAAAAAGGTTTGTCCAACATCCAGCGGAATAGTCCATAGCAGATGTTGTAGTCGTTAAAACTGAAGTGAAAGGGGACAACACGTACACCACCCAACGGAGTAGTCCACACAGATGTGACGATCGTTATAACTAGGAAACAAAGATGGTATGTTGATTATCCCGCGGAGTAGTCCACAAGGATGTGATAGCGGTGATAAAAAATACACAAAGGTGGTCTGCCTAGTATCCCATGGAGTAGTCCACAGGGATGAGACAACGGTGGTAACCAGTACATCACATTCCCAACAGTGTAAGTACTAAAATAACCGAAGTAGTTCAACTATCTTAATACAAGTGAAAAAAACATGCATTAGAAATGTTGAAAGAATAATCTTACAAACATCTACAAAACATGCATGAAAACGTGTTGGCCTAGACAGGCATTTGAATTAAGAAAAAGTCCCAAGACACATTTGTACACCATGTTGAAGAAAGTGTAACTAGGTTCGATCTTCATAAATGTAATTTTTTTATGTTTGTATTTATTCAAGAAAAGAGAAATTATTTTATATTATTTTTTAATGAGTTTCTTGCTCATTGAAGTAGGTCAAGAACATGTTTAAGTGCTTCTAGGAAGTCAAAGTGTCAATGTATTCATGTAAGACCCTTAGAGGGAATGTTACAATATGTAGAATATTGTATAAGGTCAAAGGAATACCTACAAGACAAGCACAAGTCCTCTCCATGTAGCAGCATCCTTCAAAAGAGGCTAAACGATAAAAATTGATGAAGAAAATGTATGTTGGCATACAGTGAGCAAGTTTGCCTCAAGTCGACCTAAAGGAGGGATGGACTCCTATAAATAGAGGTTGTCAACTCCCTCAAAAGAGAATGAAAACATCTATGAAATCAGCGAAGTGAAGTAGCCGAAAAGGTGAAGGGAAAGCCTTTTCTAAATGGTCTCCTAGTGCAGTTAAGGAAGGAGGAGGAAAACCGAAGTGAAGAGGATTGTTTCTAGGGCTAGAAACAATCACACGTGCGAAGAAAAGGAGGTCAACTCTGTGGGTATGATAGGAGGGACAAAATATTCCTTGAACTAGTGTTGTTTGGGCTTGAAACTAGGCCTATAATGCCTCCCAAGTCAAGTGAATAAGCCTATCTCTCTAGCGAAGGAAAAGGACCCTAATTCTCTAGGGTTCCTATCATACGTGGAAAAACTAGGGTTGTTGTTCAGTCACATCAAGTTTGAAGACCTACCTCAAGAAGAATATCATTTGATCAAGAGAAGGGTGTATCCTTAAGTGAAGAACATCTTGAATAAAGGAAGAATAATATCTCATCAAAAAGCTAACATAGCCAAGGTCTATCTCTATACAAAGAAGTGATGAAAAAGATGAAATGTTGGGGACCAAAGTGTCGGAAGGTGGAAGTCCATGTGTTGGGGAACATAGTGCAAAAAAGAGGAAGGACTTGACTTGTGTTTGGAGGAAATCCTAATCAAGGGTCTAGGGTTTGGAATTGATCAATAAGAAGATTTAATAAGAGAAACTTACTGAAGGGTTTTCCTCTCTAAGAGAGAGAGGTTTTGGCCCTAGCAGAGAGCCAAAATTTGTGTTCTTGCCTTTTTTATTTTGATAGCAGTTTGATAAAACACACACTATAATAATAAGAAGAAGATCAATCTAATATAATTGTATAAGTTCATCACAAACTTTCAAGAAGTGAAGAATCCTAATATACATACTAGCCCTTGATTCTTCAACATGGTATCAGAGCTAAGGTGACACATCAAGGAAAGGGCAACTGAAGAACACTCATCAAGGAAGGACATCTACAAAAGTTGAAGCATCTAGCCAAGAAGTCTTTATCACATCAAGGACAAGAAGGTCTACCATCTATCATTCATCAAGGAAGACTACAAAGCAAGAAGAAGAGCCTTACATAAAGGCATCTACAAGAAGAGTAGATCAAAGAAGGACCTACATCAAGCTACAAGTAAGCAAGAAAATTTCATCATCAAGCAAGTCCACTTGGAGAAAGCAGCTTGAAGAACATAAAGATCTAAGGAAGGCAAGCCATCAACTCTTCAAGGAGAAAGAAAGTCTACTACATCTCAAAATCTATCAAGTAAGTATATGTCCCCTTCTGAATATACATCAATGTCTTTTTTGCAAGGAAAGCAACAAATTGGTACGTACCAATAACTTTCTTGCATGGAAGAAGAGGACTGTTTTACTTCTTAAGGAGAATGAACTCCTAGAACACATCAAAGGGAATGTCACAATTCCTGCTAAGGAAAGAACTCAAGCCTTAGCCAAGTATAATAAGGATGAGACAAGAGCTCAACCGATTCTAATAGAATCCATCAAAGACTCTCTCATTCCTTATGTCTCCAAACTTGAAACATCAAAAGAAATATATGGTAAACTAGTAGAGCTATTCTCGGTAAGCACAACCGGAGAAGTGATATCTCTTCAAAATGAGTTGTACAAGATGGAGATATAAAAGGAAAGAATATCTCCCTACTTCATGAAGATCTTTGAGATGAGGGATCAAATTCAAGAGCTAGGTGAAGTCATGTCCAACAGAGAAATGACAATTGTAGTACTCAATGCTCTACCTGAGGCTTGGGGCAACTTCACATCAAGCACATATTCCAAGAAGGAAGCCACCCCACTAAGTGAAATGTGGTCTCTATGCAAGATAGAGGAAACAAGACTTAAAGAAAAGGAAGATGTGGGATCAAAGGAGCAAGCATTTGCTACCATGACCAAGGGAAAAGGAAAATTTGGTCCACGAAGAACAAACAACAAAGATATGTCCAAAATCCAATGCTATGGATGCCAAGAATATGGACAGTACAAAAGAAATTCTCCTAAATTAAAGAAGGACAACAGAAACAAAAGGAAAAGGGAAGAAGCTCATGTGACTCAAGAAATGAAAGAAGAAGACAAGAATTAAAATAAGGAAGATCCTCCGGATCTCTACTATGACTAAGTCTACTTCTTTACTTAAGGTCTTCTTTCAAAGTTTTGAGTAGTATAGGAGCATGTAGGAATAGAATAAAATTGCATGGCTAGAAACATCTTCAAGAAGCTAGAATCATGATGTACATAGAGTTCAAAATACTCATGTAGAAGGAGAATTTATAATAGAAAAAAATGCATGGTTAGAAATATCTTCTAGAATATAGAAGCATGGTATATATAGCTCAAGATATTCATGTAGAAGAAGAATAGCTAGAATAGGACCTCATCCATAATGAAATAAAATTGATCATGATTAAGAATCTTAGGAGACCTCCATCATCAAAAGGAAAGAAACATTTTCAGGGTAAGGGTCTTCAAGATCCTATGATGGAATCTTCAAAAGACGAGTCATAAATAAAAGCAGATGTCTCATTGGGAATCCCATTCATGGGATTCAACAAAAGGATGGCATGCAGGCAAGCTAAGATGGATCAAGAAGGGCCATATCAAGGATAGCCAAATGAAGATAAGATGATTAAAGGAGAATCAAGATGAGGTATGTATGCATAAAAGTTTAGTCATGTTATCATATGTATGTTATTGAGTCATGGAAATAGTTCTATAACATGTTCAAGAAGGAAAGAATCTCTTTCACCAATGACATGCTCGAAGGAATGTACTACAATGTAATGAAGGTCAACAAAAGGAAATACTCACATAAGGAGTATAAGTTTTTTGACTAAGAAGCAAGTGAAGAAGGAATGTTGACTAGTCCTAGAAGAAACCAATGAAGGAGTCCTCCCACAAGGAGCATAATCTGGTTGATCAATCTATCCATGACGAAGAAAATGAAGAAACTGATCAAGCATGTGAATAACACCATGATCACAAAGAATCACTATCTGAAAAATATCCAATGAAGACATCTCCCAAAAGAAAGTAATGACAACTCTAACTAAGAAAGGAAAAGATAAAAGGAACCTTGACACCTATGAAGGCCTTGGAGATATGAAAGGTGCAGATAATTGATTCTAATCTATGAAAATGGCATGATGAAGAAGCCATCCATCCAAAGCACCATTTAATGTTGAAGCAATATCAAAATGAAGTCATGAAGGGCTACTAGATCAAAGCATGGGAACAAGAAAGTAAAAAGAAGCATCCATGTGAAGAGTAGTCTAAAGCATAAACAAGATGACAAGGAATAACCTGATGACAAGAGAATCTGATATATGGCAAGAAGGCCACTTTCCACGAAAGAAGTTGTTATCACTCACTAAAAAATTTGTTTTTAGCTGTCAAAACGGTGCAAAAGAGTATAAAACTTGCATCCATCTCCCAAGCTACAAAATATATCAAAGCTAAATTGGACCCTCTCCATTGGATAGTGCTCGGAATAAGCTTTCCAATGGTATATGGAACTCCTCAAATGGACCCCGAAATCAAAAGATATGGCATGTTAAAGATGGGGGTTTTGTCACCTTTGAAAGGAGGAAAGAATCACATATCAGAGGTCCGGGAGCATATCACAAATCACAATTGGATTTGTCTAAAAGTAGCAAGGGGGGTTAGAGAAAACCAACGATTAGACATCACTCATATCAGAGATTGGAGGTTCCAGTGATTTTGTATATCGGTGATTGCAAATGTCAGAGGTCCAAGGCAGTGATCAAGCATATCGGCGATCAACGATCGCAACAGCACATATATATCGCAAATCGCAAATTGGAGGACTAGGCAGCATGGCATATCATAGGTTCCAGCAACATGGCGATCGATGATCACACATCAAGGTCACATCGCATATCAGCGATCCCGCAAATCGGAGGCCCTGGCATATCAGAGGCCCCACACACTAGAGGTCTGGGAGCGATATCAGCATATCGGCAGTCGAGGTTCCAAGGCAATCGGAGATCGGTAGTCGTGCTCAGAAAATCATGGCTTATCGATGCACCAGTAGGGTGAAAACTCTAAAATATTGCGATATCACGAGTTGCAATATGTTAGTGTTAAAGCACATGGAAGGCCGAAAGTGATTTACAAAGGAAATCAGTGAAAAACCAAGGGCGGATGGAAATTTTCTCTCTCCTCTAGAAGGTCGCGTGGTGGAATGCCATTGGTCCTGATAAATCCATGGTGGTGCTAACGTCAGCATGACGTGGTAGTACTACAAACACGTGGCATGCATATTCAACGTGTCAAGGGGTCATAAGGGACCAAAATAGGGTGACACGTGTCACCACTCACAATGTGCCACGTGGCAGTGATGATGTCACATCGCAAAGTAGCAGGAGGGATACATTGTGGTATAGACGTGGCCTAATCAGGGGCTTTCACAGGAACCGTAAGAAGATATTTTCCTCCATCATATTTATGTTTCCTTTTTTCTATTATTCTATAATTTTTATGTATTTTCAAGAAAGGAATCAAATACTTGGGAATCATTTTGGGCAACAGAGCTATCGCAGGCTGATACAGCTAGTCAATCTGATAGTTGGCCCTTGGCTGAGATATTTTGTAAATGTTGATTCAAATCCCCCCTTCTTTGTATAAATAGAGGGAAGAAACACTTAATACTGGTTCTGTAATTCTACACCCAGAGTGGTCCAAATTCTTTGGTTCCATTTTGGTTCCAATCGCTTGTTCATGAGGGACTTGAGTTGTAGATTGTTGAATGTAAATAGACTGGTGAATGGGACTCCTTTTGAAGATTAATGAAACTCTTTGGTGATTCCAATCATGGCAATGCACAATATGTTTTCCCCTCTGTAAGTCTCATTTCATGTATGTTTTTCCTTCTCTGAAATAGTGTAATGAAGTTGTCAGTTTCTCCCTTGTTCATGATTGTATATTTGTTACTAAGTAGTAACAACACCTGTGTTAACTACAGATTTACTTATGTACCTATAACATGCACATATTTACTTATGCTTTTGGTGACAAATGTGCCCATGAGGTATATGCCATGAAACCTTCATTTACGCTCCATTGTTTCTACCATTCCACCTCTTCAATCTTCCATACCTCTGTTGGGACATTGTTTCTTAGGATTTTGTACAACCCTATCCATCTAATCCCCTCCTTTCTCTCCTCCTCTTCACCTTTACGGCAACTGTAATATTAAGATGCCTGTTGTTATGTGTCGACCACTAGAACTAGACATTCCTCTTTGAGGTTGGCCCGATTTACCCACTAAAAATTGGGATCCATTTATTGGATTGAGTTTACCTTCATGAAGTCCGATTGAACCAAGCCCCCCTTTTATTAAAATTTTAAACTTCGTGACAATTGGAGTGCAACCGAAATCCCCCCATTGATAATCTTCCATGCACTCCTCTAGCTAAGATGTCCTAGGCACTGGTCTACAATCAACCCAGAGGCTGTCTTTAGGAATATTTCTGTCTCCTGAAGCACTTGTGCTACGGGTGCCATTAAAAGTGACAACATCTTTCTAGTGTCATTTTCGGGGAACATATTAGAATATTTTTCCCTGGGTACGATAAATATTTACATTCCCTCTGTTAGGTGAGCAAGGGAAGTGTGGGTTGAATATCTCTCACCTTGGTGACTCCATTGTTTCAATTTTATGGTAAACATCCTGGAAACTCCACTGTCCATATCTCTATTTGATTATCCTGGCTTTCAAGCAGCCTCATACTCACTCTGATGCTAAAGCAATAGAAAAATTTCCCTACCTTCGAACCTGAAATCACTCACCTAGGAAGGTTTTCAAAATGGCCATTCTTGAATTCTTGGCCAACAAATTTTCCCCACTGGATTTTTCTTCTATTGCTGCTTACCCCAATCATGTCCCCTCATTTCATGAATGGAATACCTATTTTTCTAGATTTAGTGGAGACACAGATAGAAGGTCAGACCAACACCTTAAGGATTTTCATGAATGCATGGAACAACAGCGTATTATTTTTGAAGATGCGCAAATGAAATTGTTCTTTTTATGAAGCAAGAGTAGGACCTTCTTTATCATTAATAAGATACATAATTTACAAAACGCCACTCAGAAAAGTAGCGAAGGAGAACTGCCTCCCAAAGGAACCGAGAACTGGCCAAGGCAAAGGACTCGGCCCAGAAACCTTACCTATCAAAAACTCCAAGCTGAACATTAATAAATCCAAAATGAAACTAGGAAGTGGATGGACCAGAGCCAAGGAAAAAGGCCCCACCAGACCTGCAGAGCACTATGCCCCAAAGAAGCCATACCACAAGGAGGGGCCCACGCAAAACTTGCCGAGAAGAGAAACTTTCACCAGAATCAACAGGGAAGAACCAACGGGCTCAATCTAATGGATCTGAACAAAAAACCCCAAGGCAAGATGCACGTCCCTTAATGGGCCCCGCCTCCAACCTGCTCGGCTCATCTCCGTCGTTGCTTAACAAAATTGGATCAAATGGTCAAGGGTCAAAACTCACCCACTAAGAAAGTCGGAGAATAGCGTGCGATGGGGGCCCCATCAAACAGCACGATCGATCTTGATCATTTATTTTCCTAGCTCCATCAGACGACAGAGCCAAATATCGTGCGTCCAAAGTAAACGACTTTTAGGTAGCGGGGAAAGTGGTATTATGAACGGGCCCATTTCCACGTGTCACTCTCTCAGTGGCATCACTACCAAAATTAAAAAACCACTTTTGAATTAAAAGCGGTGTGACGCAATGAACCCACTCCCAAGGCGGTTTTAACTGTAGCAAATGGAAAAAGTGGGTGATGCGTAAAAAAAACAACGGTCAGGAAACTTTGACGATGGTCGCTGAGCATAATCCTGAACATGCTCGACTTTGCCACATACCTTGTCATACCTCTCATCGTGAACATATCAATCCAACCTAAAGAAGCCCTCTGACTGTGGTCCTTTACTGGTTTGATGCTATTCTTTTGCTTCTAAACTCTTCTTTGTCCTCCTCCGCCTGGTTATGATAGAGTTTTTTCAGATTGCTCTGCTCCATAGTGTTCCACTTCCTTAAAATTGTGCTGTCCTTGCAGCTGACACCTTGATTTGCAAGAATGTCTGCCAATTTGTTGGCCTTTCTCCTCACATGGATGAATCTGAGAGTGCGAAGTTCCTGTAGATGTTCTTGGATCCTGTGTAGAACCTGAGTTAACCTCCAGTGTTTAGTGACCTTTTCCGGCCCTGTACCATTACTGATTCTCTTGGCAGCGTTTATGACCAACTCTGAATCCGCTTCTATTATGACATTTTGACAGTTGTTCTGAATAAAAAATTCTAAGCATTGTTCCAAGGCCATTAGTTCAGCCATATTGTTAGTGGCTTTTCCTAAGTGTCCATGGAAGAGGGAGATTATGTTGCCTGTATCATCCCTTAGAACTCCCCCAAAGCCAGCCACCCCCGGGTTTCCTTTGGAAGCTCCATCAATGTTGAACTTTAGAAAACCTTCAGGGGGAGGATGCCAGTATTCCTCCCTCTTATTGCTCATACTTGCTTCTCTGTCTAGATCTTGAGGAATAAGCCCCTGCAAGTCTAACAGCTGGAGGATTCTCAACTCTTCAATTGAGGGAGGATTTTTGGGGAGATTCCTAATTGTGGTGCCCACTGTCTCTTTAAGTTGTTTTGCTATCAGCTTCACCAGGCTAAGAGGGGCAGTCTTTACCTCTTTGAATATTCTTTTGTTCCTTTCATTCCACACATTCTATATAATGAAACTTGGCAAGAGATCCCAAGCTGAATTAAGAATTTTGTTAGTAGAAAAATTATTCCTCCAGTTGATGAGATTGTTAGTAATACTTTATTTATCTCTATCAAACTGCTTGAAAATATTGGTAAAAAACTCCCAAATCCTGTCAGTGTAGATACAACTGTTGAGAAGATGCTCAATATTCTCCTCATGGGTCTCATAGAGATGACATCTGGAGGGTCCCAGCATGCCCCTCTTTTTGAGGTTGTCCCAGGTTAGTATCTTCCTGTGGTGAACTAACCACATGAAGAGTTTGATTTTCATCCAACCTTTGTGTCTCCAAAGCTTCCGCCAAGTTTTATTTGGAGCTTGGGGTTCCTGATCAAGGAGAAAACCTTTAGCTACCTTAATATTAAAGTTTCCCTCTTTGTTGTTACTCCATCTCAGTTCATCCTGCCCTTTCGCTACTAAAATTATTCTCTAATCCAACATTATTTTAAGGGACTTTTCTTGACTGTTGTGGGTCCAATCCTCTCTGCCCTCAATTTTTTTCCAAATTCTCGATTTACCAGCATTATGTGGATTCTCCCAAAAGTCTTTCACTTTTACTAAACCTTGATTGTCAGTCTCATGCTTGAGGCTTAGACATTCTTCCTTCAGTATATTCGGTTCTTGTTTCCAATTGTCCTCCCAGAAAAGTGCGAGATCTCCCTCTCTGATTTCCCAGAAACTATTTTTTTGAACTACTTCTCTATTCTCCCAGGCCTTGTTCCATATGGGGGAGCCTTTCCTAGTTCTTGTCATACGAATGAATTCAGAAGCCGACCAGTCATTGGCATATTTTTCCTTCCAGATGCTTGCCCATTGAGCTTTAGGATCCTTAACCCACCTCCACTAGAGCTTGGCTCCTAGAGCCTTGTTGAGAATCTCAGGATCGTCCAAACCCAGGCCTCCTTGGTTCTTGTGTTTGCAGATTTTTTCCCATGAGACTAAGGCCCATTTTTTCCTTGTTTCCTCTTTTCCCCAGAGAAAATCTCATTGAATATTTCGAAATTGCTGTAAGAATCTTATTGGAGCTGGGAGGGCTGATATCATAAAGATTGGTATCTCTTGGAGAACTGCTTTAGTAAGAACCAATCTACCAGCTAAATTTAGAGATCTGTTTGTCCATTTCCTGACCCTGTCTTGCATTTTAGTTACTAGAGGATCCCATATACTCTTGTGATGGGGTTTAGCTGTAAGAGGAACTCCCAAGTACTTAGAGGGAAGGGATTCTCTTTGAAAACCTAAAATTCTAGAGACATTTCTCTATATGGCTATATGAGTGTTAAAGAAAAAGAATTTTGATTTGGAAAGGTTTACTTCCATACCTGTGGCCTTCACAAATTCATTTAAAATTTGTTTGTAAGCAAGTGCTTCTTTAACTGTGGGAATTCCTTGTAGCATGGTATCATCTACAAACTGTTGATGAGTCAGAACTTGCCCATTCTCTGAAAGTTGGAGTCCCTGAATTTTCCCATTACTCTTGCATGCTTGATGGACCGCCCCGGCCCTTCCATCATGAGGATGAAGAAAAAAGGCGAAAGCGGATCTCCCTGTCTAAGACCCCTGGAAGGGAGAAAAATTTTAGAAGGAGAGCCATTCACTAAAATTGAAAAGCTGGAAGAAGTCACAAGGGCCATGACCCATCTGACCCAATTATGATCAAAACCAAACGCTGTGAGCACTTTTTTGATGTAAATCCAATTTACTTTGTCATATTCTTTTGCTATGTCCAGTTGCATGATCATGCTCGCTCTCTTGTTGCAATTTAACGAATGAACCACCTCGTGAGCTTGAATTATGTTGTCCAGAATTTGTCTTCCTTCTACGTACCCTATTTGTTCCATGGAAATGAGCGTGGGCAGCAGGGGTTTAAGTCTGTTAGCCACAATCTTGGAAATTATCTTATAGACCACAATGCATAAGGCAATGAGCCTGTAGCTCTCGGGTGCTTGAGCATTATCCTGTTTTGGAATAAGCACAATGAAGGAGGTATTGAGAGCTTTCAAAATGGTCTTGTTCTACCTGGGGTCTTCGACAATCTCAACAATATCTCTTTTAACAATATGCCAGTAGGCTTTGAAGAAATCCACATTAAATCCATCCGGACCTGGTGCCTTGCCATTTTGCATTTCCTTGAGGACCTCACTGATCTCCTTTTCAGTTACAGGTCTGTTGAGATTACAATTGTCCTCTCTAGATACTAGTTTAGGAATATGTTCTATTAAGTTCTTAATGAAAGGTTCTCTTCCTGAAAAATTTTCCTTGGCAATGCCCCGAAAATGCTTTACTAACACTGCATCTATCTCCTCAAGGGATTGAAGAATCTAGCCATTCTCGTTCTTAATCCTAGAGATTCTGTTGTGATTTCTATTCGCAATGGTAGATCTGTGGAAAAATTTAGTATTTCGTTCTCCTTATTTAAGCCAGAGAACCCTAGATTTTTGTTTCCAAAAAATTTCTTCTTGATTACACAACATTTCCCATTCTTGGTGATATTTCTCTGCTTTTTCATTTTTGTCTTTATCAAAGCCATTCTTGATCAGAGCTTGGTTGAGCTCTAGGATTTTGATTTCTACAATTTTTTTACTTGTGAAAATATTGCCAAATTCCTTCTAGTTCCATTCCTTTAGCTTCTGCTTGATGTGTTTTAATCTCTTGTGTAATAGGTACATGGATGATCCCTGTATCTGTAGGTCTTCAACCCACCATTTTTCAATGTTGCTGATGAAATCTGGGTGTGAAAGCCAAATATTTTCAAACCTAAATGGTTTGTTTCTTGGGGTACCAATGCCCTTGATCTCCATTTGAATCGGCCAGTGATCTGAGCCTCCAAAAGGAAGGATATCTGCTGTAATTTCCTTGTCTAGAAGCATGAGATCTTCTGAGATCATGAATCTGTCTAGCTTTGAAGCTACCTGGGAATCCCCTCCTCTTTTATTGTTCCAAGTGCAAAGACCATTATTTGTCTCAATGTCCACAGGCTTCATGTTTTCAGAAAAACTTTGGAAAGCCGAGGAATCTTTGTTTAGTTCTCTTGTGCCCCCTTTTTTCTCTGAGAGAGATCTAATCATGTTGAAATCTCCTCCTATAACCCACGGTATCCCTACAAATCTTTTTCGAAGGTCCACTAAGGACTCAATAAACTTGATTTTGTCATCTAACCTTTGTGGGCCGTAAACTTTCGTTACCAGATAAGTCTCCCTGTCTCCTACAGGCTGAATGACAATTGATAAATAATTCCTCGTTGCTTCCACATCAATAATACCTTTTTTTGGGGGATTCCATAGGATGAGGATGCCCCCTGCTATATTTTATGCTTTGAGTTCTATAAACTCATATCTGCTGAGCCACTTATTATGGATTTGTCTTATCTTTTGGACAGAGCTTTTCGTTTCTTGGAAAAAAATTATATCTGAAGCTACCTGTTTCATTCTATTGTTCAACATTCTCTGTTTTCTTTTACTTCCTAGACCTCTGATGTTCCAAGTTGTAAACTTCATAATTACAGATTGGTAAAGGAGTAGCTGGTTAGGTCTTTCATCTTACTTGAGTCTATCATGAGCTTCCCACATTCCATTAATAGCTCGTTCTGCTTTTTCCTGCCCCTTTTTTTCCCCGGGTTTCTTGGAGCTAATACTGGAGTTGATTTTACCACTTTCACTCCCTGCTTACCCTGTCTTTCGCTGTTGTGATCTTCTCCCAAGCCCTTTGTCTACGTTTTCCATAAGAATAGTTGCTTTATTCGATTGCATTCTTCTTGTGGTAGAGATTCTACTCCATTAGTTGTACCCTTACTCAAGAACCCTTCTAGATCTAGGTTTTCTCTGTCGAGAATCTCTTGTAACTCATTATCTTCCATTTCCATCTCGCTCTGGGTCATCTCTTGATCCATATCCATCTCTGGTTCACTCATCATTATCTCTTTCTATTTTTCCTTTACTTGCTCCTGAACTTGTTCTTCTTCATTTTCCTGTTTATCATCTTCATCCTTCCTAACTTGATTTTCAACTATTGCGTCTTCCTCCTCTTCAAGAGCCTGGAACTGATTTTGCCTCACTTTTTGGTCTCCACTTTGGAGCTATTTTGGTCCCTTTTTCCGTTTTTACCTTTGTGAGTTACTTTGTGAAAGGCATCTGTTTCTTTCATTGTGTTAGTTTTGCTTTTGTTCTCTGCCTTACTGAGAGGACAGTCTCTCAGAAGGTGCCCGTGTTCGTGACACTTTCGACATCTAAATGGAATATGCTTGTAGTCAACCATCTACACACATTCCTCATCATAAACCTCCAATATGACCTCGTCCGGAAGAGCTCCAGATAGGTCCATTTCTACACAAATCCTAGGAAAGGAGGTATATTTACCCCTTCTTGTGGCTTCAGAAGTTTTAACATACCTCCCTAATTTATTTCCTATGGCTGTTAGTGATTCTATTTGCCAATAATCCAGAGGTAGCGAATAGAGTCTTACCCAAACCGACACTGAGGTAAAGGTTTCCCGCTCCGGCATGAAGTTCATCATCCACGACCGCATGTAGAGCCCTGCTGCTGCATAGAAGTAGGGCCCGCCTTCAAACACTCTGTCTTTGTCCTCAATGTTTGCAAACACCACAGTGAAAAAACCCTTGGATCCTAGATGAAGATCAATGCTTCCTTTAGGCTTCCAGTGATATCTGATCCATGTTTGTAAAGCCTTTTCGGTGGGCCATAGTCCCATGAATTTGCATATGATTGCATAATTCTGCATGTGCTCCCTGTGGGCCTGCAGCTCAGGGTTATTTAAGATAACTCTAGGAGTGACTTCAGCTTTGGGCTTGCATGGTCCCTTTTGTTTCCTGTCTTTTGTTCCCTGTTTTTTGTCATTTTCCTCTTTGTCTTTTGTGCCAACATTCTCCTTCTCCTTGTTATTTTCTGTTTCATGTTCCCTATTTTTTCCTCCTTCCATCGTTTTGCCTCTTTCTAATTCTGGATGGGCCTTGCTCTTGTTAACCATGACCTCTCTGAAGGAGGGAGTGGAGCTCCCTCCTTTACCCCCGTCCATGGCTAAAATCCCACGCAGAAACCCTCCATCTTAGGTTTCCGCTCTTTCGCTCTCTCCTTCGATATTTCTCTTCCTTTTCAAGATGGCGCAAATGAAATTTTTCATGTACTCTTTAGAATATGATTTTATAGTTTGGTGCAGAACAATACCTCGTGGCAGCATATCTTCCTTAAAATGTTTTCATATAGAATTCCATCATTATTGCAAAATATTGTATCCACTGAATGCTCTATTTGAAGATTATTACGCACATTTTAATGTCAAAAATATCCCTGAGGATAATGATCCTACTGAATATGTTTGTGAGACTCCATTCCAAGAAGATATCTACTCACATCAGGAAGCATTTCCCAGTGATCAAGAAAGCAAAGAAGGAAACATCATTGAGCTGCAAATAAACCCTCAGAGATCTTATTTAGCGGAATTTGATGTTTCTCCTTCTTATGATGTATGTGACTCTGATGGAGAGTCAAGTGATGCAGAGTCACAACCATCCCAGTTAAGGGAAGTTGCACAAGAAGAGGAGGCCCACCAGGACGTCAACGAAGAGGCTCAAGTCCACGATGCACATCCTTCAACTGGAGAACCAGTTCAAGAACCTCCTCTGATTTATGATTCATATTACTCAGAGGACGATGAGATGGTCGCATATGTTCAAAGGGAGTGCTTTACCAGCAAGAGGGGAGCAAGCTTCCAGCAACAAGTTCTTCTCAAAAATTCTAAAGCTGAGGAGCTGAACAATATTTTCATTTGCCTTGATCGAGAATATATTGATCAACAAACTTTTCGTGGAAATAAGGCAACTGGAAAATATTCTTGTCAGTTCTATGACCCTGTAGCTGATTACATGAACACACTCTTTGGTCAGCATCAGAGGTTGTTTCTGGAGTATGCATCAAGCTTTTTGTTTCAAATTTTTCATTGTGCATGCTTATTTTAATTTTTAAATTTCAGCAACAGGGAGGCATTAGGTCCAGCACCCAAATGTTGGCATGGCTTCATTGGAGGGTTGAAATCACTTAGGTGAATTGATCCCTATACGTAGGTAGGATTTGTACATAAATAAGCTCACTAGATGAGCATTTACTTTCTTGTTGGTAGAATTTATTTTTCTGCATTTCAGTTTGATGAGAAAAGGAATCCCTGCAAACAAACTTTCATGGAGATTTTCTGGTTATGTATGTCCATTATATTTTTAACTCCATGCCCAATGGTGAAGGCCATTGGTTTGCAATTTCTCAAAACCTTTCCAACAAGGCACTGTCCCCAGTTGAAGCCAATGTTGTCACTCACTGCAAAATTTGTTTTCAGTTGTCAAAAGGGTGCAAAAGAGCATAAAATTGGCAGACATTTCCCATAACACAAAATCTCTCAAAGCTAAATCTTACCCTCTCCATTGGATAGTGCTTAGAATAAGATTTCCAATGGCATGTGAAACTCCTCAAATGGACCCCAGAATCATAAGATATGGCATGTTAAAGATGGGGGTTTTGTCACCTTTGAAAGGAGGAAACAATCACATATTGAAGGTACGTGAGCATATCGCAAATCACAATTGGAATTTTTTGAAAGTAGTAGCAGGGGAGGGAAAATAAAACCAGCGATCATTAATCACTAATATTGGAGATCGAAGGCTCCAACAATCCCGCATATCGACGATCGTCAATGTCAAAGGTCCAAGGCAGCGATCAGGCATATCGATAGGGTGAATCGGTGATCGACGATCATAACAACACTGATATATCACAAATCACAAATCAGAGGACCAGGCAACATGGCATATCGAAGGTTCTAGCAACATGGCGATCGACGATCGCACATGAGTGTCGCATCGCGTATCGATGATCTCGCAAATCGGAAGCCCTAGCATATCGGAGGCCCCACATATCAGAGGTCCAGGAGCATATTGGCATATCGACAGTCGGTGGTCCATGGCAATCGGCGATCAATGATCACACAAGTAACATCATGGCTTATCAACGTACCAGCAGGGTGACAACTCTAAAATATTGTGATATTGTGAGTTTCTATATGTTAGTGTTGAAGCATCGGGAAGGCCGAAAGCGATTTACAAAGGAAATCAATGAAAAACCAAGGGCGGATGGGCCTTTTATCTCTCCCCTAGAAGGCAACATGGCAGAATACCATTGATCTAGATAAATCCATACTGGCACTGACGTTAGCATGATGTGGCAGTATGGCAGACATGTGGCATGTAGATTCAATGTGTCGAGGGGTTATAAGGGGCCAAAATAGGGTGACACATGTCACCACTCACAAGGTGCCACGTGGAAGTGATGACATCACATCGGCAATTTCAAATCAGAGGTTGACTTTTATCGGCACTTTGTAAGGCAATGAACACATGGGAAAGGCAATAAAGGGGCTCCAATAAGGGGGCTGGCCCGCAACCAGATAAAGGGCCGAGGAACCAAGGGTCGCGTGCTAAAGGGCTATCACAATCAGAGGTCGCAAACATGTTGCGACTCCAATGTAAAATTCCCAACTAGAAACCTTGATTGTGATCAGCTGAGAAAGGAGCTCCGATAAAAGGTGCACAGTTGTTAGACTTAAGGAAATCTGGCACAAAGGACTTATAAAGGGAAAAAGGCCCCCATACAAGAGTCCAAAGGCCCTAACACTTAGTGCTAAGCACTCTTCATAGCCTCTGATCCTACAATGAAGAAATACTAAAAAGGGATAAACCAAAGGGGGCATACGGAGATTGGGACTCACTGTTCTGTAATGCCTCATAACGTAAAAGTCCCGATAAAACGACCCCTCGATAGCATGGTACAATGCTTTAAAGTTAGATGGGTCGATAGTTGAGACTCTGAATAGAGGTATGGAGAAGTTGCAAATCGATATGGACCGATCTTGTGGAAGCCTTTACAACAAGAAACCCAGGACAACAATCGCATCAAAAATAAATTTGATTGCTTCGCTGCACGTCTTCAGAGAGTAAATGGAGTTATGAGACTTGGGAAGATTTAATGGCTCGGCATGGGGCTCCACTCAGATACACAATGAAGGACTGTCAGGATATTCTCCACTTCTAATCTGTAACAAGAAACTCACAGTTGATCCACTCCCAGCTCTAGAGAACGAGCAACTTAGGTAGTTAAGGCGAAAGCGACAAAAACCGGCCAAGCAGCAAAAGGGACACATAATGGTAGAGACGTGGCCTAATTAGGGGCCTTCACAGGAACCACAAGGATGATATTTTCCTCCATCATCTTTGTGTTTTCCTTTTTTTTTTTAATTCTGTAATTTTTATGTATTTTCAAGAAAGGAATCAAATCCTTGGGAATCATTTTGGGCAGCAAAGCTATCATAGGCTGAGACATCTAATCAATCTGACAACTGGCCCTTGGCTGAGATATTTTGTAAATTTTGATTAAAATCCCCCCTTCTCTATATAAATAGAGGGAAGAAACACTTAACACTGGTTCTGGAATTTTGCACCCAGAGAGGTCCAAATTCTTTGGTTCCAAGCGCTTGTTCATGAGGGACTTGAGTTGTAGATTGTTAAATGTAAATGGACTGGTGAATGGGACTCATTTTGAATATTAATGAAACTCTTTGGTGATTCCAATCATGGTAATGCACAATATGTTTTCCCCTCTTTAAATCTCATTTCATATATGTTTTTCCTTCTCTGAAATGGTGTAATGAAGTTGTCGGTTTCTCCCTTGTTCGTCATTGTATATTTGTTACTAAGTAGTAACAGTACCATGTGTTAGCTACATATTTACTTATTTACTTGTAACGTAAACAAATTTACTTATGCTTTTGGTGACAAATGTGCCCATGAGGTATATACCATGAAACCTTCATTTGTGCTCCATTGTTTCTACGATTCCACCTCTTCAATATTCCATACCTTTGTGAGGACATTGTTGCTTAGGATTATGTTACATCCCTATGCATAGAATCACCTCCTTTCTCTCCTCCTCTTCACTTTACTACAATTGCAACATTAAGCTGCCCCTTTTTGTGTGTCGGCCACCAGAACCAGACATTCCTCTTTGAGGTTGGCCCAATTTACCCCCTAAACATTGGGATCCATGTATTGGCTTGATTTTACCTTCATGAAGGTTGAATGAACCAAGCCCCCCTTATATTATCTTTTTAAACTTCGTGACAATGGGAGTGCAGCTGAAAGCCCCCTGTTGATAATCTTCCATGTACTCCTCTATCTAAGATGTCCTAGGCACTGGCACAGGGGCTTCACTATGGGAGCAATATCATACCACGTGGGTTCATATTGGTGGATACATATTGAGGGGAAAATGACATAACATATTGGGGGATATATAGGGGGTAAAGGGTTTTTATATTGGAAAATATAAAAAATGAAGCTTAAAGTCAATGAAAAAATATAAAGGGGTATAAAAAATGTTAATGAAAAAATGGATACCTACAATATCTAGTGAAAGTAGGGGCTTTTTGAATTAGGAAGTTGTAATGGGTTCATATTGGTAGGAGGTTAAATAATGTGATTTTTAGAGGAATTTTCCAATATGTAGTCAAATTAAGGGTGTTTTTTAATATGCCATGAATGCACGTGATATTTCAGAGGTTCACTAAGTGAATCCCCCATGGGCACTGAGAGTGACCCTCTGAGATGATACATTGTTGTATCCCCTGCATCTCGACTTCCAATTTAGCTTTGTCGTGTAGTGTATTTCCAAAAACCTGTGTGTTCCATACTTTCACCCGCTCCTTCAAGTTTTTAAGCTTAAATTGAAAACATTGTATTTTAGTCGATCCATAGACTTCAATCCCCTGCCACCACTAATTTAGGAGTTCGAGGAAGTTTAGGTATTGGAACCAAAAGGTTTCATACCTAAAAGGATGATTGTGAGGGACTTCCTTGAAATCTATCTCCATTCTCACCATTCAATGATCTGATCCGAGGCAAGGTAAAATTGTTGCTTCCACAAAAATGTCTTTCTGCATCACCTACTCAGAGAGGAGGAAGTTGTCTATTCAACTTGTTATTTGGTGTTTCCCTCCTCGGTGGTTATTCTAGGTATACATACCATTAATAGTTGGAATATTAAGCAACTTTATTTGTTCTATATATCTATCAAAAGAACTTGCTTCAAAGTCCAATCTATGAATGGGTCCTTTCTTCTCCTTAAGCAATCTAATCAAGTTAAAATTTTGCGAACCACCCATAATGAGTTACGTACTGCATGTTTGATGTTTCAAAATTTATCCACGAAGAGACGTTTCTCTGCTATGATAGGGAGACCATATTCCATTGTTAGATAGAATTCCTTTGTCATTCCTATATATTAGAATTTTCCTATCAAAAATCTAGAGCTAGCAAACCAATCTTGGAATATTACCTGGAGAGGATTCCACAAAATTGTAATTCCTCCCACACTTCCTTTAGCATCAAGTGATATCCTTTGACACCCTCTCCAACAACTTCCAATAATGAGGTTTAATTTGTCCCCCACTAGTTTAGTCTCTTGTAGGATTACTATGTTCAGCTTCTCCATTTGGATCCTATCTCTAAGACATCTTTGTTTCCCCTTACTATTTATTCCTCTGATATTCCATGTAAAAATATTCATTTTCAAGGATATTGAAAGGATGGAAAGACCCCCGACAAAACATTTACCTGCATGAATTGGCAAGATGTTCGCCAATAGTTTGTAGTAAGTCCTTCCTGTTCTTTCTAACTTTTTTTCTAATATCCCTGGATATGTATTTAATCAATATCTCTTTCCCTCTTTCCTTAAGAGCTTGCAGAGATTTAAAACCTATCTCTTCTATGGAGGAATTCCTTTTCTTAGTCTTCCAATTAAGGTAAGTAATTTCATACTACACATGTTGTGCTTTGGATAATTCCCCTAGATCTTAGTGCACCCAATCATTCACCATACTCACAATTACCTTCTCCTCTGTGGAGTATACTATGGAATCCTATTCATTTAGAGTGATACCTCCTCAATCCCTAGAAACCCAAAGAAATCAACATCATTCTCTTGGAGGAATTTGTCTTCCATCCTTTTTTCCTTGGTTCTCTTGGGATTTATCTTCCATTAGGTGATATTCCAAGGTAGGAAGGTCTTATTCCATTGCTTCGAGAACTGAAAATGCATTATGATACTCCTCAAGAGGAAGATTTGTTGTGGGTCGTCCTCTCGCATTCCTTCACTTAGGTGTGACTCTAGTAAACCCTTCATTGTGCTGATGTCCTCTGCCAAACTGCTCCTTCTTCCCATGTGGGAAGTCCCTAAATAAATGGCCATGCTCATGACAATGATGACACCGAAATAGTAAATTGTTATAATCTATGATTTGGTTCCATATTTCACCCTGATAATCTAGTTCTATCGAGTCTAACATGGATTGATATTTATTCATATAAATGCACAATCATGCATAAGACATATTCTTACCTCTTTTCATAACCTTTGATATTTTAACAAATCACCCGAGGGATTTTCCTGTTCCCTCTAATATATCTGGTATCCAGAAGTTCACTGGAAGAGAATACAAATAGACCCAAACTAGAGTGGCCATAAAATCCTCTCTATATGGATTGAAATAGGCTCCCCAATGCCTAGTGTAGAGTCCCACATTATTATAAAAATATGGTCCTCTTTCAAATATTCTCGCTTTATCTTCCAAATTGGTAAATAGAACAATGAAAAAGCGTTTTGGACCCAAACGTCAATCCACTTCTCTTCTAGGTTTCCAAGTCTATTGTATCCAATTCTCCAATTCTCTTTCTACGAGACAACCTCCTATAAACTTGAAGATATAAGTATGATATCTCATATGCTTACTGTGATCTTCTAGACAATTGGTTGGAATAACAAATCTAGGGTTCCTGGCAACTTTAGGGATGCATTGTCCTTTCAAACTTTCTTGTCATTGATCTCCTAGGATGGGAGACTATAGAAACCCTGACGGCCCTCCTAGTACTTCATGTTTATTCACTGGATGAGGCACTTTATTAGAGAGAATGTTTCAAAAGGAGGGGGTTCCTCACCCCACCTTCACACTCATCCATATTTTTTACTTAACAATTAGACAAATTTTTTCCTCAATCCCTAGTATTAATGACAAGGTCTAGTCCAAGATGAACAATTACACCTAGATCTCCCTCCACATCAACTCCGCTGCCTCAAGTCTGCAATTCCACTAGTCCACCCACTCTGATATAATAAACACATATATTTTGAAAAATATAATTAACACAATGATTTTACATTATTTCTTTTTTTTTCTAAGTATAATAACAAGCGATTGATTTGGTTCATAGAGAAAGCAATGTAGTTATATATATAAAAGAAGGTAGGGTCAGTAACTTTGCTAAATATCCACTAATTAAATGCATTGTAGAACGCAATGCACATGATCATTTTTATGAAAATATGTATTATAGATATGGATAAAAGGTTTGTGAAGTACAAATATTTAATACATTTAAAATTTTAATGGTTATCAAATACAAATATTTAATGCACTTGATATTTTAGTGGTTGTCAAAGTTTATTATTATGAAAAGATGTATTAAAGGTATGGAAAACAAGGTATATATCTATGTATATTAAGGTAAGGCTTGTAACTTTTCTAAATATCCACTAATTAAATGCATTGCAAGAGTGCAATGCATACAAAAATATTTTTATGAAAAGATGTATTATTGTTATGGATGAAAGATTTCTAAATTACAAATATTTACTGGACTTAAAATTTTAGTGGTTATCAAATACAAATATTTAATGCACTTGAAATATTAGTGATTATTAAAGTATATTTTTATGAAAAAATGTCTTAAAAGTTATGGAATGCAAGGTACATGCCTTTGTATATTAAGATAAGGTTTGTAACTTAGATAAATATCCACTAATTAAATTCATTGCATGAGTGTAATGGATAAGGAAACATTTTTATAAAAAGATGTATTATAGTTATGGATGAAATATTTTTGAATTACAAATATTTAATGCATTAAAATTCTTAATACTTATCGAATATAAATATTTAATTTTTTTGAAATTCTAATAATTATTAAAGTTCAAGATGTCTTAAAATTATGATGAAATTTTTTTGAATAACAGATATTTAACTTAAAATTTTAATGGTTAATATCAAATATAAATATTTACTGCACTTGGAATTTTAATTGTTATCTTTATTTTGATAGTGAGAAAATAGAGATATATGAAATTTATTAGTTTTAATTTGTAATTATTTTTTGGTTAATAAATAATTAGAATATATAATTATGATTGCTATTAAGAAATTTTATAATAATAATAATAATTAAATCATATGGTGGTCGAGGAGGCTGGAGCAGGAGGGGTAATAGTAAACCTTGAAGAAAAGATAGAAATAAAGTTCGCATGGGGACTAGGCACCACCATGAACAATCAAGCAAAATCTCTCTCTCTTTGCCATGGTTTGAATATTAGCGTTGCTAATGGTATCAAAAACTTGATTATTATTGGTGATTCTATGACGATAATCCAAAAATGTTTGAAGCTCTCTAAGAATGAGAACCTCCTCGATGTTGAATCCTCTCTAATCATTACCAGGATAATTTATCTATTAAAAAAGTTTGAAAAGGTTAAAATGTTCCAAGTGTTGTGGGCTAACAACTAGATGGCAGACGCGTAAGCCAACGTTGGGGTGGCCTTGGAGCAAGGCTCCTTAAGAATCAATCAATCCATTAAAATATGTGACATTCCCTTATTCGTATTAAATACTCTAGGTTGGCATTGTACAACTGGGGTACGGCTCTGCGACACATCAAATTGGCAGTTATTAAGGTTAGATCCCTGATGGCCCTTTGCAATGCATTGGGAGCTGGAGTGGTTGGTAAGGAGTTATGACACATGTGTGGTAGTCGTAGATCGAAGGTCATGTGTTGTGATAGGTGGACGACACGTCCTTGGTTATTTACTTGGTGTTTTAATATAGTTCCATTCATGGGGTGGGTAGGTACCATCGCAATTCACTCCAGGCTAATTTTAGCAGTGGAGGAGATGGAGGGTAACTACTACGCCATGATGCAGAATTGATTTGCATTTATGAAGGACAAGACAAGAAGGAATGTTAGAATTAACCAAGTCATTATTTATAACAGCTGAATGTGAACGGTAAATCAAAGGATTTTGTCAATACAAGGTAGAATCGCCATGAAGATGGTTTCTGTAACCAACAAAAGTGGTGGCGAAACAGGGCCGGGACACTCCAGGAATATAGAAGGCTTGGTTGAGAGTTCATGCAAGCAGGTTGTTAAGGAAATTGTTAAAGAGATCAATGAGAACATGGTGGTTTTGTATGCCTAGCTATTGGGGCTCGACAAAGACATGGAACTGCTACAAAAGATTATGGAGAACCTGTGCATAGATGTGATGAGTTTGCAACAAAAGGTGGAGAACATTGAACTTAAAGTCTAGACTGCAACGGTCAGGGTGTTAAAGGAAGTTTTCGGATTTGGGGATGGTTATGTCCCTAATGTTGAAGGTGTTGCAGGCACTACTGTTGCTTGGGACCTGAAACCTGGGTGGGCGGTGCTGAAGAATTGGTTACGACTGCAGAAGAAGCTTTGGGAGAAATTGGCCCTAGTAGCAGCGACTAGATGTTTCTATTAAGTTATATCTATGTTTTTTCTATCTATAAAATATGGTAGGTGTTTTTTGGAAATTTTATAGTGTAAACTATGTACAAAGCTCATATGTAAATACAGCTAGTATCAATAGGGTCTTTCTCCAATTTAAAACGATGAATATTTATGAGAACTTGCTCTCCAAAATTGTATGAGACTTGACCTTTTTCCAATTTATCTAATAAAAATACTACTTGTTTCTTTTAAAAAATAAATAAATTATATAATAATATTAATGGGGAAAAATTATTTTGATAAGATATATAGTGAATTATATTAAATAAAGTAATAAAAATTAAAATAAAAGTGAATTATATTTTCAATATGAGTCTTATCCACTAGATTTTAGAAATTTTCTTTTACTTAAATATTGATAAAATGGAAAATCGTAGCAATGCAGAATTTATTCTTTGTGCAAAGTATCCCAAAATATGCTTGGAACACAGGAAGCACTTCACAGTGAATTATTAAGGATTAACCATTAAAAACCATCGGTATGATCATGGTTACTAAACAATATTAATGTGACGGAATATTCCAAAGTTGAATAGAATAAAGAACGATGACATGATCAGAAGGTATGCGAAGGTTTAGGTCTTTCAACATTCATTTCATATTTATTAAAAATTAAATTGAAAAGAAATTTTGAGATATTAAAAATTATGGAATATTTTTGGTTATTTTCTGAAAATTAATATAGTAATGGCTTTTAAAGGGGTAAAGATACACTAACAAAAAATAGAAGAATAGAAAAATAAGTGAAATAATGTTTTAAATAATTATTTTATAACATTTTTTACATGTTAATATTTTCAAAATTTTAATTTAAAATTAATTATATGCATTTAATTATTTATTATTTAAAAAAAATTATATCTTAGGAAAATATGTGATTTTCTTTTGTGAAAAATCTATATTGGATTATGGAATATCTATTCACTTATTTGTTGGTCAAAAGACAATGTTATTCAACAATATCTTTACATTTTCATTTTTTAAACCTTGAGTTGTAATTACATCTTTCTTTTTAAACAACTCATATGACATGTGGTCTTTGCATTAATTTATAAAAAAAATCATTGTCAACAATAAAACTCATCTTGTTGGTCTTACATAATACAATATTGTTGATCTTGGAAATATGGTTATGAATACTAGTATCTCCTCAAATCATAACTTTGATGACATTTTATTTATAAATTGTTTTTTTAATTAACATTAAAATCATATTTTTGATGGTTGTGTTAAAGCACTTTTGCTATTAAAAAGTTACAAACTCAATTTTGTGGACACTCCCCATATAGACTCCATCATTGATCTACATGCTATAAATAAGAGAAAGAAAAAAAAAATCATACTATATTAAAAGTATTTAAATTAACTCCACAAGGTCCTGGGTACACAGTGATCAAGTGCTCTGTTAAGGCACTTGTTGATGTGAAGTCATGAGTTCAATTCCTTGAACCGATCCTGGTGATATACGGAGATGATGAAGATATAATCCTACCAAGCTTACAAAAAAATAGTTAAATTAAAAAAATATCTTTTTCATCTTCCATAATTCTATACAAAAATAAATTTTCTATTCAATATTAAAACTACACACTATTAAAATTATACTAAATAAAAATAAAAATATATATTTTTCCACTCTCCAATATGATAAATCATTTACAACTAATATAAATCCAACGCTTGAGAAAAAAACTAAAGTATCTTAATTAACTTGATATACGGAGATGATGAAGATATAATCCTACCAAGCTTACAAAAAAATAATTAAATTAAAAAAATATCTTTTTCATCTTCCATAATTCTATACAAAAATAAATTTTCTATTCAATATTAAAACTACACACTATTAAAATTATACTAAATAAAAATAAAAATATATATTTTTCCACTCTCCAATATGATAAATCATTTACAACTAATATAAATCCAACGCTTGAGAAAAAAACTAAAGTATCTTAATTAACTTTTGAAATAATTTAGGCGGGAGTGAAGGAATATTAAAGTGACTCAAAAAACTTTAGTGTTTTTTTGTCAGTGAAAAGTGAAATGATTCCGATGCGAGAGAAAACACTCCAGTATTTTAATTCATTTTAAAAAAAAATCGAGAGATAGGGAAAACAGAGAAGTATTTTAATTCACTTTTGAAATAATTTTGAGTGGAGGGACAACAATAAAGTGTTATAATTTCCTTTTCAAATAATTTTGACTCGAGGGACAACAAAAAAGTGTTTTAATTCATTTTTACTTTAAAGTTTTTATTTTTTTTAAATTAGAACGGTTAAAATATTATAGATCAACGGTTGGGTTGTGGCTTAATCAATCGACATTACAAGGAAATTTTAAGATCATTATGCCTTTCTACTCCTAACAATATTCTTTTAAAGTTTTCAGACTTAAAGGTGCATTGCATCAGTGATTGAAGATTACAAAGAGGCGCCTTATGACACAAAAAGGTGCGATTAGTGAGCCCTGAGCAATCGCATCGGGGGAGAGCTGTCCGTGGTATCGGGACAAAGACCCAATCTTTTGGCGAAGCGATCGGCCCCCGCAAGTTAAGGCCCCTAGACACTGTCAGGCATTTTAATATTGAATGTATATAAATAACCCATGAAGCCTTCCATCAACGTTAAATCCTTATAAACCATTATGAAGAGAATTTCCGCAATTCAATCCTTTCCACTTTAGTATGATCTTGGCACACAATTCGAGGTTCCACCTTTATTGGTATCGGGAATCGGCACTTCCTTGGCTCTCTTTAACACTCCTCCTCCGCGACTCATATGCGATTTAAGCTGTCAGGCTTCAAACTTTTTAGGCTCGTGCACATAACCACTTCGGGTCTGCGCCCATCAGCCCTTCGCTAAGCTCATGGCTCTACCAAACCCCAATCCCGATCGGATAACTTATAAAATGAACTTCCACCGTTGATCTACTTTGGTTAGATCCGACGGTTCTCTCCCATTTCGAACTTTAGACTTTTTAGGCTCGGGCACATTACCACATCGGGTCCGCACCCATCAGCCCTTCGCAGAAACTCGTGTCTCTACCAAACCCCGATCCCCGATCGGCCAACTTGCATGTTGAATCTCCGTCGTTGATCTACTTTGATTAGATCCGACGGTTCTCATATGTTTCGGGTTGATAACACACCCGTGGGTTAACCGCCCGATAAAGCGGTTTCCCCACCCTCCGCCACTGCTACGTGTCCTCCTCTTAGTGGAATCGGAGCCAAGCTCACGATACCACTTACCACTGCTAATGCTGCTCGAAAAACCACTCGTGGCTAGAAAACTACCTTTCCGCTGCGTTAACTTTTGTGCTCTTTCCCGAGCGATGACCCTTGATCTGCTCCAATGATTGGTTCTGGTAGTTCTAATTGGTTCATCTGATGCTGGATCTGGACCGTTGATTACTGAGATCCAATGGTTGCTCGGGGCATATTTTGCTTGGTGCATCGCTGTTAAGCTATGGAATGGCGGTCCACACGGGTTCATCTGAGTTTTTTTGAGAAACCCCTGAGTCAAACAACATCCCTCGTTAGCTTTGATATCTGCCTCCTTATTTGAGGTGCAGAGAATGTGAAAGGAGGAAGAGGTAAAGAAACTTAGCAAGCCCCACAACCTCTCGAGAGTGTTGTTGAGAGTTGGATTGCTTAGGTGCTCATCTAAGTTTATTTTCTTTATCAAGAGCTCTGAGTCTCCAAAGACCTGGAGAGTTGTGTGACCATGCTCCTGAGAAATCTGGCAGCCTTTAAGAAGCCCGAGAATTTCGGCCTGGTTGTTGGTACTCTATCCTAGACCCCAGCTGTAGCTATCTATATGGAAGCTATCCTGAGAGTAGACCACACGACCAACACTAGAGGTCCCTGGGTTGCCTTTGGAGGTGCCATCGAGCAATACAGTTAACTTTCCTTGCTTCCTCCACCAGGTTTGGAACTCTGCATCTGGTGTTCTGATGCGCCAAGTAGGATTGAATGTGGGGCGAGCAGGTACTTCCTTGTTGACCCGAGCGAGAAGGGTACCCAGCCAGCTTCGTTCTTCAGTTATGAGGGTATCATCTAACTTGCTGGGGTAGTTCCCTAGAGCCTCCATCAGGGACGCCTTAGCTTTGGCTACCACATACAAGGGAGAGGACGATACATTGTTGAATATCCAATTATTTCGGGCAAGCGAGGGTTTCTAGGAAATGAACTTGGGAATGGAGTGCCAGATCCGCTTCCACAAGGATTTTGCGCTAAGAACCCTAGGGTACCTTTTAGTCCAAGTGGAGAAAAGTTCCACTACTGTGCACTGGATAGGGGCGGGTGCATTGAGACCATGAAGGATGAGATCCCATACCGATTGTGCAAAGGCACAGCTTACAAAGAGGTGGTCTACGTTTTCGGATGCTGATCTACACAAAATGCACTAGTTCGGCCTTATAATGCCTCTGTGGTTAAGATTTTCGCCTGTCAGCACTTTCCTGTGGATAAGTAACCAAGTGAAGAAATTCACCTTGGGTATACCATATGTGTCCCATGTGCATTGCCAGATGGAAGGGTTGAGGACTTGATTTTGCATGGGTTGCAAGGCTGCAAAGCCAAGCGCAGGGGTATAGACCCCTGTCTTCCCCCATCTCCAGAGATCCGGTGTATGTAGGTTAATGGCGATGAGCCCTTCAGCTTATCCAAGAGAAGGTGTTTTTGATGTAGTAAATGTGCTGGCAAGTTGTGGAAGACCCAATCTTCCCAGTTCCCTTGGAGGCAGAAATGTCAGCTAGACTATGCAATCCGTGCTAAGAGAGCCAGTCGCAGAGATCAGCTAACTCCACTGTGTGTTCAAGGGGGGAACTTCCCATGATTTTATTTTTCCATATCATGATATTTTCTCCATTTCCAGGCACCCTATAGAGCTGGTTTTGGAAGGTGGCAAGCCATTTTCTGCAGAGATTCCAGAGCAGCGTGCCTTTGGGAACTCTGTCCGCTTGGAGATTTCTCAATGAGACTCCTTTGAGGTATTTATTCTGGAGGAGTTGGCTGACTGGGTGGTGTTTATTGGAGTAGAGCTACCAAAGGATCTTGCCACCTTAGGCAATGTTTTCTAGGCCAGGGTCTCTAATCTGGAGACCTCCTTCCAGCTTTGGCCTTTTCACTTTGTCCCAACTTACTAAGTGAAATTTCTTTTCGTTTCCTTTGCCTCCCTACCATAGGAAGTTTTTGATAACCTGTGAAATCTAATCCGTGATTGTCTTTGGTGCCAGGAGGAAGGAGGCATGATAGATAGGGAGAGGGGAAATGATAGGCTTTATGAGGACTAGCTTGCCAGCGTAGTTAAGCCACTGACCACCCCAAGCAACTATCTTGGTTTTAATCTCGCTGATGGCTTCATTCCAGAGTGAGGCTTGGTTTTCCCCCAAAGTTAAAGGCAGTCTCAAGTATTGAATTTTGTCCCAGGAGGCACAGCCCTGGAAGCTCAGGATTCTAGCAATTCGGAGTGTAGTTTGCTCCTCAGTGTTCCAGTTGTACACTGCACTTTTTCTTTTATTAATGAGCACTCCTGAAATGGTACATAAGCTATGCAGGGTCCCATTGAAAGCCTTTGCTATTCTAGTGGAAGCTCCTCCCAATAGAATAGAATCATCTGCAAGCAAGGCATGGTTTATTGGTTCTAATCCAATCATCAGTCGGATGCCCAGGAGGGTACCTTTATTTCTTTCCGCTTTCAGTTTCCTACTCAAGGTGTCTGCGATTATTATCTACAAAAAGGGAGATAGCAGGCATCCTTGCCTTATCCCCCTTGAAGCTTGGAAATAAGAGGTAGGTTGGCCATTAACTAGCGGGGTGATCCATGGTTTGTCAGTGCAAGCCTTGATCAGGTTCACAAAAGCTAGGTTGAATCCAAAGGAAAGTAGAACTTTGTAAAGGAATGAAAGTTTTAACCGATCAAAGGCGTTGGTCATATCTAACTTGATCAACATCCTTTGCTCCTTCATCGGATGACTGGAATGCATGGATCCTTAAACAAGTATCACATTATCTAAAATATGTCTTCCTACTACGAACCCTCCTCGACTGGGAGAAATGATCCTAGATAGCAGAGGTTTTATTCTGTTTGCAAGCAATTTAGCAAGAATTTTGTAAGAGACATTACATAGTGAAATGGGTCTAAATCTGTCAAAGGTAGCCGGATTCACTTCTTTGGGTATTAGGGCGAGAAAGGTGGATTTGGTACTGCCTCCCACTTTAGCCTTTTTCTGAAAAGCCTTTGCCATTCTTAGTAGGTCAGATTTGATGATTGTCCAACAAGCTCTGTAGAAGTGTGCCGAGAAACCATTTGGGCCTAGGGCTTTGTCAGGCTCCATGTCCCAAATTACATTACTGATTTCTTCCTCAGTGAAGGGCTTCATAAGGTTTGAATTATTCTCCTCGTTGACCAAGGAAGGGATCTGGGAGAGGAAGTCATTGGAAATCACCTCATCTCCTATTCCATCCTCTGTGTATAACCGCTGAAAGTGAGTTTCAGCAGCTTCTTTAACTTGGGCAAAACCTTTGGCGACTGTCCCATCTGCTGTGGTGATTTCTGAGATGTGATTCTGGGAGAGGTGTGCTCTGAACTGCCTATGGAAGAAGGCTATGTTTTGGTCACCTGCTTTCAACCATAGGCTTCTGGACTTAAGCCTCCAGAATTCTTCTTCTTTTCTGAAAGAGCTGAAAGAGGCAAGTTGGGCTACTTGTTCTTTCTCCAATTCATGTGTGGTTACGTCTTTATCCTCCATCTCCAACTGTAAATCTGCTAACTGTTGGAAAGTTTCTTTTCTGTGTGTGGTGAAGGTGTTGGGAGGCGTTTTGGCCCACTCTTTCAGAGCTTCTTTGGTTGCTTTTATTTTTTTCTCCCAAACATTATTGGGTGACCCGGTGACCATGATAGACCAAGCCTTGTCAACGACTTCCATGAACCCTTCCTACTCTATCCACAAAGGGCTAAAGCGAAACGGTATAGGCCCCAGGTTTTCTTCCTCGTCTAGTTGTAAGAGGATGGGTTTATGGTCCGAGGTGAGATTTGGTAGGATTCTCATTGATACTATTCTCTTATCCATCAAAAGAGTGCTCTGCATGAGGAATCTGTCAAGCTTGGCTGAGATGTGAGCTGCCCCTATTCTATTGTTGGTCCAAGTGTATCTCCCCTTTTTGGGTTTAAGATCAAGAAGATCCCATTGTTGAATTATGTCCTCCACAAGGGGTAGCAATGGATCTCAACTATTGTTACCCCCTCTTTTTTCTTTTGGGTCGAGAACAATGTTTAGATCTCCTACTATTACAATATTCATGGGAGAATAACATTCTATAAAATCGATAAGTGTTTGCCAACACTCTTTTTTCTCAAGGTAGAGAACAAGAACATAAAGATTAAATAGGGTGAGAGTGAGCTTACTTGCTTTATGTCGAAGTTTGGTGTAAATCCAATGTTGAGTCTCGAAGAAATTCTCCAGCTGGAATAGATCCTCCATCCAGACTGTGGCAAGTCCTCTTGAGGTTCCCCTTGCACTTACAGCCATCCTAGCTTTGGTCTTCCAGGTCGTTCTGCTTAACTCAAGAAGGGCTTCCCCTTCTATTTTTGTCTCTTGGAGCATGAGGATCTTTGGGGTTTCTATTTTCATGAGATCTTTAACAGTTGCAGCCTTCATTTGGTTCCCCAAGCCTCTACAGTTCCAAGAGACTATACGCATTATTTATTTGGGGTAATGGAAGAGAGGCCTCCCTTTGGTGGCCGTGCTCTGGTGTTTTGACTTATGGACATTTCTAGAGTGGACTGACTTCCTTGCATTTTTTGCCTCTCTGCTTCTTCTTCTCTTGCTTCCTTGAGGGATTTCCTCCCTGCCCGCTTCGAGGGTCTTTCAATTGTCTCCTCTTCTGATGAGCCTGTTAGTTCCAAGGGCTTCTTTCTTATCATGTTTGCATAAGAGGATGGCAGAGATCCTCTTTCTGGGGAGTCGTTTTGGGCTGGGGAGGCCCCTGCGTTTCCTTCCTCAATTAATGAGGGGTTTGCCTGCTGTTCTGCATCACTTTCCGTAACAAGGGTTTCTTCTTGTGTGTTGAGAGCTGTGAAGGAGTTTGAGGGAAGGTCTATTCTAGTGGGTATTGCCCCTTCTGACTATAGTTCTGTGGATGGCACACTGGTTCCCGCTTGTGCCCCTTTCCCTCTCGATTTGTTGTGTTGCTTTGATGAGGTTGTTTTCTGCACCATTGTCCATTGGTCTCCTTTCATTTTCTCTGCTTCTTCTTCAGTTTTCTTTTTACAGTTTCTTGCAAAGTGCCTGTATCCATGGCAGTGCCTGCACTTGAAGGGCAGTTGTTCATAATCCAGTTCTTGCACATGTGACCATTCTGCCACTGTTAGTTTTATAGCTTCTGGAAGCCCAACTTCCAGATCTACCTTGACATAGATTCTGGCACAGGAGTATTGTCCCTTCCTGTCTGCTCTGTCAATGTATTTTCCAAGGGTGTTTCCAATGGTTTCTAAAGTCTTCGGGCTCCAACAGTGCAAGGGTAAATGGGGGAGGCGCACCCAGACAGGAACAACCGAGGGCACATCTTGGGCTGGATCAAAGTCCGGAGTCCATTTGTTCAGGTACAGGCCCTGGGGTCCCATGAAGTATGGCCCGTTTCTAAAAATGAGGTTCCTATCTTCAATGCAATAAAAAATGAAAACGAAGTAACCCTTACCGACGAAATGACATTTTATTCCTTTTGAGACCAGCGGTCTCCAGTTGTGTTGCACCCACGATTCGATGGCTCTTGGTGATGGCCATAACCCAGTGAACTGGCTGATGAGTCCTCTTTCTGCAATATTCAGGGCAGCACAACAGGGTTCTTCAGCTGGAAGAGCGACGATCGAGATTGTTTCCATCTTCTTGACGAACTTCTGCTGGGAGGCTGAAATTGGGCGCTTGCTGCATTCGCCCACCAGCTGCTTGAAGGCCAGGAGCTTAGGGGGGAGGGAGGAAGGAGGCTCAGAGCCTCCCTCTAGAGCCATGGCTGAGAGGAGGGTTTGCAGGGGGACGCTCGCAGAGGAAGCAACGACGTGCGAGCATTAATTTTAATTATCCTAAAGTTTTTAAAGTCACTCTGAAGTGTTGTAATTCACTTTTCAAACAGTTCCTAGAAGAGTTAAAAAAATTCCTTGCATTTTTTAGGAAAGTTCTTTAAAACTTGACGTTGGATAGTTATTTCTAAATTTTCTCGATGTGTTCCTTAGATATTAGCAATGGATGTTTATTTTTTGGTGGATAAACATAAAAATGTTTGTTGAAGAGAAAGTTTTGAATCCTCAATGCACCACGCATTATGCGTTATATATGAACCGCAGATGTTATCAAAGTGGTGGTCGTAATCCTAAATACAAATTCTATACCACCAACCCTAAGATGTGAACAAACGTTTCATATATACACACATAATTTAAAAACAAAAAACAATAACAAAAATTTAATCTTAAAAAAAAATGAAGAAAAATAAAAATAGTATTGTATAATTAATAATATTTTACCTTTTTTTTTCGACTTAGTTACTGGAGAATCCACAGTAAGAACTATTTTCTGCCAATGTTTCAAATCCCAACCGAGATCCATCATCAGGACAACTTGAATGCTGGATAGAAGAAGAGCTTATTTGAGGGATTAAATAGTAATGAGGAGAAATAAAAGAAGAATGTCGGCTGTCAATATTTGAAAAATAATTTTTTGAAGAGATGTCGGCTGTCTCAGATTAATTAATTTTTATTTTTTTTAATAATTTTTTTTTTTAATATTAATTAGTTACTTAATATTTAATCGGTTTTACTATTATGAATTAACTTGGACCTTACCCTTAATTATGGCATTTACCTAGGATAACAAAACTCTAGGAAGAATAATGTTTTAACAATTTGTTTAATTAGTTAGTAGTTATAGATTATTCAATAAACATATATTATTATTTTAATGACCATTATATTTAAATAATAAAGAACTAACTTACCAATGGACCATTAAGAAATTATTACATAATTACCTAATGTAACTAAATTATAAAAAATAGTAGTGATTTATTACATAATAATTAGATAGCAATTGAATAATAATAAATCATTTAATATATATTATATAATGACCATTATTAATATGATACTATAGGTTCTCTTAATAATTGAAATATTATTAATAATATATCTATTTTTAACTAACAAATGAATTCAATTATATATCTTTTTATTATTAAATAAATATATTATTAATAATAATTATTTAGTAATATAATTAAATAATAATAAATCATTTAAAATATATACTATATAATGACCATTATAATTAAAATATTAATAGATTCTCTTAATATTCGAAATAATATTATTAATATATCTAATTTTAAATTAATTTATTATTATTTTATAATAATTGAATAGTATTAAATCATTGAATATATATTATGACCATTATAATTAAAATATTAATATTATCCTTAAATTAACAAATAAACTCCTTTATTTACCTATTTTAACTATTTCTAGAAATATTAATTAAATATTTGAGTAGTTTGACCAGGTTCATTAGGTCAAATTAGCCGTTAGCATTATAGCTGTTGGAGTCTCTGCACACTCTATTTAATCGAGCTAAGCCGGATTAGTTCTTCAACTTGTCCTGACGATGAACCACACTGGTTGGTTCGAAACGCGTCGACAAAAGATTGGTTATGTGATTTTGCCGAAGACTATCTTAACAATGTTATGGATCACAGAAGTCTAAATTCCTTAATGATAGTTATTATTAATATTAATTCTATTATTAATTACTATTAATATACTTATTAATAATAAAAATAATTAGTATTATAATAATTAATAATAATTAGAATTAATGATATTATCTTGATCATAGTTAATGTTAAAAAATATTAATCATAGAAAATTGAATTAATATTTAATATTTATAATAAATAATAGTAATAATTATTTATTATTAATATTAATTGTAATTGTAATTAATATTATTATTAATTATTATTATTATTATTATTATAATTAATAATAATAATAATTAGAATTATAATAATTAATAATAATAATTAGAATTAATGATATTATATTGATCAAAATTAATGTTAAAAATATTAATTTTAGGATATTGAATTAATACTTAATATTTATTATAAAATAAGTTGGTTTTTATTAATAAATTTTAAGAATAAGTTACTTATTATTTATTAATATAATAATTAGTATTAATAATATTAAATATCATAATTAGAATTGATCAAAGCAATCCTAGAATATTGAATTAATATATAATATTGATAATATTAATCCTAGAATAATGAATATAATATTTATTATTTATTATTTAATTTATATATAACACGTACAATGTAATTTTTTATTTTTAATTAGAATTATGGGATAATATTAAAGTTAGTTAATCTATTTAAATGTATAAATATTAATAATAACTATTATTATATTAAAATAGATATTTTAATATTAAGAATTAAAGTAATTAATATGGGTAATTAATAAATTAATTAATCAATTAATGATAAAGGCCATTATCAAAATTAATAATGTAAATGTTTAATTTTAGTTAAACTATTTAAATGTATAAATATTAATATTAATAATAATTATTATTATATTAAATAGATATTTTAATATTAAGAATTAAAGTAATTAATATGGGTAATAAATAAATAAATTAATTAATTAATGATAAAGGCCATTATCAAAATTAATAATGTAAATGATTAATTGTGTACTAAATATTATTATTATTATTATTATTATTATTAAAGCGAGTTAATTTCTCTGATTAGGGGAAGCCACCTTCCACTAATCTCCATACCATTGTCTCTCTTGAGATTATGCTTAATCAACTTTTCATATTTTTTTATACATTTTCACTTTACAAAACATGGGACATGTTAGTAGTTAGCAATTGCTTTTAATTCAATAATAACTTTTGATTTATTTAATTTTTTTGGAGTGAGTTATCATTATGTGGAATTTTTAAATAAATAAACTGTGCAACATTTGAAATATTCCGCTTTTAGAATGGAATACAAAGAATACAAATAAAACTAAAAACAAAATGTTTCAGTATTTTTGAAGAAAACAAGTGCAAGAGGAGAATAAAAGTAAAGGAATATTTTTCAATATACTTTGAAGCAAACGAGTGGACGACAAATAAAGGGTTGGAAAACATTTAAACAAGTTTTAAAATAAATATACTAGCAATTGTCCCAAAAGGTACAAAGAGAGGCCGATAGGATTATTAAATTGGAATTATTGAATTTTTCTACAAGAGTTAATTCGTTTGTGGAAAAACTCAGCAGTTACAATGAATTCTTACAGTAATGCCACTGCATAGCAATTTGCAGTACCGCTGTTTTTCATGCGACATAGGCAGTGCTAAGGCAACCTTACAAGTGGTAAAGTGGGATACACGAATCTGAACATTTGAGAATATCAAAGATGAGATCCACATGAACTTGCAGAAGGACCTCCCCTGGTCTGCCAGGTGTTATAAGAGTTGCAACTTTGACACTTGTGTGCAACAATGTGAAAATTTACTTAAGAAGAATTTACTTCAAAAGTTACTCCACAGTCATTGCATAAGATCCAAACCTGCTCAAATGACCGACGAGAAAGTGGTGAGGTATTTTCTCTCACGCTACTAATGGGCTCTAAAATATGCCTCCAAATTATACCACATTAACATCAGATAACTTACCATTTTGTTCTTGTAAGCTTGAGGCATTGGAGTCAAAGCAACCTACATGACAAAAAAAAATATCAGAATCCACTCAAGAAACTTAAAAAATCAATTGCCATTGGACGAAAGAAAATTTCAAGTATGAGAAATCAAAAATAGAAAAAACACATATAATAAGCTACTCTTTATACAACCCATTGCAAGTTGACTTCAAGATGTTCATCTTGTCGAAAATATCTACCTCTCGGTCAAGTTTCTCCCACAATTTAGACATATCACAAACAGATTTGGAGCACACTGGACAAGCAAATCTGCAAAGGACAAACAAACATGTTAGAATGGCAAGACATTTGAAATAAAATTAAAGCTGCTACAAGTTGTGACCATAGATCGCTGAAGAAGGTACCATCAATGGGCATATCAGTGCAAGTATATCTAGTATTGTGTAATAGTATAGGTAGACTGGAAACAAGAGGTTGTGAGCCAGGGCACAAAACAGGCCACATATGAAACTTACTGAAGTGTACCTACACGATAACGCTTTAGGACGGTATTGCATGTAAAGCCATAGGTGGATAAGAAGGGGATTATTGATCATGTGAATAAAATCTCAATACAGGGATATGACTATTCCAGAATTCTGATAGACATGAGCAAAGCTAACTGATCATTAAGCAAAGTCAACTGATTTTTGATAGACATGAGCAAAGTCAACTATTTGACTTTTATCATATCAAGCATATCAGGTATTCTACTATAACAAGATAGCTTGCCATCACATATATAACAACTACAAGGCATGACACTGAAACCACTGATGTTGTTTGTATAAGAGCAAGAGAAAAATAACATATATGCACCCGGTATAGCTAGGTAATCCGAAGCTAGCTTAGAAGTGGGTATTATTGGTCGGCTTTTTTCTTCCTCTGCTTCCCCTCTCTCCATTAGAAACAGTGAGCATCCATACCGATGAAAATGAATCCATTACTATCTTTCTATGCTTTTGCGTTAGAATATAAAGGTCAGGTGCACTGGTTTCGTCATATCTCGCTACAGTTGGAAAGAACCCGAGTGCTGAAGGCGGTCAATGGACTATATGTGCATTGCGAGGCCGAATTCACAGGCATCAAGCGGTGGAAAGCCAGGAAACACGCCAGATTGACGTGGGACGTTGCCCCCCATGGCGAAGAAGAGGTTGGTCTGTGTGTTGTGGTGTCTTTGTGGTTTTCTCCAGATATTGGGTCAAAGGTTCGAGCTTCTTAGAGACCGGGAAACCCCCAGCTCAACTGAACTACTCTCACTCACTCTGTGTATGTTGTTTGGATTGGATTGCTAGTGGGTCAAATTTGACTGTGGGAGACGGGTCACTCGCTGTGTGTAGGTTTTCTTCCAGTTATTAGCTCTAGAAGAACTACTCCAAAGGATACACGTCCATCTTCTTATTAACCTGGCCATACATGAAATATTCTGGAGCCAGATACCTGAAATATGATAGCAGCTAGTTTTACGAAGCCTTGATTATAAATGACATTTATTTTTCTAAGGAAAGAGTTGGTGTAAAGAAAGAAATGGATATTTACCCAAATGTACCTACAATATCACTACCTATTGTTGTTTCTCACCCCCTCGAGAATAGATTCACTATGCCTGGGTACTTAGAATATTCGTTTTTTTTACATTGTTATTTCAATGATTTATCTGTATTCTAACAACAGACAACAAAATCCGAAACTTCTACCTATAAGTCTATGTGCAGATGCCGTTGTGGAGCCGAAGCAAGAACTACTCCAAAGGATACACGTCCATCTTCTTATTAACCTGGCCATACATGAAATATTCTGGAGCCAGATACCTGAAATATGATAGCAGCTAGTTTTACGAAGCCTTGATTATAAATGACATTTATTTTCCTAAGGAAAGAGTTGGTGTAAAGAAAGAAATGGATATTTACCCAAATGTACCTACAATATCACTACCTATTGTTGTTTCTCACCCCCTCGAGAATAGATTCACTATGCCTGGGTACTTAGAATATTCGTTTTTTTTACATTGTTATTTCAATGATTTATCTGTATTCTAACAACAAACAACAAAATCCGAAACTTCTACCTATAAGTCTATGTGCAGATGCCGTTGTGGAGCCGAAGCAAGAACTACTCCAAAGGATACACGTCCATCTTCTTATTAACCTGGCCATACATGAAATATTCTGGAGCCAGATACCTGAAATATGATAGCAGCTAGTTTTACGAAGCCTTGATTATAAATGACATTTATTTTCCTAAGGAAAGAGTTGGTGTAAAGAAAGAAATGGATATTTACCCAAATGTACCTACAATATCACTACCTATTGTTGTTTCTCACCCCCTCGAGAATAGATTCACTATGCCTGGGTACTTAGAATATTCGTTTTTTTTACATTGTTATTTCAATGATTTATCTGTATTCTAACAACAGACAACAAAATCCGAAACTTCTACCTATAAGTCTATGTGCAGATGCCGTTGTGGAGCCGAAGCAAGAACTACTCCAAAGGATACACGTCCATCTTCTTATTAACCTGGCCATACATGAAATATTCTGGAGCCAGATACCTGAAATATGATAGCAGCTAGTTTTACGAAGCCTTGATTATAAATGACATTTATTTTCCTAAGGAAAGAGTTGGTGTAAAGAAAGAAATGGATATTTACCCAAATGTACCTACAATATCACTACCTATTGTTGTTTCTCACCCCCTCGAGAATAGATTCACTATGCCTGGGTACTTAGAATATTCGTTTTTTTTACATTGTTATTTCAATGATTTATCTGTATTCTAACAACAGACAACAAAATCCGAAACTTCTACCTATAAGTCTATGTGCAGATGCCGTTGTGGAGCCGAAGCAATTAGCGTGTAGCCACTTCTTTTGTTTGAAATGTGTGCCAAAGGTGAGATAAACAAAGCACTCATTTGCATTATTAAATCAATATATTTTTGAAAGAACATATATAATTGATTCAGGCTGCCATTTCTGTGAATTCTGCTGGTGCAGGTAATTAAATTGTCTGAGGAGTGCCCTATCTGTGTGCAACACAAGGGCAACCAGGTCTTTAAACTTTCTAGAAGGATAGATTTATAATTTGATTATTACCCTTGGGAAAGAGAGCCAGTCCCACACCAAATGAGTGGTAGTTATACAAAATATACATCATGATACTCAGCTTGGTCCATTTCTCAGATGGCACCGGGTCTAAAATATAAAACAATTTGAAAATGGTGCAAATGCAATCCTTTGTATCTATATGAAGATACAGATAATGTACACAGTGCCCTGGGATGCATCAAGGTTCTGCCCTGGGGCCTGATTTATATTTTTTTTTTTTCGACTGAGATCTGCATCCCCACTGAATTGGGATTTTCAAACTGAGCAGGCAGCTAGGAAATTTGTCTACATATAACTATAGAAAATTCAGAAGATACCAAAAAAAGTATAGTTTACAGGAATAGTGTTGGGTATTTTAACCTAGCGAATAATTATTACCTAGTCTAGTGAACTACTGCTGCTACTACTGCTATTACTTGCAGTTATAGAAAACAACTATAGCCGTGATCAAGTTGTAATTCTTCAGTATAGAAAACAAAAAAGCATAGAAGAATTATGGGCGAGCTCCCTTTCATTGTGGCTCAAAGTATCGTTTGTTATAAGAAGTCTTTGAATAGTACAATGAATGACGAGAAGATTTTTCACATTATGTGTATACAGCTTTCATACATTTGGTGCTGATGGTGATTTTTATGTGGATGAATCATATTTGGTGATATATTATTTGTTTGATTGGACTTTGTGGGACACATATATATAGAAATTAGATTCTTCAATTCACAGACCAATTAACACACGTACAGTTATAACATGCTGGGTTGACCTGCAGGAGGCCCGCAGGCACCACAATTTGTAATGCAAGAAAAAGACATTGTTCTGCACGGTTCTCTTTTGAAACTTTCCATCGTTGGGTTTGTTGCAGAAACTGAATGTGTTAGTAGTTACAAGTATTGTCATGATATTAATCAACAAGTGAATGTGTGGTGGAAAAGGCATAGTTGAGTTGAGACTTTAGACCTCCCTCTGGCTGTCACAAAACACCCCATGACTAATGCACATTGAGAACCTTTGTTACATGGTTAAAACGATTGGTAAATTAACTGTCATCCACTTTTTGCAGCCACTGGAGGGACAGAATGAATCTCAACATCTCTTCTGCGTACCATCTGGCCCACCTTCCACAAAGCATTCTTACCTTGATGATACCGCACACTGGCACTTATGATAGAGTGGCCAACTTTGTCCTTGATGACAGACAGGCCCACTCTGGACAGGCATCTTAATGGGGGACCAAGGAGTCGGATGGATGGACCAAGGAGTCGGATGGATGGAGAAAGAGATGCTTGGAAAATAGTTAAACAAGGCGCCAGTACTTTGTATTCATAACTATCACTCTAGTGAGGCGCTCACAGTATTTTGACAAAAATATGCAACAAATAATTACACACCATTCTGGCAATCCTTTGCTATAACTTGGTGTAACAAATCTTTTGGCTTTATCAATTCAATCAATTTTGGATTTCCTTTTTAGGCCATAAATCTGTTCAGAGAATTAAAAAACCCCAAGACAATTGAAATCGGCCGGCAGGGAAGGTTTCCAATGCGATTTATCGTCAGATTCGAGGAGATAAGTCGCTTTAAATGTGATAGAGAGAGTTCAATTGGTTGCATTTTTATCTAGTCCTTTTCAGTTTCTCGGTAATTAGAGCTGGGCATGGAAGGATAATGTGGACTTGGCTAACCATGGTGAGAAATGTGTACCTTTCTGGCTCAGGCGTAACAAACTCTTGTGTTTCTGATCAACGCAGTAGGTTTTGGATTTTTTCCAAGTTACAGATCGCTTCAGATACTCTCAAAATCCAGTATAGTTGTGTGTGAACGGGGAATGTTTTCAATGTGGAATGGGAAATTTATGGCCTACAAATCGGTATATAATGAAATATTGTGGAGTAGGTAACATAAATTTTTGGCCACAGATTTAGTTTGCAGGTTGAACAGGACAAAATATATGCAACAGAGCTTCATTTCAGAACATATTTCATGGAAAAACAAACTAAAATGTCCACTGCCTGGAGTTTCTGTTGGGGATTTCACTGGGGAAAAAGTAAACATGCATATATGGGATTTACATAGCCTTGCTTGTTATGAATTTTATGGTCAGTAGACATATCGACTGCCTCATAGCAAAAACAGTATAAGCAAGTTCTGTAGGGCTTCGATGATCATATGTAAATTGCTGTTACTATCTCTTCTGTATTAATAAAAACAGACATTATATCTAATAAATCCAGGCGATGTTAGTGGGTCCATTGGGTCATCGTGCAGCAGTGAGTTGCACAAGGATGACCTAGATTCAAAACCATTCTATCCTAACACAATTTTGACATGAATTGTCCATAGAAAACTTTGACGGAATAATCATCCTTTCACACCCTCTCTAATCAATAATAATACACTAACGAAGAAGAAAGTTCATGGAAATTTGTGCACTTACATTTTGGAGCCAAATAATCTCCGAGCTCGAAGACGTAGTGTCCATCTTTATCATCTTCACGCCATGGAGGAGAAATACCGCGCTGAACCGTAGGTCCCTTCTGACCACCGAGCGCAGAAGGCGGAGGATGAGGAGGAGGAGCATGCTCTAACCCTAGCCCTGCCGAAGAGGAAACGATTCGAACCTGGTGTTGGGCATCATGGGCGCCACCATTATAGAGTAGCGTTCGCTGAGTCTACACACAGCCAGCGACCCGTTTCCCACAGTCAAATTTGACCTGCTAGCAATCCAATCCAAACAACATACACAGAGAGAGTGAGAGCAGTTTAGTTGAGTTGGGAAGCTACCATATGCATCTTTCTCCGAAAACACCATATGCATCTTTCTCTGAAAACACAATGCGCCATTACTACTGGAGCTTAAGAATGCATAAGCTTCCGAAGAAAACAGCACGAATTTAGCAGCAGAACCGTCTTCATCAATATCCATGAATACACGACGCAGCTCACTTGCAGAACTCTGTGGTTATGCCCGCTCTTTTCTCGATGCCACGTAGCGTGAGATTGCAGAACTCTGCAGTTATGCCCACTCTGTTCCCGACGCCACGTGTCAGCGTGAGAAACAAAGGGACAACGAAAGTCCCTTTCAAAGGAAGGCCTATAGGATTATTGAAAGGAAGAAACCTCTACAGATAGTCAAGCATATACAAAGCTCACTAGTGACCAAGGAAATAACCACGATGACACAAAACCAAAACCAAACCATTCATATCAATATATTAAGTTTAAAACGCGTTCATACTAAAAACTCAATAGATTATTGGCAACACACTTTTTTTTTTTAACTAAAAAATAAATTATACCGTTTTACATGGTAAATGAAAAGCGGAGAAATTTGTGATTTCCAAATACTAAAACAAACCACTTACAACTTACATTGCTGGTTGACACTACAACTAAAACATTAACTAATTGTAATATGCTTTTCCACATTGTAATTTAATATTTTAAAATAACCAAGCGTTATCTAATCTATTCCTATCTTCAACTTGTAAACTCAATAATTATTTCTAAAATTGTTGTCCACTTATACCATATATAGAACCACCTTAATTAATAATGATAACCCCTCAAGTGAAGGTCAGATCAACAATAGTTAATTTCAAATAAGGAAAATATTATTTACTTAAACCATGAGTGTTGAAAAAGCATTATTTAAATAGATTATATAAACATTAACCATTCCGCAATATCAACATTATTTACTTGCATTATGTCAACATTTACCATTGCGTGTATCTCGGTAACCATAACCAGATGGAAATAAGGTCGGCCCCGTAATATTATTTACTTGGTTTATGTCAACATTTACCATTGCGTGTATCTCAGTAACTATAACCAGATGGAAATAAGGTAGGGCCCGTTGTTGTATAGTGCGATTAGAAAGTCAAATTATAATATTCTTAAACCAATACTTATTGTATTCTTATGTGATGTTTAATAAAATACAATTAATTTTGTGATCTATAAATAATTTTGTAACTATTTTTATTTAAACATTAATAATAATAATAATAAATGGGTTTTCCATTGATTAAAACCTCGACTTCCCATCATTTATCATAACCCCCTGTTCAGTATTAATTCTTAGAAGATCACACATGTTTCTTTCATCTGACTTGCAATGTCTACATTCTCCACATTCTCCAGTAAATAAGGGAAGCACACTGTGACCCTCCTTGAAGTCAGTCACCCCTTCTCCAACACTCTCAACAACTCTGTGTCAAGCAACAGATCTATAGTTAGTGACCAATGCAATGCATTGCAATTTTGCAAAAAGGAAATGAAATGAAAAAAAACAAGGTGATATTGCATCGCCAATTTGGATTACTCCTTTGGCTCATTAATGGAAGGAGATTAATCTACAGGATCATGCAAAATTTGGTAATCGGATGTGCACGTGTATCCTCATGATTTTCTATTTATAAATTTCAGTATTGATTATGCAAGAAAGCAGGATTGGGTTTTGTAATTTGTCAATTACTTTCTTTGGTTGGAGTTTTGATTATAGTTTAAAATTTGGTATTGCCCTAGTGACTGCAACATGTAACTATGTGATGATACCCGAGCATCTGCGCTCTTCAGTATTGTTCTGCAATAGTTAGAGCTAAGGTTTTCCAGAGATTAAAGTAAGTCTCACTACTCATTTAGAATGGCGATTGAGATTCAACGGCCCAGTTTCAAATGTGGTCTACATTATCAATTTAGTATTTCATAATCGGCATGGCCAAACTGTCTATTTTGATTTTCGCAAATTCAATTTCAAAAAACAGTGTTTGGAAATATTTATTTCAATTGTGGATTGGTTTCATGGTAAACCAAAACAGAAAATCGCTTTCCTTGCACATATATGCTGCCCCGAATTGTTATCATTATCAGTATTATTATCTTCTCCCAACAACGACAGAATGACGGATATATGCACAAGAGAAGAACCAAAAAGACAAGTACTCCAAGATATCCATTGAAAAGAAGCCTATAATCACAGAATCATTACTGCAGTAGAGTGTTTACATTGTTACTTTAGCTCTCAGAGGCCTCAAGTAAACTCTAGGTGCAAATTTCAATAGTTTTGCACAATCATGTATGATTTAATAAATATTGAGGTTTGCAGCTCAACATCTTTTTTATCTCTCTCAATGCTTAATAGATCCAAGTAAAGGTGAAGCTATTTTTTATCTCTCTCAATGCTTAATAGATCCAAGTAAAGGTGAAGCTATGCTAGTTTACAGTTGTTTGAAGTTAGGAAGAAAGGCAAAAAATGTCATCATATTTTGACTATATGGTAATTTAAAAAAAATGGCATTGGTTCTTTTTCCATTTTTATATTAGTGTTATATACACACACAAAGATCTCCTGCACCCCAGACTGTAAAGCTCCTCACTTCTCTTGACCCAAATACAAAACTCAATTGATTTTTATAAGTCTATAAGTGCATGCTTCAGTCCAAAAATTGGCTCCAAACAGCTCATACAATATAATAAAATATGGTTATACAGATCTGTGCAGGTGTCAAGTGAATGAAAGAAAATTTACCACAGATTTGTCCATACTAGGGCACCAGAGGGGTTTTGTACCCAGCAATGTGCATACTGAATATGTGCTCAGAATTATCCCACAACTAAATGTCTGTTCATCCTCAACTATTTAGGGCCCAACATGTGCCAAAAAGAACAATCTCAAAAGATTGCATGTCAGCCAAAAATAGCTTGACTTAAAATATAACAAGAGAACAGATACAATTGACATTGAAGCATCTCCATCCAAAGACCACAACTGTAGTTGAATCAAGTGTGTTTCTTATAGTGGAGAAAACAAGGGATCTATCATGAATCAAATTGTGTTCTTATATTTTGTTCTTATAGTAGAGAAAACAAGGGATCTATCTTATTTGTGAAAAGCACTCACCATAATCCCCAACTTTCTGACAGAATTAAGTCTTCTTGTTTCATGACACATGTACACACTTGGCTCACAAAAGTTTGAATGATCCATAGTAATCTATATCTACCAGAAACAATTGGAACATAGCAAAATCATCCTGAACCAACAACTATCACATGCCACGTACCAACACTAATTCTGAAGGGTTAATCCATAATAGTAATACTTTAGGTGAGATCACGTAATTAAAGAAAACCATCTCTAAGCATCTTGAACCCCAATGTCTATAGGTCTCGTGTGAATTCTATGATAGGTGCAACGCAATTTTTATGCAGGTAATGGAGATTTTGCAATTTTTATGCAGGTGTAAGCAAGCCTAATATGATTTCACAAAATTAGACAAGAACAACAAATCGTTTTGCTTATGACTGCTTTCAGATTAACATTTACGAATGCGGTCTCCATTGAGCTATTAAAATAATAATAATAATAATAAAAAATAAATAAATCATTATTTTTCCTTTTTTAGTATGAAATTATATTATGAAAAATTTCATGCAAATTTTGTTAGCTATTAAAGCAACTCCAACTTGGATCCACAGAGTCGAACATCACCGACTCAAGCTGTCTTCCATAGGACAAATTCAGATATTTTGCATAGGAAATTGGCAGTCGTAGAATTTGACATCACATTTTTCAAATAAACTATGATGATAACTTCTAGTTTCATTTGGGCAAAATACCAAATGGTATTCAACTGAAAATTAAGGCCATATCACAGGGCTATACACTAACCATCAATTTCTGTAGTGCACTACCTATTTGAGACTTGAGAGAGCAACAACAAAAGAAATGTCTCCCAAAACAAGAAATATGAAAACTTCAAATAAAAAACAGCAAGAAAGCAAAACCATTCTGAGGTTCAGCAAAACATTGACTGATGTAACAAACAAAATATAAATGCACAAGGAAGTTCATAAAGAGTTCCTGTCGATGATCAAGGTAACAGTTAACTGGGACAGCGAAGAATTTTACCAAAATCTAACTGACTAAATATTTAATATGAAAGGCTACTAACATGTCATTCACCATGAAAAGCATGACATTGCAGGCACCATCTGCCCAGTGTTAGTCATCAGTTCAAACAGCCAAAATCATCACGTACATACACATGATATATTATAGACCCCAGTACCATATGCAGTGCCTGCTACTATCATACCGTTTCAAAGGTTGACTGATTGATGTTCATTGTGTTCAGTTACATTCCTTATTAGCATCATTAATAATAATATTATATACTTACATCAAGACTAAAACTAAAGTAGCATTCAGATTTAACTCAGCTGTTATTTACACCTAAGTTGATCTTATATCTTGTTACATTAACAGCATTGATTATCTACACCTGCGGCACAACTACAGGCAAAGAAGGCTTTCAAATAGATTAAAAATCAAGCTGAGAATCATTCAAACTTCAACTCAGACATCAATTTACATCATAACCAAAAGTAAAAAGGCTTTTACTAATAGATTCATTACATCATAACCAAAAGTAAAAAGGCTTTTACTAATAGATTCATTTTGAAACGGGGCATTGTCGAACAAATTAACTTTTAATCCATTTTTTTTTCCAGGAAAAGGTGAAAGATAATAATAATCAGACTGAAGACCGCAACGTAAATACAGTTAAGGAAGCAGCTGATGCAATTAAACCACGAGCTTGTCCATGGATACATAGTTATAACACCACCATCACTCTCTGCATTATCCAACCTGTAAACCAAAAAATATGCTCACAAAAATTATGATTAACTCATGTATAGTGGTGGTGTTGAAAATAAAAGATGAAAACTAATGGTTACTTACTGAAAGTCTATCTTGTACTTTGGATAACGCTTGCAAATGAAATCTACAAACCCTGATAAAGTGGTGCTATGGGCAGAGCAAATGTATCTTTCTCCCACTGTAGGTTGTTCCATCAAAAACAAATGAGCTCTACAAACATCTTCAATATGAACAAAAGATGTCACAATAGACTTCAATAATCCTTGCCATTATGTGTTTCCTGCAATTCAATCATGGCTTTTTATCGTTAATTTGATTTTATTTAAATTTGGAACATACCCATATTTAAAAGATAAATGATATTAAATCTACGGAATGTTTATCGTTAATATGTAAAACCTAATGGTGAGATTGTAACCTCATACCTCATTATTTTCTATTATATAGAACCTGAGGTTGCCGTGCCACATCAATTATTAAAAACAAACCCAAAAAGAGAAAAACAAAACAAAAAAATCAGGCTCGAGTTTGTGAAACCTGTGATGAGGGACATGGTTACATCGACGCTGGAGGGAATTGTCGTTGTTAGCCAAGGACCCACTACTGTGACTGGGACCATACTGACAACTTCCATTTTGTTTTCTTTAGCAAATTGCAGGGCAGCTTGGTCTGCCAGGGTTTTTGACACATAATACATCTGAATGCATTCAATCAATGAAAACCGTAAAACTTCCTACAATGTTCAATTTAAACCAGAAATTCGTGCAATAAACTTACCCAACCAGGGGGTTTATTTTGTCTGATGAGATCTACTGAGCTCCAGCATGATTCATCGATGATTTCCACTGGTTTCTCTGGAAAAGAAGCAGCACTGGCAGATGATGTGTAAACCACACGCCTTACACTTTTGGTTGCTAGGCAGGACTTGAGAACATTCAGAGTTCCTCTCACGGCAGTTTCAATCACCTCTCTCTGTACAAAACAATTCGATTAATATCATATCGTTGTCCCAAAAACATCGGTAACTTACTTCTTTACTGTTTCACTTACCTCTGGATCTTGGGAACCAAAATCTGTAGGAGTTGCAACATGAAAGACGCCGCGGCAGCCATGGATGGCATAGTCAAAGCTCCCTTCCTCGCAGAGATTTGCTCTGAAAAGACGAAGCCTCTCTTGGGCCCCTGAGAGTGAGAGAAGGGATGAGTTCTTTGATGGGTTGTGTGGATCTCTGAGAGTGGCATGCACTGTGTACCCATTCTCCAGCAGAGTCTTTACGAGCCATTAAGCTAATTTTTTTACTTTGAACTTCACCTTATTATAAATTTTGAAAATATTTTAAAATCTAAATAAAACCAATTGTGTGCTTTCTCTTGTTTTTCCTGTTATCTGTAAGAATGACCAAAAAGGTGTGAATGCTAAAAATGTAACAAGTTCAGCCAAACCTTGGAATTAAATAAATTTTCCCATAAAAATTGTCAATATTATTTTTATAATGTATGGATTTTGACCTATTCATATCATCGTTCTATCAGGCGAAAAAAAGAATTCTAAAAGTTGTCCGTTCCAAAACTTCAGATGCAATTCATTTCCCAAAAAACCTTTTACAGCAATACCGATTCTCTTTGTCAACAAGTAAATCACAAATCGGGAATTGCCTAGGTTATATTAGCAAAGAAGAGAGAGGTGCGAGGTTCGAATCTCTTTCCCTCCCCGTTAAAGTGTTTTGTATCTTAGCTTCGTAACTGACACAAATCAATCCAATAACGAAAAACTTGGTAACCAAAATAATTCGGTGACAATTTCGACTAATAATGTGATATCTGAAGGCAAATAATGAAGCATAAAACTTAATTCAAACAGTAAAGAAAACCTGAACACTCGAATTAACTATTCCTCACAATTCATGATAAAAAAATAACATGAAATTGACACAAATATGCAAAGAGCCAGGCAAATAACCTGGTCAATTCTTCTCTTCTGAATTCCAAATTGGGTACCTTTAAACCATCTCAGCCAATATATATCAGTACCACCTCTATCCCGTGAATTTTCCTCCGCCGCTGAGTTTATAATTTCTCCCGTGTTCGACGATGAAGCTGGGAATAGCAGAAGTGAAAAAAGTAGTAGTAACCCCAGAAATCCTTCGTTAGGCCTGTGGATATTCATTCCCTAAGATGCGCTAATAAAATGTAAATTCGCCAGAAATAAATCAATATGCAGTAAAGATCTGCTCCAACATCAATGCCGAAACGCTTTGACAAATTCCCGTCACTTGCTGTTCTCAATTGAGACACCACAAACAGTGTTTTTCTTCCCGTCTCGACAAAGGGTTGGAATAGAAAAAGAAACTACCCGCTGTCTCCATTGCGCGTATGAACCGTGGACCAGAGGCAAAGGCAGACCATTCTTGAAAATGATTGAACTACCTATTTGGACTGCAAATTTTCATTGAAAAGTGGGTCTATTGACAGAAATGGCAGTTCTGCTAAATGTGGGAAGCCCGTATAAAATATCCATGAATACACGACGCAGCTCACTTGCAGAACCCTGCAGTTATGCCCGCTCTTTTCCCGATGCCACGTAGCGTGAGATTGCAGAACTCTGCGGTTATGCCCACTCTGTTCCCGACGCCACGTGTCAACTTGAGAAACAAAGAGACGACGAAAGTCCCTTTCAAAGGAAAGCCTATCGGCCTAAATATCAGTTTGGTGATCACGCCCAAAGTTCGTTCGTCGCGTTCATCCCTGACCTTGGTTTGGGAACCACTTACAAGATCTAGTGATAGACCGAAAATCGCACGTGTCAACTTTTTGACGGGATGAAAGATAAGAATTAAGAGAATATATTAATATAAAAATAAGAGTGAAAAATAGAATGATGAAAGGAATATATATATATATATATATATATATATATATATATATATATATATATATATTGAAAAGACAAGAGAGTATTAATCAAATTAATTCAAAATTCTCAACCAGAAAATGATAAGACGGTCACACTGAATAGAAAAGAGAAGGGATTTTTTTTATAAATTAAGCTAAAAAAACATAAATGAAAACGAACAAACCACAAAGAAGAAAGAAAGGGGGAGCAAGGACAAAGACTATTAGGAGGATAGTGTGGCAATCCAACAACTGTTAATTTTCCATCCATCGTCCCTATTCAATGTACTGGATCTTCTCTCAATTTCTATGGCCTCCCTAAACTTTTGATTATGGAAATGATCACTCTTGGCAATGACCTGGGACTACTCTAAACAAATGTGATGTTTTGTCTTCTCATCATGTTTGGCTAAATATGAGGAGTGAGTCCTACAATGTTTGAGGTTGGTTGTGTGCTCCTTAATCCTTTGTCTTATGGAGCAGCATGTTTCTCCAATGAAGAGGTTCCCCCATGAACAAGGGATTACATAAACACCTTTCAAGTCTTTAGGGTCCACTAGGTATTTGACAAATCTAAGGGAGTTCTGAATGGTGTTCAGGGGCTTAAAGGTAGAAGATAACATGTGCTTCTTAAGAATCTGAGCAATCTTATCTGTTGTTCCTTAGATAAAGGGAAGTTGAACTTTGGTTACCCAATCTCAGTCTCTTTCCTTATCCTTGGACCATTGCTCACCTTTAATAAAGCTTTGAGACCTTGGTGCTTATTATAACCATTAATTTCAAATACTTTAAGAAGATGGGATTTCTCAATATCCAAATGAGTATCATCGGAATCCCTTAAAGCACGAGTAGCCAATGTATTGACTAAATGATGGGAACTAGCATGAAGATATTGCTTAGTATGAGTCATCATCTGAAATACCTATTAGAATTGTAGCAAGAAAAGGCTTCATTGGACTTGTGCCTTAATCAAATACAAAGGTTCAATTTTCCACATCAGTAGGATGACTTGGATTGTAGTTAACTAGAGTGACATGGCCTTGTCTACTAGTTAAGTCAGTAAATCTGAGTTTGTAGGCTAGAAGTAGAGTTGTGCATGAGTTGATTGCTAAGATCTAGTAATCTAGTTGAGTTATTGTTAGTTAAACTTAGTTAACTGAGCTCTAATCACTAATTGATTCAGTAGGAGTTCAATTGAGCAGTTATAACAATTTTTAACTTATTGATCTCTCAGTTAACTAGTCAATTAGCTAAAAATAGACCCAGACATGCATGGAATTCAAATTGCCAGCTTGAGTGGATGGAAAAGGCACATTTGTATTTATAATTGTATATTATTGAGTGTACAATGATTTTGCAATGAGAAGGTGATCAATTCCCCTTGGATTTACGCAAGGAAATAAGGAATTTCCCTATTATTTAGGAGCTAATTTCCTTTAGGATTGCGCAAGGAAATAGGAGGTTGGTTGAGGCTTGAATTGGCTATGTTGGCCAGAACATGCAGGAAGTAGGAGAACCATTTTACAATGCAAGGTTTGCTTCAAAGTTGAAGAAATACATTGTGATTATTTCTCTTTCTCATTTGAATTAGTGCAAAGCAACGAAGGGGTTTTTCCCAGTTGGGTTCCCCTATAAAATCATTGTGTTCCTTTTTTTTTGATGGTATCATGTTATTGCATGTGTTTCTATCGTATGTTTTCTTTTCCACAAAATAGTAGAAGAAATTTGTGTCTCTTGATTTTAGTTCAATTTCATTAGCATTAGCAAATTTCTTGCAATTTTTACATGGTATTAGAGCTTCAAAAGACTACATAGAAACCTTGTTGCAAATGTTCTCTCAAAGAAATTTTGATTTGCAAACTTTTTGGTGTAGATTCTCTTTAGTGCAGGAAAAATGTCTTTTAATGGATTGAGGCTAGAATATGCATTGGAGGGAAACTCAAATTTTTCTGCTTGGAAAGACAGGATGGAAGTTGTCCCAAATGACAATGGAGTATGGGAATATACAAAAATTAATATTCCAAAACCAACAGCATCAGATGCACAAGAACTTGCTCAGTGGAAGAAAGACACAACAAGAGCTAGGAGGATTATTTTAAAGGGTGTCAGAGATCATGTGGTTTCCAACTTGCATGGAAAGGAGGATCCTTTTTCAATGTGGAAAACTCTCACATATCTCTTCGAGAGTAGTAGTCATGCGAGGAAATTTGCATTGAGGGACAAACTAGGGAAAATTAGAACGCAAAAAAAATGAAATGATTCCTCAATACCTATCCAGATTCACTCAGGTTCGAGATAAACTGGGAGGAGTAGGAGAAAAAGTGACATCATCTGAACTTGTGAGCTAATTAAGACTCCTCGGCCTTCCGAAATCCTAGCACAACTATCAAGATTCAATCAATGGAAGAGACAAGCTACCATATTGGGAGAAAATTTAATCTAATTTGGTGTAGGAGGAGATAAAAAAAAAACACTAGAGATGGCGTCACATCCATTGCAGATGAGGAAGAAGTTTGTGCTATAATTGGCAATGGAAATAAGGCCAAAGTCATTAAGCCGAGGGCGAGGTAGAATCTAGCTAGAACAATGGCAAGAAGAAGGACCTCAACAAAATAAATTGTTTTCACTACCATGAATATGGACACTATGAAACTAAGTCTCATCACAAGAAATCCATTAAGGAGCATGCAATAGGAGCAAGAGGAGATGCTATGGCATCTCAATTTGAGTTATATTTCACGCTCTTTTCTTGCATGGCAAGCACAGTAAGATGGAGTGAGTGGTACCTAGATTATGGTGCCTCATATCATATGATAGAAAACAAGGAATAATTCAGTAGTCTATAGGAGAAGATCTCCAATTGCACATACAATTTGGAGATGATGGGAGGTATAGTGACAAAGGAATTGGTACTGTCACATGTAAGAGGGAGTGAAGCTCCCATATTCATATGAAAAATGTTATTTATGTGTCGGGGCTGAAGAAAAAGTTGATTTATGTAATTGTATTGGAGTACAAAGGTTATGATGTTGTGTTCAGTAGAGGAAAAGAATTTTGAAGCATGTTGTGACTAGACAAGTGAAAAAAATTGGAGTTAGAGTGAAAAATCTCTATAAGCTAGAGGTAGATTTAGCCATGCATGTAGTTATACCTTTAGGAGTGAGGTGGGGCGATGTAGAGCCTTAGTCCCAGTGTTGCAAATATATGGGCAGGGTCCATACAAGACGAGTAATAGTTTGACCTGAATATGTAAACTTGAAAACTTTTAACAATTTGCAAGTGAAAATTATATGTGTTTTGGGTAGAGGATGAATTTACTAAACACATAAAAGAATTGAATTTAACAAAAAATTACAGCCAAATAGAGAAAAAAATAAGCATATCTGAAACACGTAACACAAAACATGATAAAGGAGTTCACCCCCCTTCTGGTCTACATCTCCTTGTCCAACTTCCAATGCAGGGCCTCTTTCATTAAGTGCTCAAAATTGTGTTTACATGCTTTTACATAACTCAAAAAGTAAAATTGATGTCTCCAATGGATCCATCACTGTCAAAACCCCCCATTTTGGTTCTTTTTGCATCTCATTTGGATAAAATTGAGTAAGTTATGTTCGTTTTAAGTTTTTTCTCAATTTCATAGCCAATCATCCTCAAATTTGGCCCAAACTTGGCTTGTGTACCCCAAACCTGGAACCGGTGCACAAATTAGGCTTACAATCCGGCCCGACGGGCGAAATTATAGGATGGTTAGTCCATCCATTAAGCCCCATGTCCCAAAAATTTCGGTCGTGATGCACATATGACCGCATAGGGAGTCAAGATTCTAGGGCCAAACTCCGCCATTTGTTTAGCCCCTGCGAATAGTCTGCGCTCTTGGTCGCATTGGTTCCTGGTGACCTGGGGCTGGCCCCTTATCTCTGTTGCGCCCTTGGTCCTATGGTTTGTCATGTGTATTGGGGCTGGCCCACTCCTCGTTTATGCGTGCCCAGTTACATTGGTTTGTCATGTGGGCTTGGGGCTGGCCCCCTCCTCTTTTCCGCGTGCCCGGTTCTATGTTGGCTCCGTTGATAATATGTGTTACGAGTTGTGGTAGTGAGTTGGGCTAAGGCCTAGCCCCTTGGTCCCTCCTCCTGTGGTCCCATCAGTGTGGGATGGCCAGGGGCTAGGGCTTAGCCTGCTCCCTTCCCCAATGGCATGTTTTGCAAACTTTATATAGATAATGTGACCCATAGGTAGTGAGCACCACGATGTAGCACAATGGCAAAGCATTTCCCTACCAGTTAGTCGTTCCATGGTTTGATTCCTGCTAGGCCCATTCGGCCTTCCACCAAAATTTTGGACCAACCTTCGGAGGCCACGTGGTTGCCACTAGTTGGCCCATGTGGCCCTGCACTACAACATAAAAACCAATAAAAATATTTTAACCTTGGGAGATATATTTTTTTTTCTAATCATTAGAAATTTTGAAATTTTTAACCAATCTGGTGAGGCCATGTTGCAGCCTTCCACTGGCCCAAATTGTCTAGTCCCCTGTCCTTTTTTGCCAAAATTTAATTGTTTAGCAATTCGATCAGAACACGACATCAGGAGCATACAATATCGGCTTTGAGTGAAATGAATTGCATTGGATTTAGATCACCGAGATCTATCCATTCATTCATTTTTCAAGCTTTGTCACACACTTCGAATTTTGAGCACTAATTTGATCCCTTGTATCACTCCTCCCCATTGGAAGCTTTTGGACCTCTAAAAGATCATTTTCAGTCAACAATTAGATGAGGGTATAGTTCCCTCACCCTTCCATTCTTAACCCATTTCGTTTTGTTTGTTTTTGTCACTTTGAGCTCTTCATGAATGTACTTCACTTTTGAAGTCTTTGTCTTGCTGTTAAAGATGACATCTTGCTGCAATTTCCCAAGATTTTCAGAAAAGAAAACTTCCCTTGAAGGATTCTGAACATTCCATCCTCAGTCTTCAATCAAAGGAAACTTAAAAATTTTCAAATTCACTTCACCTTGAACATTGTGCCATAACGATGCTTAGCATGTCCCACCTTGCACTTGGCTCGACTCTTTACCAAATGTGATTGCCATTGCCATGCACCATCCTTCTTTAAAGCCAAAACATTATGAAACCCACAAGAAGATGTTTTGGGACCAATGTCCTCTTTGTGGAATATCCTTTTCATTTTCCTTTTGACCTCTGTGTGCTTTAGCACTGGCATCTTCTTCACACCAATTTTCAACAATGAAGCATCCTACTACAATTGCATTTCATTTTGTTTACCTCTTTTAGGAGGAAACTTGTTAGACTTCTAAAACATCTTATCACATGAATTAGAAACCTCAATAAAATCAGATTTCAAACTTGATTCATATCCTTGAAAGGCTTTAGGTTCCTAAACATCTTTATGCTTAAACATTAACAATGCAAAATTTTGACTAGCATTAACAATCCTCTTCATTTGTCCAACATTCATAAGAGATAAACTCAATTTCTTGTTATGCGCTCTAACAATGTACTCAATCCCATTCTTGAACAAATGATATTTGTTCTCATGGCGATGAAAAATAGCTCTCTTATCATAAAGATATGGACTTCCCAAAACAATACCACATATATCAAGCGAAACTACATCAAGTTCAACCTTATCAAGAAAGTTTGCAGTTATTACAAATCTAAGTATGTCTTTCTTTGTCACTTGAAATTTTGCATTCTCACATACCCAACCTAAAGTATAAGGTTTAGGATGAGGAATGGTTTCTAAATTCAACTTCTTGACAATGTCTTTTGAGATAAGATTTTCTTGTGAACCACTATCAAATAGTGTATCTATCTTGGTATGTTTTGAAATGACTCTAATGTGGAAAATCTCTATTCTTGTTTTTTCATATTGAGTATCATTGAGACAATTTGAAGAACTAGTACTTTCAATTTCCTTACATTTCAAACCCATGGATGTGATATTTATTTCATCCCCAGAATCAAAACCTAAATCTTGTTGTGTAGTTGCAGCAATCTTGTCTTTCTCCTTGTTATTAAAATTTTTGGGTCTCATCTCAGGATGAAGTTTCCAATAGTGGTCTTCATCATGGCCTTCTTTAGAACAATGTTTACATGTCATCTTTTCTCCTTCCTTGTTGACTGCAACATTTTTCTTATATTTGCCTTAAAATTTTCCTTTTCCTGTTTCTCTATACTTGAATGATTTCTCACTAGTTTTTTCAGAAACATTTTTCCCTCTTGCTTCTGAATGGGTTTCTTGTACACAAACTTCATCTAGTTTTGTAGGGTTAAAAATGGCAATGGTATGTCTCAAGTAACTATTAGATCCTCCAATGTATTTGAGCAAAGTATCTTATAAGGACAAATCTATACCCATATCAAAGCTCTTTTCCTAAATTCTTGAGTATAAGATTGCACATTTTTACCCTTAGCTTGCCTAAAGTTTTGCCAATCCATAAGAGCTTTCTGCATGTATGCTAATGGATTAAACCGCCTTCTTATTGAAACAAAAAAATCATTCCAAGAGGATAAAACCTTACCATGTTTCTTCATGTCCTCTTTGGTTTTTGCTTCCCACCAAATAAGTGTTGGACATTCCAATCTAAGAGAAGCAAGCTGAATTTTGGTTTCATTGTCCTTGATTATTTGTATCCTACAATACACTTCAATCTGACGAATCCAATTATCTAATTCCTCAGCATCTACCTCTCCATTGTACATATGCGATTCAAACTTAATATCAAGCTTTAGCAAAGGAGTTTGACCATGTCCTTTTGGAGAATTTGGAGGTGTTTTCCTTTGTGAAAGGGTAGAAGAAGTAGAAGACAACGATGGGGATGATGGATGTGAAGGTGGTGGTTTGTCACCATTCCATCCATTCCATTTTGGAGGCTTTTCTCCTTTTCCTCCATCTCATTTTGGAGGTTTTGAGCTCTCTCCATACAACCTTGCATTTCTCTCTTCATAAAGAACTTTTACCATTTCAGACATCTCAAAGAATGCTTTTATGATATTTCTTTCATCTTTAAACATCCCTTCAGGACCTTCTTCATGTGTTGTGACTATTGAATCTTAATGTGTGTTTTTTCTCCTTGAAACAATTTGAGATCTTGGCTCCATAAGTTATCCTTCTCCTCTTTTGAGCTTCAACCTTGTAAGCATAAGAAAAACACTTGCAAACAAATCAAACCTTTAAAATAACATGTTGCTCTGACACCAAAATGATCTGAATATGTAAGCTTGAAGATTTTTAAAAATTTGAAAGTGAAAATTATATGTGTTTTGGGTAGAGGATAAATTTACTAAAAACATAAAAAAAAGTGAATTTAACCATAAATTACAGCCAAAAAGAGACAAAATAAGCTTATCTGAAACACATAACATGAAACATGATAAAGGAGTTCACCCGTCTCCTGGGCTACATCTCCTAGTCCAGCGTCCAATGCAGGGTCTCTTTCATTAAGTTCTCAAAAGTGTGTTTACATGCTTTTACATAGCTCAAACATCAAAATTGATGTCTCCAATGGATCGAGCACTGTCAAAAACCCCCATTTTGGTTCTTTTTGCACCTCATTTGGCCAAAAATTGAGTAAGTTATGCACGTTTTAAGTTTTTGCTCAATTCCATAGCTAATCATCCTCCAATTCGGCCCAAACCTGGCTTGTGTGCCCCAAATCCAGAATCGACATGCAAATATGGTCTACAATCCCACCCGACGGGTGAAATTATAGGATGGTTAGTCCACTCATTTAGACCCCCATCCTGAAAATTTCAGTCATGTGGCACACATACGACCGCATAGGGGGTTGAGGTTCTAGGGCCTAACTCTGCCATCTATTTAGCCCCTCCGAATAGGCCATGCTCCTGGTTGCATTAGTTCCTGGTCACCAGGGGGGTTGGCCCCTTATCTCCGTCGCGCCCTTGGTCCTATGGTTTTTCATGTGTCTTGGGGATGGCCCCTTCCTCTTTTTTGCGTGCCCAGTTACATTGGTCCATCATGGGGCCTTGGGGATGAACCCCTCCTCTTTTCCACGCATCCGATTCTTTGTTGGCTTTGTCAATGATATGTGTTTGAGGTTGTGGTAGTGGGTCGGGCTAAGGCCTAACCCCTTGGCCCCTCCACCTGCGGTCCATGGGTGCTGGGGTGGCCAGGGGCTAGGGGTTAGCCTAACCCCCTTACCCAATATCACATTTTACAAACTTTATATAGATAATGTGACCCATAGGTAGTAAGTGCCACCACGCAACACAATGGAAAAGCAATGCCCTACCACTCAGTTGGTCCATTGTTCAATTCCTACCCAAGCCATTCAACCTTCCACCAAAATTTTGGACCAACCTATAGAGGTCGCATGGCTACCACTGGTTGGCCCACGTGGCCCTCTACTATTGGGTTCATATACACAGTCAATGTAAAAAATAATAAAAAATTTTGAACCTTGGGAAATATAAAAAAAATTCTAAACATTAGAAATTTTGAAAATTTTGACCAATCTAGTAAGGCTATGTGGCCCAAATTGTCCAGTCACCTATCCTTTTTGGCCAAAATTTACATGTTTAGCAATTCTATAAGATCATGATGTCAGGAGCATACGATATCAGTTTTGAGTGAAATGAATTGAGTTGGATCAAAATTGCCAATATCTATCGATTCGTTCAAGTTTTTAGCTATGTCACACACTTTGAATTTTGAGGACTAATTTGATCCCCTGGATCAGAGTTGCAATATACTCTTCTCATGGATCATTAGCTTGCTACAGGGGCCCACAATATTCAGTAGTAAGAGAATCAATGTCATTTGGTGTAGTCAGATACTGAGAAGCGCATAACAGTGTTGATAGTAGAGTAGGAGGCTCAATAGAAAAGTTAGCAGCAACGCAGATTCCCTAATAGAAAATTCAAAGACTAGTAGCAGTCAGATGCTTAGGAGACAATTGCAACTCAGAGGCACAATTGAGTTAGTTTTTTGGATGTTTCTGAGTTGTAGTTGTTGTAGTAGCAACAACAATAGTGAGAGGTAGTGTTATTTGTGCTATAGTACATTCCACATGAGCTGGATAGGGGTTGTGCAGAATCCTTTTCTTGCTAAGAGGGAGTTTTAAAATTGTAGCAAGAAAATGATTCATTTGAATTGTGCCTTAGTGTTAGGTCCCTATAATACTAGTGATTACCCTATTACTATTGTATTTGTATCCCTTATTAATATTGTTGTGCCCCTATTGTCCCCATATTGTTATTATTGTGCCCCATAGAATCCCTCTATTGTTATTTTTGTGCCTTTATATTATTATTGTTAGGCTAGCTTGGTTATATTGTGACCCCTTAAACTCCTATAAATAGAAAGGAGGTTTTGTCATTTGTATCATCAAAGAATTGTTCATTTATGTAATGTAAAGGAGGTTTCCCCCTCGAAGAGGCTGAATTCTAAGGCGTTCATCTATCTTTTCTATCCTTTTGTGAGTTGGTTTCATAACATTTGGTATCATAGCTTTGGATTCTAGGGTTTCGCTGCTCCAAACAGGTCATCGTGGAATTTGCACTATAACTTTTTTCTGCGACGTTTTAGATGCTAAAACAAAAACCCATTTGGATTGAAATTGTTCTAAACCTCAGGTCCGAAATTCAGATCTTTTTGCACTATATTTGTGGAGATATGATCTGAGAAAGTTTCCCTTTTTGCAGACTCTCGAATTACATTCCAAACAGGTGACCTGGGGAAAATAGTCATAACTTTTGTTTTGAGCATCATATTGAAATTTCATAAGAAGATACAGAAAGAGGACAGACTGTAGTTTCCTTTGTATATTTTTTAGATGCTAAGGTCAAAAAAGTGACACGCGGCACTTCATACAAGTTCGATCTTCTTAAAAGGTATATAATCAGGTCATCTTTGGAGATTGTGCATAACTCTTTCTTGCAGAATCTAAATTTGATCAGACTGGTGGCATTGGAAAGAGGACGCAGAGGGCTACTATAGGTCGCAATTTCAGAACTGGAAGATCTGAAATTACAGAGATACATCATATGCAATATTGAAATCCTACAAAGTGAAAAAAGGTGTGTAGATTTTTTAACATTTTGCATAAGCTTGGTTTGAAAAATTAGTTTGAAGAAATTCCAAGGGCATAGTGAAGCATTATTATTGGTAACTGATGCCCCGAGGAAAGAAAATGCAAAAACCTAGTAAGCAACCTGAAAGCTCTAGCATGACTCATGAAGAAGAGTAAGAAATGCAACATGATATATCAAAATTACGAGACCAAGTGCAACAAATTTCACTTGCACAAAAAGTAATAGAAGCTAAGATGGATGGTCTAAAGAAAGGTGTAGAAGCTAAGATGAATGATGTGGAAGCAAAGATGAACGGCATGGACGATAAGATGGATGAATTGAAGATAAATTTGAATAAGTTGCTACAATAAATGGTCACTAATGGTGAAAGGGTAGTAAAGGAAACTCATGATGAGAACAAAAGAAATGTTAATCATGATTTCATAGACTCTAATGTTGGATTGAAGACCCACCATATTCCAAAAATCGATATGAGGAAGTTTTATGGCAAGAATCCCGCAACATGGATACTACAGATAGAGCAATTTTTCGATCTCCATAATGTGCAAAACACACAAAAGGTACGTATTGCAACTTTATATTTGGAACCAAATAAGCTTGTATGGTATCGATGGCTTTGCTCTCGTAAACAAATTGTCACTTGGGCAATTTTTACGGAAGAAATGACAACACATTATGAGGATACCAAAAGCAACACCTTTTTTAGCCAATTGATAAGTCTCAAACAAAAGGGTTCAATGATGGAGCACATTGACTTCCAAAAATTGAACATAAGGGTAAAAGATATTCCGGAGGAGCATAGGATTAATGTGTTCATAGGGACTTTAAACGATAATATCCAACATGAGGTTTGCCTTTGGGAACCTGATTCATTTGAGAAGGCATTCAAGTTAGCAAGAAAAATGGAAAGCAAAATTATGGCAACGAGGAAGCCTACTACTCACAACTATAAAGATGGAAGTGTTGCTGCGCTTAGCCTTCCACAGCCTATAAGGTTGACACCACAACAATTGGAAGAAAAAAGAGCAAAAGGGCTTTGTTACAGTTGTGATAGAAAATACACTAAAGGTCATAAGTGTGCTGAGAAGAAATTATTCTACATAGATTGTGAAGAGGAGGAAGACAAGGAACAAGAAATGTCAAAAGAAGAGGATATACTCCAGGAAAAAACCTAGATAAATAAGAAATGAATCCAACCATATCTTGTAATGCATTGGATGGAATTACCACTCCTCAAACTATCAAGATAGAAGGACATATCAAGAAGAAAAGGGTAATAGTGTTGATTGATTCAGGAAGTACCCACAATTTTATTCATTGTAAGATAGCAAAAGAATTGAATTTCTTCCTATATCCAGCACCAGAGTGTCAAGTGATGGTTGCAAGTGGAGGAACCATAAATTTCTCTAGAAAGTGCCATAATATCAAGCTATCCATGGGAGAATATGTATTGAATAGCCCAATGCTTTCCATTCCAATGGGAGGTGCAGATGTTGTACTAGGAGTCCAACGGCTACAATCCTTGGGTACAATAGCTTTTAATTTTCAAGAATTTTTCATGAAATTTTCTGAAGAAGGAAAGGAAGTTGAATTAAGGGGTATTGCAGAGAAACCGGGAAAGATAATCAGCTCTAACGGTATGAAAAAGCTTCTAAAAAAGGAACAATGAGGTGTCATTGCACAATTATGTTTGCTAGATGTTTCCAGATTGAAATCATTTATTTCTCCAGATCTCCAAAAAGTCTTGGACAATCATTCCAAGGTATTTGAGACTCCTAAAGGTCTCCCACCTATTTGTAATCATGATCATGCTATTCATTTGATTCCAGGAAGTGTTCCTCCCAACATCAGGCCGTACAGATAACCCTATGCCCAAAAGAGTGAAATTGAACGTATGGTTGCAGAAATGCTAGAGGCTGGTATATTGCAATCTAGTCAAAGTTCTTTCTCTGCTTCAGTAGTATTGGTGCACAAGAAGGATGGATCATAGCGCATGTTTTCAGATTATAGGGAGTTCAACAAGCTCACTATTAAAGATAAGTTTCCCATTCCTGTCATTGATGAATTATTGGATGAATTGCATGGATCAGTTTACTTCACCAAGTTGGATATTCGTTCAGGATATCATCAAATCAGAATGAAGACTGAAGAAATTTCGAAAACAACATTTAGAACTCATGAGGGTCATTATGAATTTTTGGTCATGCCTTTTGGCCTTACCAACACACCTTCTACATTTCAAGGTTTGATGAATTCCATTTTCAAACCCTTCCTTAGAAAATTTGTGTTAGTATTTTTTGGTGATATACTAATCTACAACAAGTCTTGGAAGGATCATGTTGAACATGTTGACAGGGTGCTACAACTATTGGAGGAGAAACAATTATATGCAAAAATATCCAAATGTTTCTTTGGAGTACAAGAGGTGGAATATCTGGGTCATATTGTATCTCATGAAGGAGTTAAGGTAGACCCTAGCAAAATTAAAGCCATTAAGGAATGGAAAATCCCCACATCCATAAAGCATTTGCGAGGATTTCTCAGGTTGACAAGGTATTATGGCAAGTTTGTTAAGAATTATGGGAGAATAGCAGCACCTCTAACAACATTATTGAAGAAAGATGCATTTTCATGGACTCCAGAAGCAACAAAGGCCTTTGAACATCTTAAAGAGGCAATGTGCCAAGCACCGGTCTTAGCTACTCCGGACTTCACAAAAACCTTTATTGTGGAATGTGATGCTTCAGGAAATGGAATAGGTGCTGTTTTAATGCAAGATGAAAGACCCATTGCTTTCGAAAGTCATCCAATCAAGGGAAAGTTTTTACACAAAGCTATTTATGAGAAGGAAATGTTGGCAATACTACATGCACTTAAGAAATGGTGACCCTACCTAATGGGAAGACACTTCAAGGTAAAAACAGATCATGATAGCCTTAAATACTTTTTAGAACAAAGACTATCCTCTGAAGAGCAACAAAAATGGGTCACAAAGATGTTGGGTTATGACTTTGAAATCATCTACAAAAAAGGGAAGAAAAATGTTGTGGCAGATGCACTCTCAAGAAAGGATGAGGATGTGGAAGCATTGTTGTGTGCCATTTCTATTATCCAACCAGATTGGATAAATGAAGCAAGGGAGGAATGGAAGAATGACGAAGAAGTGTGGAAACTTATTCGAAAGTTACAACAAGATTCTAGTACATATGATACATTTAGCTGGAAAAATGATTCGTTATGGTACAAAGATCGCTTATATCTCTGTAAGAATTCCCAACTCAAACAAAAGATTCTTATGGAATTGCACACTTCTCCCTTAGGAGGGCACTCAGGATTTTTAAAAACTTACCACATGGTTAAGAAGGAATTTTTCTGGGATGACCTTAAATCAGATATTCAAAAGTTTGTGGTGGAATGTTTGGTTTGCCAACAAAATAAAGTTGAAACAATTAAGACCCCAGGTCTATTACAACCTTTATCCATTCCAAGCCAATGTTGGGAGGAGGTTTCAATGGATTTTATCACAGGTTTACCCAAGTCTGAGGGAAAGAGTGTCATCATGGTGGTAGTTGACATAATTAACAAGTATGCACACTTTTGTGCATTATCACATCCATTTAAAGCCAGTACAATTTCTACTGCATTTATGGAAACAATTCAAAAGCTACATGGAAACCCAAAGATTATTGTTAGTGACAGAGATCCCATTTTCATTGGAAATTTTTGGACAGAATTATTTTCTTGTCTTGGTACTCAGTTAGCTCATAGCTCGTCTTATCATCCTCAATCTAATGGGCAAATTGAGATAGTAAATAAATGTTTGGAAGGATATCTTCGTTGCTTTGTATCTGATAAACAGACACAATGGGTCAAATGGTTGTCTCTAGCTGAATGGTGGTATAACACTTCCTACCATACTGCAACAAAAATGACTCCATTTATGGAACTTTATGGATATCAGCCACCATCCATCACATCATATTTGAGAGAAAATTCTAAGGTTCAAGCAGTGGAACATCACATCAAGCATCAACAACAAGTTCTCCAACTCTTAAAGGATAACCTCGTGTTGGCACAAAATAGAATGAAGCAACAAGCAGATCAACATCACAGCGAAAGAAGTTTTGATGTAGATGATTGGGTATTCCTACGAATACAACCATATAAACAAATGTCCCTCAAGCAAGCTAAGAAGGATAATAAATTATCACCAAGGTATTATGGTCTATACAAGGTGTTGCAAAAGATTGGTACTATGGCATACAAATTGGAGCTTCCTGCAGCTTCTCGAGTGCACCCGGTTTTCCATGTTTCATGTTTAAAGAAGGTTATAGGTGACAAGCTCCCAGTTCAAACAATATTGCTAGAACTTGACGAGGAAGGAAAAATTATATTGGAACCGGAAGCAGTCACAGAAACAAGAAATTGACAGCTACGAAATCGATCAATTTCAGAGTATCTCATCAAGGAGAAGAACTTATCCACTGAAGATTCCACATGGGAGGATGATAATTTTATACAGAAGCATCCAGAACTACTCAAGCGTTGAGGAAAACACTTTTTTTGAAGGAGAGGGGCATGTTAGGTCCCTATAATACTAGTGATTACCCCATTACTATTGTAGTTGTATCCCTTATTAATATTGTTGTGCCCCTATTGTCCCCATATTGTTATTACTGTGCCCCATAGAATCCCTCTATTGTTATTTTTGTGCCTTCATATTATTATTGTTAGGTTGGCTTGGTTATATTGTGACCCCTTAGATTCCTATACATAGAAAGGAGGTTTTGTCATTTGTATCATCAAAGAATTGCTCATTTATGTAATGTAAAGGAGGTTGCCCCCTCGAAGGTGCTGAATTCTAAGGCGTTCATCTATCTTTTCTATCTTTTTGTGAGTTGGTTTCATAACACTTAGTCAAATGGAAAAATTCAATTTTCCACATCAGCAGGATGACTTGGATTGCAATTATCTAGAGTGGCATGGCCTTGTCTACTAGTTAAGTAAGTAAATTAAATTTTGTAGGCTAGAAGTAGAGTTGTGCATGAGTTGATTGTTAAGATCTAGAAATCTAGTTGAATTATTTTTAGATAAACTCAGTTAGGTAAGCCCTAGTCACTAGTTGAGTCAATAGGAGTTCAGTTGAGTAGTTATAACAATGGTTAACTCACTGATCCCTCAGTTAACTAGTCAATCAGCTAAAAATAGAACCAAACATGCATGGAATTCAAATTTTCTAGTTGAGTGGATGGAAAAGGCACATTTGTATTTATAATTGTATATTGTTGAGTGTACACTGATTTTGCATTGATAACGTGATCAATTCCCCTTGGATTTGCGCAAATAAATAGGGAATTCACATATTATTTAGGAGCTAATTTCCTCCCAGATTGCGCAATGAAATAGGAGGTTGGTTGAGGCTTGAATTGGCTAAGCCTTGGCCATATCAGTTCAAGAAGTAGGATAACAATTTTACAGTGTTGGGTGTGCTTCATAGTTGAAGGAAAACATTGTAATTGTTTCTCTTTCTCATCTAAACTAATGCAAAGTGGCGGAGCAGTTTTTCCTAGTTGGGTTCCCCCTATAAAATCATTGTGTTCCTTGTGTTTTTATGGTTGCATGTTATTGAATTTGTTTCTTTCATGTGTTTTCCTTTCTGCAAAATAGTAGAACAATTTTTTGTCTCTTGATTTCAGTTGGCTTTCATTAGCAGTAGTGAATTTCTTGCAATTTCTACAAGACTTGGTGAGAAAAAGAATGATTATCCTTCTTAGAATCAAGCATGTCATGGAAAGGCAAGCTACCACTGACTTTTGACTCCATAGTAGACTTGATGGAGCTAGATTAAATTTTAAAATGTTGAAAAAATTCTCATGTCCATGAGGCTAGATGATAAAGGTGTCATTTACAAACATTTTCCATAGTTTAGGCCATAATTGGGATGAAGCCAAATCCTGGGATTCAAAATATTCCATGAACAAGTTAGCTACAATAGGGGAGAGTGGAGAACCCATGGTCACTTCGCATGTATGCTCATAGAATTCACCTTCAAAGTTGAAAAAGGTGGAGGTAAGGAAAATATCGACCAACTTGGTTGTGTCGGGATCGGTAACGTGATTAATCACCTCAATAGCCTCATTGATATGGATATTGGCGTGCAAAGAATCCACATAAGATCAAATAAGAATATCACCAAGGTCAAGGTTAAAACCTTTTAACTCATTGACAAAAGATGAAGAACCCTCAACAAACGAATCTGTGAGGCCAACAAGGGGCTCGAGCTTCCTAACTCAATGTTTAGCTAGGAGACAAGTCAACCCACTTATAGTATTGACAATGCGTCTAAGGGGTGCTCCTTCCTTATGAATATTAGGAAGCCCATATATCCTAGGAGTAAGAGGGTTCCTCTCAATAAACATGTGACTTATTGAATTGACGGAGCTATTAGATTTAACAGTTAAAAAGACAACTTTCAAGATTTTCTTCAATGGGTACTTACTTAGCTTCCTATAGCTACCACTTTTATGAAGGTGATCCAACATTTTTATTTTGTAATCATCCTTATCTAAGATAACAAATGCTAAACAAATTATTTAATTTTTATAAAATTAGCAATTATTTTAACTATATTTTTTAATAAAAATTTGAACTAATATTTATACTTATACTCATACTCACCAATAATACTAAAATAAGTAATTAAATAATAATGATTTCACTTTACAAATATATTTGCTCTTTTAGCGAAATCACTCTCGTACAACAAAATACTTGAGATAACAAATATTTTATCATTTATAAACCTCCATTGTTTAAAACTACAAATCATCTATTTAAATAAATCAATGTTATCTTCCAATGGCCCAATAATGTCATAAAATTTATCTATGTATAATTTTCACAGATATATAAAAAACATAATGGTAATTATAAATTTTATTAATCACAATGAGTTATTATAACTCATAAATATGATATATTTCATAATATTAGTATATTCATATAAATTAAATAGTTAGTACATGTGGATAGGCATCCATTCATAATAAACATCAAAGCACTTACTTTAAAATACATCTCATATTGCTCAAATTATGAAAAATAAAAATAAAAATCATAAAAACTAATTAAATTATAACTTTATTTCAAATTATTATTAATTATAAGCATAAAAACTAAATTGGTCATTGTTGCATTATGAAGTTATGTAAATTGTGAAATTGGTGGTTCAAATCACTTGTGGGTGTTTACCCCTAATAAAAATATTAATTATAAAAATAATTAACATATAAGTTAAACATATATACATTTTTTTTTCCAAAAAAAGAAATTTAGATGTCATTCCATTGAAAATAAAAGGAGTACATACTCTCTCTAGTGTCTTCATACCAAGCAAAACTAATAAACCCAACAAAAATTTTGTGTTCAAGTTCTACAAGCAAAAAAAACTAAAAAACATAATTGTTCCCAGCATAAACATGATTGACTGTATGGTTAACTTAAGAGGCATATAAATGTATCTGAAAATTGGCATAAAAAATCCCTCTAAGACAAAAAAGAGACCCTCCTATATAACTAAACAAAACAGGAAATACCACAAACCACATAAAGCACCAAAGGTAGTCATAAAGTTGTGTTGTCAAAGTTTTCAAAGTTGAAGAGGTTGTGGGCATTGGGTAGTGGGGAGTTGAATTCTCCCCCTTCCCACCAGTGCTTCATCCTAGTATTTTTCAAGCAAGGTGTTGCCTTCCTCCGCTAGTAAGCCTCTCTTTGGGAGGGAGTCTGTCTCACTATTCAATTCCATGTGAATGTGCATAGCAAATAATAAATGGAAGTGCTCCTTCAATGACAGGATTCTGTCTAGCCAGCATTGTAAGTGAAGAACTTATAAGTTGATTTTATTGTTCAACCAATCTACAACAACCCTTTTGTCCACAAAAATCTGTAATTTTACAACCTCCAATGATGAAAAAATATATAAAAGGGCCCAAGCTACTATGGACTCTGCTTTGGTGTTGGATCTACTCCCTGCATTCAACCAGAAATGAACTGTAGAATTGTCCGATAGATAAATATGACCACCACAGCTACAAATGTCTAGTTGTTGAGCCCCATCAAAGTAACCAGTGTAATCCATCATGGAAGACCTCGAAACATAGTTGAAACGAAACTTGTTGGATTAAATAGGCTGAAGATAGTCATAGAAGAACCCTAGAACTTGTGGAACACTCCATGAAATGTTGAAGTGAGGACCTTCAAAGATTCGTTTATTGCGGACTTTCCAGATGCCCCATGCAATAAAGATCGACGTAAACTTAAAATGACCCATATTATGTACCCAACATCTAACACAAGTTTCTAGAAAATTGACAGGCCCGACATCTAGAAGATTAAGAGAGAACAAAGCTTTCTGCCATAATACCTTGGAAAATTCATAGGAGAAGAAAAGGTGTTCCATATATTTCGAACCCTACATGCACAAGGTACATATGTTTGGGCCATTAAATCCCCTAAAAATCAAATTATCCTAAGTTAAGATCATGTTTTCTAATGCCAACGAGGTGAAACATGTAATTTTCTGCGGGATTGCCCATTTTCGAATATTTTGCTTCCACCAATTTACACCGGAAAAAACAACATGCTCACTGATAACATCATATGCCCATTTAGTTATTACCTAACTCGTGGTTTTGTTCCCCAACCATGTTGTGGTATGCATTCTATTGAGAGAATAAGCTCACTACATGATAATTTTGTGACTTAGCCATCCAACTGAAAGTTGGAGTTCCCTGAAGACCCAGGTCATGAGATGTGATCCATCAACCATTTTTCCAATCATGTGCACGAGGTAGGTAGACCTCACTAATCTTGTATATCCCACGAACATTCAAAAGAGTGATGAGTTAAATTGACGACTTATAAAATGGTTCTCCTCAAATGAAAGGGTTTATGCCCAGACAATCATTATCTCCCCGACCTACTTTCCAAGCCATCCATCTTCTAATTCATCAAATTGAATCCAACAAACCCCTCCAAATATTGGATCCCCAAATAAAATTAAAATTGTTTCCAGACCAGACCCAATCCACAATTGATTGATTCTTCAAATATTTATATGCAACAACATTGTTCCATATGCGAGAGCCTGTCAACAACATCCAAAGGCTTTTCATGGCCAGAGCTAAACCAAATATGTGAGGGTTTTTGAAGTCCCAACCCCCACAACCTTTTGGTTGCAAGAGCGTCTCCCATTTTCCCAGATGAAAGCCACATGTTTTCTTCTATAATGCGCATAAAAATTAAACATAGTTTGTTTGATCCACTTAAAGCTGATTTTGCAACCTTGGATAGTGTGAGCTAGTAGACAGGTATACTCTCCAAGAACGATTTCACCATACATTTAAAAAAACATGGAACAAGATTGGTAACCATGAAGATTTACCCTCGATTTACCAAGGAAATTCTTTATTTGTAAATAGACTTTGTTACAATACCATGACTTACAATACCACATGCCCAAAAAACCACAACTTGCTTGACATTAAAAAACTTTTTATAATTAAAAATAAATATACACATTTTTATTTACTAAAATAAAGAAAATGTAAGAGTATTCTATTACTCAAATTTTATGTAAAAGTACATAGAATACCTCCAATATATAGCAATGGAGAAGGCCCAATGTTGGATAAGGATAACTACAACAACTGAATAGATGCTAGTCCCTATGTAATCTTAGAATACTTAGCTCATAGGGAAATGAAGCGTTGAAAAATTCAACTCTAACACCACCCCTTGAGAGAAACATACGTTGTAACTAAAGAAAAAGGAAAACAAATAATGGGTCCTGGCAATGAGGCCTAATCAAGTACCTGTGTAAAAATTCTTATAAGTTGAGAAAGACAGAAAAAATCGTAGGAAAAAACTACCCCCCAAAAAAGAGAAAAAGATGCGAGTGCTCAAATTATCATGGAGCTAAAATTGTAGATCCCATAATGATCCACTTAATGGCAAGAACATAGGTCTGCTCTGTTATAGCTCCAAATCTCACTCTTATGGTTTGTGATGCTGCACTCATGGCCTAGGGCAACCCCTCCTTCCAGACCTGGTCCTAAAATTTAAAAAACAGTGTTTTATCCCTTATACGCGACATTGCCCTGAGTTAAACGCATGTATACACGGGTCTGTGCATACCAACCCGCGTATATGTATTAAAACACTTAAAAAATTATAAAACTCCTTATTTTCGGGTGGAGATCGCGGGTTTTACCTGTTGATCACCTGTTAGTGCCCATGGCCCAACTGTTTCCAACCAACTCCCAACTAAAAAACTACTTTGGAAGAGGTATAAAAAGACCTCAAAGGGAAGGCTTAAGGGAGGAGAGAAGAGAGAGAAAGGTTATTATGCTGAGATTTTTCCCCTGACCAGGTCTGAAGTCCCTTGTGCCTTCTGCACTTCCCCCATTTGTACAGGAAACCCTTGTTTCCTTGTGTGTTGATGTTCATCCACCATTTATGACATCATGGAGTGAGTCATGGAAGGAGTTTGTTAGAGGCTTGAGGCTGGCACGGATCTGGAAGGAAGCTTTGCTTGGAGCCTGCTGAAGGTGACTCGGGTGAAATTATTCCTTTTTATGTACTTTATTTGTCTATAATAAAAGAAACACATGTCTTGGTTCCCGATATAAATCTTCTTTATGTTTATGGTATTCATGTTTAGAATTCATATGTAAATGGTTGTTTGGATTTCATAACTAACTACCTTTATTTATAACATGAAGATGGTTTCTTTATAAGATTTTGTCCATATACTGTTGTGTTCTTTGGAATTGGTTGTTTTGCAGGACAAAAGAGAAGAAGGGAACTCCAAGAAGGGTTTGGACCCTAAGGGCCTTCTCAAACGTAGGACCTAAGGTATGTACCCTTTACAATAGAATTTTATTATAATAGCATCATGGCTGTGTGAATGTGTGAATGTGTGTTTCTTTGAATAGATAACTTTCAGTCTGCTAGGGTTTCAACCCAAAAAGCCCTAGGGGAACATTTCCCTCCAACAGAATTGGCGACTCCGCTGGGGACAACACACTTGATGTTCCTAGTTTTGGGTGTTTTCAAGCCAATCAGGGCTCAGCTACCTTGTCTGCTTGCTGTTACTGTTTGCTCTGTTCTTGAATTTGAAGTTTTGCCAGTTTCTTCAGTTTGTTTTTTTATTTTTCTTTAAACCTTTTATATACGCTGTTTTTCTTAGTTACAGAAGCGTATGTATGCATGTTTCTTTAAGTGAACCCACGTATACGCAGGTTTCCTTAGTTACAGTAGCGTATACACACAATCTATACATAAGTACAGTCACATATATCTCGCAATTTTCAAGATTTGTAAATCTTTTTGTCTCTGAAGGTTTGTCTGGTAGTTTGAGTCAGTCTGAAACAGTCACTTTCCCGTATCAGTTTTTGTTTCTACAGCGAGTATCTTGTTCCGAATTCTCTCTGATTATAAGGAGTATTGGTCTTGTTTATGTTGTTGCAAGCGTCACCTTTTCTTGTTCAAGCACGCAAGGTTTCTTTTTTGGAATCTTAGCTGCTCTGATTCATCAGGGTAGGGAGATTGTTCTCAATCTTCATGTCAAATCTTGATTTTGGTGACTTTTTGTTTGCTTGACAAAACCACTTTTTGTGACCATTCGCTTCTTTGTTTCATGAAAGTTTTTCATTGACACTTTCTTGAAATTTGTCTTTTTGATCCTTTTGGTTATTGTTGCCAAAGCTTTCATTGCTGCTTTTGATTGTTAAGAGCATCCTTAAACAGATCTATTTTTGTTGAGTTTTCATCCATTGTGTGGTGTCAATTTGCAAAAGTGTTTGTTGCCTATTCTTCAATCACAAGTTTCAGTGTTGTTGAGAGCATTTTTTGAAAAGACTTTTTTGTTGTTGCATTTGAAGAAAATCTTTTTGAAAAACTTAGTTTTGCTTTCTTGAACTTGGTTTTCATTTGGTTTCCTTTTAGTGAATGAAAGTGCTTTATGTTTGTCTTAAGACTTGTTTTTAGTGTTTAGACGAAATGAATGGTAGCATCTCATATTCCATCTAGACATTTTAAGTGGCAAGATAAAGATTGATGAGCAAGAAACTTTCATTTTTTGTTTTTAGAGTAGTTTTGAATCTTGCATCGGCATATATTTGTTGCATTAGGATAGATTTTCATACCTTTTTAGGCATACATAGCTTTGTTAACTTTTGTGAGTGTGAAGCATGAATTAACGAAAAGAAAAGAAAAATTTGTTTTATTAGAAGTTCCTCTGAACCCTATAGAAATTGCTCTTCATCGAAAAACGAAAAAGTGCATGTGCATGTAGTTAAGTTTTTATTAATTTCTTTTGCATCAAAAAACACCACTAGTTTCACTTTTGTTACCTTGTGACTTAAAGAACAACCTATTTTAAAATCAAGCGCTAACTAAAATTCACTAGAACTTTTTGTTTAAGTTAGTTACACCAACAAGTTTAGGATTTTAGGGCCTTGGATTAGGTGAGTGGAGAGTTAACTCTCCAAGGCCATTTAAACGTCAAACATAGGAGTCTGAATAACGAGAGAAAATCCAATAGCGTTAGGAAGACCAGGAAAGCTCCGGATCTGGGAGTTAAGCACGAGGGTCTGTGAAGACAGGGAAGAGAGATACCCCCTCTCCTACTTGTCTAAACTTACCTCATGACTGTTTCGCCTGGCTTCTGTGAGGAGTTAGTATCCATAGTTGCTACTCCTAGGGATCTACACAGGTGGCTGCGGAGGGGAATCCCGTGGCACCTGAGGTCGATGTTGCATCACTCTCGACAGTACTACTGGAGGGCACCCTTACGAAGCTTGGGGGCTTGCACCGGCGCAGGCTATTGTTAGGAGGTCAGCGTAACTTCCTTTGATACCTTCGTTGATAGGACTAGGCCCTCATCATCCCAGAATATCTTCGGAAGGCCCCTTAATTCACTTTCTTGTATTTTGGTGTCCGGTCCTAATCACCTGGAGCGGAAATACTTGGAAGTTGTTTGACTGGTTGTTATCTTTAGGGACTTTATAGTGTGTGCTCTGTGCTCTTAGTTGGCCTAGCTTTCAATTTTTTGAGTCTTTAGTTAGATCATAACAAAAAATTCAAAGTGGCTAACCGATCTCCCAGACGGTCTCGAAGACTTCGTGGTCTTTCACCACCAAGTTTAGAGCCTTCTCCTAGAAGGCACAGCGGTAATACTACTGGTGGGTTTCATCCCACGGCAGTTGATGCATCAGGGATTGATCCTACTCTCGGGGGCATTAGTGTTCAAGCAAGGCCTGGCACTTCCGAACAAGAGAGGGACACTCTAGTCCTTTCTCGAGTTCTCTTTCAAGCGAAGAATAACTTAGAGGTAGAAGAACTCTCAGATTCGTTAGCGGCTCTGAATTCTCCACTACCATCTAGTCATCCAGACGTAATACAATACGTTGGGACTCCGATGCATAGACCGTCAAGTCTAGGTTACGCTACGCACTTACCATCGATGACCACTACTAGAAACATGGCTTCTACAAGTGCTACGACTATGAAAGCTCCAACATCGGTGCAATGGGGAGGAACGATTTCCATCTCCTTTGCTTCCCTTTTTGGATCTTTTGCTAGCACATCTTTAGTTGGGTCTACCTCCATTCTGTCCATGAGTGGAAATGCCCAAACCAATGCTTTTGGTACTAGATTCTTCCCATTTGGCACCCACTCACAGGGTATTTCATCGGTTCCGTTTAGTGCCACTACGTCCATGATGGGCGGATCAGCTTCATTCCAGGGTTTTCCTTTCGGAAGTGGTCATATACCACATTCCAACCCGACGATAGGATCCATGCCTTTTTCTAATGTAGGACAAAGCAGTAATCCTTTCCAAGGTTGGACTAACCCTGGGGTTAGTGGCGCGGGAACTGGGAATCCATTTATCGGCCAACAAGGGAATAGGCCGTACTCGACGGTTAGCTCATTTCAAAGTATTCCTCCCTTAGCTTCGGCTTGGAATCCGTATCAGGGGTTATCAATTCCTTATAATCCTTTAGGAGGAAACTTTGTTGGTTATGGAGGCTTTGCAGCCGGAGTTGGTCAAACTCTGAATTTTGCTGGATCGCAAGGCTTGCCTTTTGGTTCAGCCGGTTCTACTGGTTACTTTGGGCAGCCTGGTGCCTTCCAAAACCTAGGACAATCTTTTCAGAACTTTGGGAGTTCCTCCCAGTTTGGGTGGAATCCCCAAGGTCCTCCTAGGCTTCCGTTTCTGGCAATGTTGAACTTGCGAGATCTCACTAAGTTAACAAATGATCCAATCAAGTACAATCTGGCCTGGCCTCCGGTCCCAACCAAACAACCTTTGGACATTCCAAAATTCGAAGGGAAGAGTGGTGAGGACCCAGGCGACCATGTAACCACATTCCATTTGTGGTGCTCATCTAACTCCCTTATCGATGATTCGATTAGTTTGAGACTCTTTCAATGCACCTTGACTGGTAATGCAGCCAAATGGTATATAGAGTTGCCAGGGGGCAGATTTACATCTTTCGCTGACTTAGCCAATATTTTCTTAAATCATTTCCAGTTGCCTGTCCGTTATGATGCCGGAACTAAACTTCTGGCCACTTTTCGTCAGGATAAGGCAACTCACATTTCTGACCATATTCAGGAATGGAGATGGAGAAAGAGGCTCATTAAAGCCAAAATCCCTCCGGAGTACCATCTCGAATGGTTTTTGAAATCTTTACAACCTGAGATCTCCAAGGATGTCTCCATGTCTGGAGTCTATTATGAGGAGCAAGCCATTTTTAGGGCCCAGCAATTAGAATTGATCTACTTTCAGTTTGGGATCCTAAAAAAATACTTGCCAGATGCTCCTGGGTCTAAGGTTGACATAGATAAGTCGAAGCCAGGTCCCCACGCGGATGGTATAGTTGGATCGGTAGACACAACTACCGTGAACTTGTTGAACCAATTGCAGTAGTTGTCCTTACAAACTGCTTCTAACAACCAAGTCACATTGTCTAATCCCCCGGTTTCCCAAACTTCTTCAATTAATGCCGTCCAATCTGATAACCCCAAAGGAAATCAAAATTCCAATGGGAAAAAGAAAGTACGAGGTAAGAAAAAGAACTAGGATGGGAAGCCTGATGCAAATAAGTCCGGCAACAACATTGGTGGTGGTAGAAATGAGTCTAGAAAGAAAGTCAAGTTTCCATGCAAGTTGTGCAGTGGAGACCATTTAACTCATCTCTGCCCTAAGATTGAAGATGCTCAACGCTTGTTAGGACAACAAGGGACTTCTAGTTCTCAGGCTGTGTTAACAAACCCTTTTCCCCAAGGGCAACAACTTCTTGCTGGCGCGAGTTCAAATCCTGGTACCTCTGCAGGGGGCAACCAGGAAGGGGAAAAATCATCGAATGTTTTCATGATGGGTTCTAACGTCCATGTGACTACTCGATCACATGATTATGGTGAAACCAAAACTTCCAAGGAAAAGACTGTTCTCGGAAATACCGACCTTCATATTGAGCGACCCCCTGTTGAGACTATACCACGGATACCAAAAGGTTCCGCTAAACGCGTGACTATTAATCCTAATGCTAGGGCCACCCAGAATTACTCCATTTTGGAGGATCTGGCTCAGAGTCCATGTGCCATGTCCGCTTTAGAGGTTCTCCAGTTGTGTCCGGCTCAGCGAAGTGCTTTACTTTCCGCGATTGGAGTAGTTGATCCAACTAACTCTTTAGTGCTCACTTTTGACATGTTAAATGTCAAAAAGAGGCTCCCTCATCAAATGGCTTTCCAAATAAAGTCTACATACCGGAAAATCAACATTTTTCGTATCGTTATAGATGAAGGAGCTTCCACGTGCGTCATGTCGATGTCATGCTGGAAGGCTATTGGATCACCTTCGGTTGTTCCTTCACCCACCGTCTTGACTGCATTTGATGGTCATTCTCATAAGCCGCATGGGATTATCTTAGCCTTTCCTATATGTGTTGGGGGGAAGGTCATCAATATTGAAGTCGAAGTCATAGATGCTAACCTAGATTATAATCTCCTATTAGGAAGGAACTGGGTATACGAAATGGATGCCGTTGTTTCGACTCTGTTTCGTGTCATTTGCTTTCCTCATGAGGGGAAAATCGTTAAGGTTGATCAAATGGATTATTGTCCAGTCGATCCTCAAGCAAGCTCTGACTCTACTGTTCCTTTAGTGGATAACCCTCGCCCGCCTACTGAGAATTTAGGAGTGGGAATGTATTCCTCATTGATGGGTACCTTTGATCTTCCCTCTCCTTTCGCTAAAATCAATGCCATTTCATCATCTAAGGGGTCTCCTCAGGAAGATTTCTTCCAAACTCGTTATTTTTCAGACCCTTGGACCTTGCCTCCACCTACGACCACATTAGTTGAAGGACAAGTAAATGGAATGGCATTCCCTATATCTGCAGTTGAGCTTAGATATCAATCTATCGTAGACTCTGCAGACAACCACTCTGCTCCTTTTTCCGAAGAGGAGTTAGATGATGATGTGGCCCCAACCTAGAGTCTTGATTCTACCTCTGCCTTGGACTACTTAGATTCAGTTTTACCTTCTGAAGAAGAAATCCTCGAAGTAATGATGGGTATAGATCGACCTTGGGAAGACTTACACCATCGTTCATACTTTCTTCCTCCATTGCAGGAAGTAGAATCTAGATTCTCCGAGCTCTGCACTAGTGATGTTTGTACGGTATCAAACCCTTTTGCTCCAGCACACATTCGTGCCGAAGGTAATATGTCGGTGATTTCAAAAACTATACCTATAAACATCTCTAGGGACCCTAACGTAATCGAGAATCTCTTCATCGGAATTGAATGTTCCTCTGAAGAAATTCAAATTTACACCAACCTTTCAAGGAATTTCGTGATGTATTTGCTTGGTCTTATGAAGAAATGCCTGGCATTGATCCTTCTATAGTTCAACATGAGATCAAGACGTATGAGAACGCCAAACTGGTTTGTCAAAGGCTTCGACCGGTTAACCCTAAGAAAGCAGCAGCTATCAAGGCTGAAGTTGAGAAGCTGCTAAAGGCGGGCTTCATATACCATGTTCCTCTTACTGATTGGGTTTCTAATCTAGTCCCTGTGGATAAAAAGCAAGGAACAATCTGAGTATGCATCGATTTTAGGGACTTAAACAAGGCTTGTCCGAAAGATAATTACCCCATGCCATTCATTGATCAAATTATCGACGAGTGTGTGGGTAACGAGTTTTTTTCCTTCATGGATGTTTTTTCGGGTTATAATCAAATTTCTATCCATCCTAAAGATCAACATAAGATAGCCTTTATATGTCCCTGGGGTACCTTTGCATATAGAAAGATGCCTTTTGGTCTTAAAAATACTGGAGCCACTTTTCAGCGGGCCATGTCATATGCTTTCCACAACATCAAACATGTCATTGAGGCATACTTGGATGATCTCGCTGCTCGTTCTCGAAAGAGAACTGATCACCCTAGTCATCTTCGATTGGTTTTCGAGCTATTCCGTTTTTATAAAATCCAGTTGAATCCAAACAAATGCGTTTTCACGGTTACGTCCGGTCGGTTGTTAGGTTTCATCGTGTCCAATGAAGGGATTTGAGTTGATCCCTTCAAGGTTGAGGCAATAATTTAGTTGCCTCCCCCATCCTCGATCCGACAACTTCAAAGTCTTCAAGGGAAGGCGAATTTCTTAAGACGGTTTATAGCAAACTATGCCGAGATCACTAAAGGGTTCATGCGTTTGCTACGGAAAGGAGTTCCATTTATATGGGACGACTTTGCGCAGTGATCATTTGATGCTTTGAAAAAGGCATTAGTCTCTACCCCGCTTTTGAGTCCACTGGATTATGGTAGAGACTTCCTTTTATATCTCGCTGCAGCAAAATCAACCATTGGTATGGTTCTCGTTCAGGAGGACGATGCTCTCACCGAGCATGTGATTTATTATTTGAGTCGAGGCTTAATAGGTCCTGAACTTCGCTATTCTTCGGTTGAGAAGTTGGCCTTAGCAACTGTCCATCCTGTCCAGCGGCTCCGTCATTATATTTTGCTACTCAAAACTTTTGTCTTAGCGGCAGTCAATCCATTTCAATTTGTCCTCAGTAGGCGAGCGATTGGGGGCAAATATAATTGATGGATAGTCATTCTGCAAGAATTCGATCTCGAGTTCTTGTCTGCAAAGTCTAATAAATCCATGGTTTTTTCGGAGCTAATTTTTGAGCTACCTTGCGGAGAGGATACTGTTTATGAGGAAAGTTTTCCCGACGAACATTTATTCCTCATCTCTTCACTCGACCCTTGGTATGGAGATATCATTGTCTATCTCCAGACTTCGAAGTTTCCCTCTACTTCCTCTAAGGATGAACGTCGCAAATTACGTCACCTGGCTAAAAACTATGTTATCATTGGTGACACATTATACCGTCGAGGGGTTGATTCAATCCTTCAAAGATGTTTAACCTTAGAGGAAGCGGAGTCTGTGCTCAATGACTGCCACAATGGAGCTTGTGGTGGTCATCTATCAGGGCTTGCTACAACCCAGCGCATCTTACGTGCCGACTATTTTTGGCCTTCACTCTTTAAAGACCGTGTGGAAGCGGTCAAATGCTGTCACCCTTGTCAAATTTTTACTTGGAAGATGCGCGCGCATCCAGCTCCTCTTTTTCCCGTTGTCACCGTCGGACCCTTTACTAAGTGGGGTATTGATTTTACGACTTGTAATCCGCCTTCAGCGGCAAATCACAGGTACATTATCGTGGCTGTAGACTACTTTACGAAGTGGGCTGAGGCCATGCCTACTTATAAGAACGATAGTGACACAACGACATTGTTTCTTTTCAATCAGGTTATCTCAAGATTCGATATCTTGAGAGAGATTGTCACTGATCATGGCAGTCATTTCCAGAATCAACTGATGTCTGAATTGGCTCGCAAATTAGGTTTCCGGCAGGAGCATTCGTCTCCTTATTATCCTCAGGCCAATGGACAGGTCGAGGCAGTCAATAAAACTCTTAAGACGATTCTCCAATGGACAATCGATAAAAATTGATCCAATTGGCACGTTATGTTGTATTCGGCTCTTTGGGCATACCGAACCTCTGTGAAAACGGCTACTGGTTTTACACCTTTTCAGTTGGTTTATGGGATGGAATCTATCTTTCTGGTTGAATGTGAAATTCCATCTCTTAAATTAGCTGTTGAGCTCCTTCCAGAGACTTTGAGTCTCGAAGAGCGCCTACTTCACTTGGAACATCTCGATGAGCAACGTCGAGATGCCGCCACGGTGAATGAGGCTCATAAGAAAAGGGTTAAAACGCAGTATGATAAATCTGTCTGTCCTCGAGTCTTTTCTGAAGGTGACCTTGTCCTGGTCTATGACCAAGATAAAGACACCTTGGGGGCAGGCAAGTTTAAGCCTATGTGGTACGGTCCTTTCATTATTAAACGAGTTTTAGAAAAAGGGTCATATGAGTTAATCGATTTTGAGGGAAACAAGCTGGCGGAGCCCCGAAACAGGCTCTACTTAAAGAAGTACTTTGCTTAGTTTTGGCCAGGCAATGGCTTCTTTGTACTTTATGTATATTTGTACATATATCATCGAGAGTTTTTTGATATCAGCACTTTTTGGTCTGCTATGGCAAGTGTTGATGGATGACTTGGTCTATTTTGGGTTCTCCAATGGTGCTAGTCGGCACACTCGGAATCTCGCTTCCGCAGCTTGGGTACTCTATTATCCAACTGGTCAATTGATGGTATCAAGAGGCATATGCATCGTTCCTACTTCAAATAATATGGCTGAGTATACTGCCATTATTAATTTATTATCCGAGGCAATCTCTCATGGGATCGACTCGTTGGTAGTGTATCTTGATTCTCAATTGATAGTGTCTCAATTAAATAACATTTATCGAGTAAGGGATCCATCTTTATATTGCCAGTATTTGAGGGTGAGGTTGTTGCAAAGATCATTTACTTATATTAATTATTTGCACATTCCAAGATCTCATAATTGGTTAGCTGATTCTATCGCTAATCAGGCATTAGACTGGCACATCAATCATTCATCATAATAAAATCAAGCATCAAAAAGTCAAACTGTAGATATATATATATATATATATATATATATATATCATAAAGCGTCTCGAGTGTACATATGTGTGTCCAAAAATATACAAAATTGGGACTCAAATACCCATAATCATGTCCAACATATCTAATGCCCTAGCTCAGGATGAGCGTCTAAGTATGCAACTATCGCATTGGCCACACGCCGAAAAGTGTGAACCCAATCATGTGGCATGCCAACCACATGACGCTGCATATCCTCAGGAAGGTCCTCTATGGCAGCCATCGGTACTCGGTAGCTCAGTCTCGCCAAGTGTCGCTGGACGTTGTTTAGAGTCCGTTCTGTATCAGCAGCCACCTCTTCGGCTCCTCGGCCGCGCTGTCCATGCCGCGAGAACCCAGCTAGTCGTACCAGCCCAATGTCTGGAACATGATCATCATATCAGTCATTTGAATCTCATCAAAAATATTTTTCAAAATTCATCATTATATTTGAAAAATCCAAAAAAATTATAAAATAAAAAATTCTTACCAATCTCGCCCCATGCTGCGTTTGGTGGTAACGCTATATCGGGATCTCCTCGGAAATCCAGCCCAGCATAGGGATAGTCATCCACAGCGACGATCTGCTGATCGCACCAGGTGAAGAAGTCATCGTCGAAGGCAGTCCTTGGGACCTCCCCAACCCCTAGATGTTTCATCAGATCAGCCCACCGGCCCATGCGTGGATCGTGTGGGGTGCTGATGGAAACTGCTACCCTGGGGCAGAGTGCGGGAACCTTCTCGAAAAAGAAAGTGCACAGGATAGTCCCATATCCAAAGTTTTTGGTCTGTCCCCTCTTGATAGAAGTGAGCTGGCTCTTTATGTTGTCCAGAAGAGGAGTACACCAGTCGAACACAGTAGTGAGACAGTCAACTGCCACACTCATGGTTAGCCGTGACACCTGATGCAGAGAGCATGATCCGTTCACTCGAGCTATGGTGATCAGGATTATCCTAAGTGATAAACTCGCCACATGTGTGATGGAAATCTGGCTCCCAACCTTCTTGGGATGTCCCAGGCAATATATCTGTACATAGTCCTCTATCGTGAGGCTACCCTGTGTCCTGCCCCGGGAATGTACTACCTCTCCCCTTCGGGAAAGGCCCGTGATAAAATAGATATCCTCCACTTCTACCCTGAACGACATCTGATCAATCATAAAGGCTTCCTCCTCAACGTCCCAATAATCAATGAGCATCTCAAGCAGACGTGTGTTTGCTTTCATATTCGGCAACTTAAAGAATTTAAGCAAACCGCATCCCCGTAGGGCTTCTAAAGCTTCTGGACTGTTAATAACTTCATTGTCCACTGCTACGTGCTCTCTTTCATGCCACGTGACAGGCATCCTAAGAAAAAAATGATTTCTAACTGTTAGTTTTTGTTGAAGAATTGTTCGTCACGTATACGTGGGTCCCTGTGAACACAGTCGCGTATAGGGCCCACGTGTATGCGGGTTTCATATTACAAACCCGCGTATACGCCGCGGAGAAATTTTGGGCAAAAAATTTCAACAGTAAAACATTAATCAAAAATCTTAAAACCAGTCACAATCAATTGCAAGCTAAGTATAAGAGTTACCTGGAGGTTTTTGACGAATTTGAACGGTTGAATCTGGCTATGGGAAGTTCGCTCCTTTTGCTCCAAATCCTTTGCTCTCAAACTCAAATGGTAAAAATGGTGAGTCCAAAATCTCTTTTATAAGTTTTGAAAATGCAAAATTTTTTCAAAATTTTATTTTGTTTGGCCTCATGTGCTTTTAACTTGGGAGCTTGGAATGTCGAGATTGGTTTGTTTTTCAGGACATTTTAGACGTTTTTTCAGTTTCGAGACGGTTCCATGACTGCTGACCCGTCATGGCAGGTATCTTTTTCTCACTGGCATATAGGTTAGGGACACCATTTTTCCGTTGCATTATGCATACTAGCCTCCATTTGTCGATACATCTGCCATAGGGTCGACCCCATCATGTTATGGTTCGTAAGCCATATTCACTCGCCAATTCTTTAAATCATGACGCGATGGTAGAGCCATCCTTTACATGGGCATCGTAGTTAGCACCTCACTGATATTTGTTGCCCATGCTGCTCCGATTTGAGTAGGCTCAGGAGTCCTCTGTAGTCCCACCATGACTTATGCGTTGAAGACTCATTCCTCTTTGCTTCTTCGCTTCGTTCTGGCCTTATACCCTAGAGGCTCCTTCGTGTTGAGTTGCACTACTGCATTGCATGTTGACCACTTGCACCTTTTGGCCTAGAGCCGGCTTCACTTGGACTCGTGTTTAAGACAACTTTTGACCATGATGACTGCAAAATCAACCTTGCATACCTTTGACTTCTGCAACTTGACACACCTTAACCCGTGGAACGAACACACCTTTGAGTGTCATTGACCAGTTTTCACCTCCCTGCATTGAGCATAGGAATGTTCCATCCCCAGGAACTAGATCATCTGTTTCACCGACACTCGTTCTTTCCACTATACCATAGCATTCTTTTATTCTTTTTCAAGCTTAACAGAAAAAGACAAAAAAAATTAAATATTCAAAAAAGAGCGGGAACGAGATATTATCTCCATTTTATTGTTGGCAGCTAGATTCAGTCGAGTCGCCCTTGAACCAAGCACTCAAAACAAAGTCTCCTCCATTCAGGCGGGATTTAGTTGGGCTTAGGTACGCCTTAACCTTGGTATTGAGTCAGTTCTCCCCCAATTGGTTATCTCTTATAATCATATGGATGGTTCGTTCGTGCGTCCTGCATGACGAACTTATGCAGAGTCATCATATGCTGCCACATAGTCACATTTAGTTGTGCTTTTGTTCAAGGGAAGTTAGCCTGAGTCGGCCTTTTTGCGGTGTCTCTTGACTCATTTTTCAGTCGGCCATCCCTGGTTGTCAGTATCATGTCTATCATCACATTAGCTATATTGGTCCTTTACTCGTGCCAGTTTGAGAAGGTCCCCATTGAATTCTTGCTGGTGGGTCTTGTCCTTATCGACGACGACATCTTGCTCTGAGGACAGGCCTAGAGCTGCACCCTGGCCTTATTTTCATTATTGATAGGTCACCTTGTGCTCAGCATCGATTAGTATCATGGGTCTATGACTGAGTGGTTTCCCTTGTGTTCGACATCACCTTACATTATGACACGTTGGGATTCGTGCAGTACCTTGGTTTCCATTTGACCCTATTGGTGGATACCTCGCCTCTGTTTCAGCTTTCATTATTGGTTGGTTCAGAGGGTTTCTGTCGTGCGCTAGCTACATCTTGTGTACGTCGGAAACGTACTTCGGTTCGGTTACTACATCTCTTTCGTCCGATTCCTTCCACATTATTGGCCTACGGGTTACACTCACGCTAGATTGATGAAGGATGCCTTAATGCCTTCCTTCTAGTGGATCTTTCCCTATCGACTCCGACTCATTGCTCTGTGGCAAAGATCTAGAGTCCATTTGGCAGTACCTTGGGCTTTGCAGTCATTAGTGGTAGATCCTTCGCTATCGATAGTGGGAAACCATCATTGTCTCCTGATCGATAGATTCTTACAGGTGTTTGACTCTAGCTCATCTATTCACACTTGTTAGATTGTACTGGGTACCTTGACGCTCATTATCATTATCGGTGAGTAGTCTCGCGTTTGTTAACGGTATACATAAATGATCGGTAATCAAACAATTTCTCTCATGGTCGAATTCAGATCATTTATTCCCATGGTGTAGAAATGTACCACGACGGTCGGTGAAGACCTCAGGTTGCATCAGCATTCATTGGTTCACTTGACAGTTGCTCCTGTTGTTGCTAGTTGATACCACTCCACCTTATATGTTGCAGTCAGTCATGGCGACATTCTATATGCTGGCACCTAAGTTTGAAGTGTAGTACCATCTTATTCCATCATGTTCAGTTGGTACCTTTTGGGATCAGTGTTTGATATCAGTGATCCGTTGCATCTTTCAGCATCATTGACAGTTTTATATGTGATATTCAGACATGTACTTGTTCATCATGATCAGATGATCCATTATGTATTTTCCAGTCATTTATACTTGTATACTTAGTGGATCCACTTGTACTTGATATGCAGACATGCTTTACTTTTTCTGAGCATGGGTATGCCCGCCTCAGACAATGTTTCTTTCTGATCTCCTTTGGTGGCTTGGCAGGCTGAATTCTGGTGAAGTCCTCCTCAGTTTTTGACAGATTTCCTTTCCATGTACTTGCATAATACATTTCGGCCATCATGTACCCCTTCTGACCTCATATATTAGGGGGAATCTATTATAGCTCCAAATCTCACTCTTATGGTTTGTGATGCTGCACTCATGGCCTAGGGCAACCCCTCCTTCCAGACCTGGTCCTAAAATTTAAAAAACAGTGTTTTATCCCTTATACGCGACATTGCCTTGAGTTAAACGCGTGTATACGTGGGTCTGTGTATACCCAACCCGCGTATATGTATTAAAACACTTAAAAAATATAAAACTCCTTATTTTCGGGTGGAGATCGCGGGTTTTACCTGCTGATCACCTGTTAGTGCCCATGGCCCAACTGTTCCCAACCAACTCCCAACTAAAAAACTAATTTGGGAGAGGTATAAAAAGACCTCAAAGGGAAGGTCTAAGAGAGGAGAGAAGAGACAGAAAGGTTATTATGCTGAGATTTTTCCCTTGACCAGGTCTGAAGTCCCTTGTGCCTTCTGCACTTCCCCCATTTGTACAAGAAACCCTTGTTTCCTTATGTGTTGATGTTCATCCACCATTTATGACATCATGGAGTGAGTCAAGGAAGGAGTTTGTTAGAGGCTTGAGGCTGGAACGGATCCAGAAGGAAGCTTTGCTTGGAGCCTGCTGAAGGTGACTCAGGTGAAATTATTCCTTTTTATGTACTTTATTTGTCTATAATAAAAGAAACACATGTCTTGGTTCCCGATATAAATCTTCTTTATGTTTATGGTATTCATGTTTAGAATTCATATGCAAATGGTTGTTTAGATTTCATAACTAACTACCTTTATTTATAACATGAAGATGGTTTCTTTATAAGATTTTATCCATATACTGCTATTTTCTTTGGAATTGGTTGTTTTGCAGGACAAAAGAGAAGAAGGGAACTCCAAGAAGGGTTTGGACCCTAAGGGCCTTCTCAAACATAGGACCTAAGGTATGTACCCTTTACAATAGAATTTGCTTATAATAGCATCATGGCTGTGTGAATGTGTGTTTCTTCGAATAGATAACTTTCAGTCTGCTAGGGTTTCAACCCAAAAAGCCCTAGGGGAACATTTCCCTCCAACATGATCCAATCAAGAAGTACGAAATGCTGAAGTACTAAAACTTTGAAGATGAGAGTCGTGAAACCTCAATAAGGTTGATCAATCTTTGAAGTAGGAATTTTGCAGAGGCACAAGGGCAGCAAACAATGTCAACTTCTTCTAAAAATCTTAAGAGAAAATAGGTGCCAATAAAAAACCAGGGCAAGGGCTTCAAATAGAAGCAACACCATCAACCAACAAACAACCAATGAGGCATGACAATATGGAAAATCGGCTCACACGTCGTACAACAACACTCCTGAATTTGTTTGAACACCATCACCATCACACTAATCAAACATAAAAAAATGACAGCCGTCAACAAGGAAATAACAACAATATTTGTCACCATCTAATTCCCACCCCCCAGAACACAACTATGGAAGAAGCAAGAATCAACAGTCTTCATTGTCAGTAAATTCCCCCCCCTTGAAGCACAATTGAGGGAATAAAAACAATCAACAACGAACAACTGATGCCACATTATGATATGAATTATGCAAGCATTGGTTCAATTGATGTCATGACTATCCATCGACCCATCCAAAAATGATCTTGATGGTCAAAACTTGTTTGCAATTCACTCTCACATCTCTTTTGTAACAATTTGAATGTGGGACTATTAAGTGACCAAGAATGTTGAAGCTTGAGTGTTCTCTTCTGATGAGGATGTGTAGATGGCTTATTTTTTCCTTCTACAAACTCAAACTTTAATGCAAAAATACTATCATTTGGAATGACATCAACAACCATATCTTTCATTTGTTTATCGTAATTAAAAAGAGCATTTTCTTCAAGTACCTCACAATTGGATGTAGGTGATGAGGCAACAGCAGGATGATATCCAAGATATGCTCTTGATGTCTGCACTATAGGGTTAATAGGAACAACAATTCTTTGTCCGTTCTTTCCAAGTCCTCCTCCAATATATCCCATTTTAGTCAGCAATTGGGATCCAATTCCAGTAGTATGCTTTTTAAAATTGAGTGTCACAAAGACATGTGATGAGTCAACATCAAGCTTATGGCATCCAACATCATCAAGTGTGGAAGAAGGTGAGCTTGGAAGCTCAACATCAGTTGTCTCCATCTTAGATTTTTGAAGACAACTAACCTCCAATTCAAGTTCCTGCTTAGACTCTTGAAACTTTTGAATGACCTCATCCTTCTCAATTAGTTGTTAAGACAAGGCATCATAATCTTGTTTCAAAATCTGATATTGCTCGAACATTGTTTCTTTTAAACAATTAACTTCCATACCATGTTGATTATTTTGGTTTAGTTGCTTATTCAAATTTGAGTCAGAAAAAGACCCAACTTCCTCCTCCGAGTCATCAAGGAGGTCAATGTTCTCTAAGTTCATGTGCAAGTATCTGAAGATATTTTCCTATGATTGATTCTAAATGTTCAACCTTGTCGATTTTTTCATTGATTGAAGTTTGCAACCTATTCTTAAGAGTTGCATTTCCTGCTTGTAATAGATTTACCACAGATTGCAATTGAATGATCTATTTATGAAGTTCATTTGTTGCCTTCTTCTCACAAAGTTCCCGCACCCATCTTGATAATACAGAGTTGGCCACAAAAGAAAAAATTACTAAAGAACAAGGCTAATGATTGTAAATTTTTACTATAGATTCAAACTATTTATGTGATATGCTAAAACAAAAGACATGAATATATTCTACTCATCAGCGGAAACAAAAATTGAACGATGAAATCATGAAGTAGAAAAGGAAAAATTTCAATTGCACATAACAAAATACTTTTCTAGGGAAAGCAACTGCTCAAAACCCCGACTATCTATATTACATTAACCAGAAGATCTAAGAAGAAAATACAATGGTTGTTCAACCCAAATCTCGAAAATACACTAAAACAAAAACCCATTCAGATCATTAAAAATTAAGAAACTCCAAAAATCAATTAGACATAGAATGGCCTATTATGATATTATATAAGAATATTTTAATATTCACAGTTTTATATAAAAATATATAAAAGACATCCATTATAGTAATGGAAGAGGACCAGTATCACAATTGGTCAAATGCTAATTTTCTATATAAACTTACAACTCACTGTACTTAACTCTCACCATAATTAACTCATAAAAAAATAAAGCTTTACGAAAACCAACTCTAACCCAAAAAAAAATAAAAAAAAAATAGTATTATTCCTTATACAAAACCCCAAATATAAGGTAACCATAAAGAGACTGGCAATAGTTTCAAAGCGGTAAGAGATTTATTGACAGAATTGAAACTCCCACACAACGAAGTTGAGAGATTTGTCGACAGTTTTGTATCTTCCCACTTTCGGAGAAAATATATACGTGCAGATTTGTTGAGAGATTTGTTGACAGTTTTGTATCTTCCCACTTCCGTTCGAAAATATATATGTACTACTTTCAACTCAAGAATATTGAAGTTGAATGACAACAGGATTTACCAGCCTTTACCAATTAGCCATAGCCAACTACCAGCAGCTCCTCCAAATACTCCTGATAGCAAAAATAATACTAATAGATTTCCCAGCGCGTTCTGTTCAGGTCCTGCAAAATGCCCATACTTCCATTAGTGGCCAAGCTGAAGTAATATATTAGTTTTATCATCTTATATTAGTAAACTTTCCAAAAGAAATCAGAGGGAAAAAAACAGCCAGAAACCAACCTTATATCCCTTCGGAGCAACAGTGAATACACAAACTGTAAGGTATCCATTGGAGGCACCGAGCACAATACATAGGAACAACATCCAACCTTGGGTACCATATTTTGCAGTAAATAGAAACAAGGAATCAATCCTAATCGAGAAAGCGTTGCAACTGTTAACCAGGGTCTGCTTTCCAACTTTATATTGTCGATTAAGGGAAGGTATCTCCCAATAAGATCTCCAACATTAAACATTGCTATCAAAACAACGGCATACCTGCGATAATACAGAGTCATATAAGACAGTTTTGTAAACCCTATAAAAAGGTGCAGTAGTACATCTTTACAACGTTTCCCCCACATAAGAAACGGGTTGGCTTCATAATTATTTTATTTTTTATGAACCTAAACAGATTTCAGAAATTAAAAACAGAGATTAACAGAGTATACCTTTTCACAAAGTACAAAATCATTCTTACTCTGATAGCGCTCATCCCTAATTTCTCCGTGGATGAACAAATCTCCAAAATTAAGCATTGCCTAACCGAGATCTGCTGTTTCCCAAAGAAAACACAGTTCTTGCTAATGGCAGTTTCTCAAGATCTAACGTATCTATTGGACTGAGATCCTCTCAGTATTTCGACATAAGACACGGGCAATTTCTATGGATGCTTGGTGGGTTTATTGCTACTGTTAACATTTATTTCCCAATATATTTCTGCTACAGCTCACAACATACAGCATACAAAGGAGAGCCAAAAAGATATAGGAAAATCCGCTACAGGTTATAAATACTGAGCTTATTTCGATAAATGAAAAAGAAAACGAACAGAAGATCCAACAGAGGTAGCCACATCAAGCTACACAGTGATTTTAAACTGGATAATTTTTCTCCGAAATCTTAGTGTTTGATTTGGCAGCATCTCAAACCATCTAAAAAGTAGAAAACCTTTAAACTCATCCTATAAGAGAGTATCCCAAACAATCTAAAAGCTTTGAACTCATCCTATAAGGGTATCCCAGACAATCTAAAAGCTTTTATGGCCATTGCCAAACTTTTAGCAAAGAAATAGAAAGACATATAATTGTGCTGGCAAATCTTATTGTTTGATTTGGCAGCATCTCAAACAATCTAAAAACTAGAAAACCTTTAAACTCATCTTATAAGAGAGTATTCCAAACGATCTAAAAGCTTTTATGGCCATTGCCAAACTTTTAGCAAAGAAATAAAAACACAGATAATTTTGCTGCCAAATCTTGGTGTTTGATTGTTACCAATATCCTCTGGTCATGGTATGATGTTGCATACTTTTGTGGGACAGCCCATTCCTCTCTGTCAAGAAACCTTTTAGACAACAAAATTCTTCTAACTGAGTTTCCCATATCAGTGAAATGCCAACTTTTCTTTCAACATAATTACAAATATAAACTATTGTATGGGAATAAGAACATATGACAGATAAGTCTGATTATAAAAAAAAATGACAGTTCATTCTAAGAGCATTCATGTATTCAGCATTCATGTCAAACCAAGATAGGTGACCCACCATGAACCCAACTGATGTTTTCCAGTATCTTCTGATAGGGAACCTGGGAATATGGATAATGTAACCACAAAAATAATGAACAGATTGAACAGATAGTCCAAGTTCTGCATCAGCAACTCCCTATTATTTAGACGTTGTGGTTCTCCTATGTCCTCCTCCTTCAAGACATAAAAATTCATGTTACTCTCCTTCAACACATAAAAATCCAGGTTGGCAACTGTTTTTTTGTTATTTCACGGTCAACAAAGAAAGTAAATAAGCATGATGATGTTATTATTTTTATTCTAACTCTTATGTCTATCTGTTATGAATTCGGTGTTCATTGGAAGTAAAGTAAATTGCACTTAAAAGAGAAGAATAGTATTTACATTTAGTGATAGTGTGATACCTCCTGCTGCCAAGTCTGCTGTAACAGTCTTTGACAATTTGTAGGCGTGGGAAGACAAGTGCGTAGAGAACAACACATAGGAGCACATAGACGGTACATATTGCAAAGAATAACACTCAGAAGCAGTGCAATGTGAGTTCATGCTTTAACCATAAAACATGTGATATATATATATATATATAAAACAAAAAAATGAAAAATGAAACCTAATTTTGAACAGAGAAACGCTTTATTTTTTTCAAATAGAATAAAGTGATGGAAAAGTCTATGAACCGCCCTCTGTCAAACCATTAAGAACAACAAATCAGCAATTCTCAGATAAATATTGAAAAAAATTGCTCGAAAAAATTTCTTGAAAAAATACTTGTATTAATTAAAAAAAAACTTTTATATAAAGGTTAGGTTAGATTTCTTTCGCTATTTGTTAATGATAACAGTAATATTCTTTCTTTGAGGGGTTGTAGGTGTCTTAGGCTAGTTTATAAATGGGATGCTTAAAAACACAAGAAATTTGTTTGGGATTTAGGAAAGGTTACAAATAATAAAACTAAAGAGCTTGTAGCTTTAGAAAGTCTAATTTCTCTCTGAAATAATGGTAAAAAAAGTATATCATGATTAGCTACTCAATTGTGATACAATAATCTCTCTTTCATCAAATTCTTTCGACAAACCTAAAACTATTAAGAATTTGTCAAAGTGTTATCTAAATAATAAGTGAATTCAAGCATATTGAGTTTTTTCCACATCTTCTGAAGCTTCAATATAGAAGTCGATAGGAAGACCAATCTGGAGTTGTTCCTCTGCAAGAAAGAATATTTAAGATCAATGAGGGACCGATTGACAATAGTGCCATTTTCCCACTTCAATGACATGTAAGGAATTTATACAACTAAATGTGAAGGGAAAGAGGATTTAAGCAGTCTCACCACCCAAAAATGACATGCATGCTATTCCATGGTCACTCGGTCACTCTAAAGACTAGTTGATGGTGCCATCTTCTCTCATGAGTGGGGATTATTTGAGTTTCCTTTTTACGGTTTCACTGGGTCAAATGGTTATTGAGGCATATTCTTCCCAGGTAGTTTTAGGAATATTTTATTATCAATTTCACATGTAATTTTAGGAATATTTTATTATCAATCGACTCTTCACACATGGGAGGTTGTTACACATCGAAAGAGGTGCTATTGAGGTGGTAAAGGAGGTGCCTTACTTTTGAGGGAGTTACATGTGCTATTAAGGAAGGGTTTGTTCATATTTGTTGAAGATTTCTAAATTGAAGATATCTAATTTATCTATATAAGTTTTTTTTGGCTGTTAAACACATTTGGAAACATATTCTATATTTTGTTGTATTTTATTTTATTTATTATTATAGTTTGTAAAGCAACATACTTGCGGAACTCTTTTTAGATACCTTTAGAAAAGCCTTGTGCATTTTTGTTTGGTATGACCTCTGCTTTGGACTTTTGGCTATGATAAAAAAAATATAAAAAAATTGTATTTTATGTCATATGATTAGTTATTATTTTAAAATATAAAATTTAATTAGTGTTATGAAAAATAACATAAATATTTTTATATTCACTTTTTATCTTTTTCCACTTCAAGTATATATTGTGTCTTTCTTTTTGTTAGGTATACCTTCAAGGTCTACCCCATTTTACTAGTTACTTACTTTTTCCTTTTTACACGTTAGTTAAGATACTTTCACATTACTTTCCTAGTATGATAGTATAACCATGGCTGTCAGCGCAACATTTGAAGGAATACCTGTGATTAGGTGTAGAATCCAGCGCAACATTCGAAGGAATACCTGTGATTAGGTATGCAGGTATACCTTGAGATACAGAGTTCTCTTTCTGGCCCCGAGGTAATAGGCAAAAAAATGGAAAGAAAACAGAATAAGTTGATGTATTCAATAAGAAAACAGAATAAATTGATGTAAAATTCAGGTGGTATGGTTTTTCTTAAATAATTGTTAATAACCAAAAAATAATTTTTCGGCTACTAATTTAACTACTAAATTATAATAAATTTTCTTCCGGTAAGAAAATATAAATATAAATAATAAAAAATTATATTTAAAAAATAAATGATTAAAATATATACAATAATCTTAAATTTTGTGTAATTGCAATGGGATAAAGAAAGATTCGTAGACTCTAAATTTATCGTTATTGTTATATAGAGAGTAAATGTCCACTCAGCCGGACGTTTGGAGTTATTTGAAAATTATTATAATAATTCAATTTACGTTGATGCAGAGGTTAAATTTTGGAAGAATTTTTATCTAAATGTGTTTATTAACATTTTGATTTAATGTATAAACGGATTTAAAATTTTAATATATTTTAATAAATCAATTGTATTAATATAAATATAAATGATTAAAAATTATAATTAAAAATTAAATTATTAAAATATATATCGCAGCTTTCAATTTTGAGTAGTTAGAGTTGAATATTTTTTTTAAAATTATTATAAGTGGAGGAATGCTGCTGTTTAGTATTTGTTTTTTTATGCTAAATATAATTTATAGTTAAATTAAAATAAAAACTAATATATTTGAACAATGTCATTTATTTAATGACGACAGTTAAATGATGGAAATTAGTTACAATTGCTTAAAATTTATAACTTGTTTAGTACAAGTGAATGTTAGAACTATAAATTCTTTTTAGGAATGAGATTGTCACCTAACAATTAGTAATCAATATATAATAATCAATATATACACAATTAGTTAAGATATAAATATTATATAAGTTTTAAGTATTTTGATTAAATTAAAAAATAAATAGATTATTAAATTTTATCATTATTTATTAAATTGAAAAATCAAAATATTTTTAGAATAACTATTCCAATTTATAATATTCTAAATGTCAATTCAAATACATAGCTAAGTTAATCAACACCAAATTTTTATTGACAACTCAAGTGATAACTACATTGTGATAATTAATGGTGGGGTGCAATAAAAAGACCTATCCATAAGCATCAGAGGATCAATGTACCAGGAAGAAAGTTATATATAACCTCAAAATTAAAAGCAAGACATCCTATCCTATTCTCCTTATAGAAGTGGGTTTTTCCCCTAAGCATCAAAGGATCAATGTACGAGGAAGAAAGTTATATAGAACCTCAAAATTAAAAGCAACACACCCTATACTATTCTCCTTATAGTTGTACAACACAAACTCAATAACATAGGAGACCATAGACTTCCTAAGTGAGCTTTAAATTCCAGCCAAAACCACCTAAGGCTCAAACGAGGTTGGTATAAAGACACCAGGGCCTGGTTAAACCATTGGGAGATCCACGAGAATGTTGCATTGCAAAACATTAATAACGTTAAAAATATTTTTACTTCTAAGTTCAAAGAAAAAATGTGGTCTGAGAAAGATATAGCAACTAAAACAAAATTAAGATATTATAAGGAGGTCATCAACCCCACCCTAGAAGATCAAAAGTATCTCTCTGTTTTAACTAGCTCAAAAAATAAAATTAATATAGCCAAGATTAGAACGAACTTGTCATAACTCCATTTTCCATAGTTAAAAATGTCAAAATAAAAAAATTTAAAAAGTTATTAAGACGAATGTGAACTAAGCTAAACATATATCATCCACTAAATCCATATGCTTTTGTACCTGGTCATAAGTACATATATATGAGTTAAAGGTTTACCAATACTGCTTTTACTAAAGTTTTAATGCATTGGTTTGTGCTCTGTCAGTCCTTAAACTACCGCTCTTGCCACCATGTGACACCTCAGCCCGCTCATTGAGCTTACTGCCCGCCAGTCCCTGATATTTAATTTCTTTGCCATGTCGGTTAAATGACATTGCAGTCAACTTCGTGTTTCTTGGGATTCTACATCGCATCGACAGTGGTGGTATTTGGTGTGCAATCGCATGGCTAGAGGCATTCCGGATGGCTTTTCAGTCTCCTTTGCAGAGCTAGGTGGTTCATTCACTCCCTCATCCTTTGGTGTTCTTACTCGGCTCTCCAGATCCGCTCAGGGGTTGCTTGTTCCGAAATCGATGAGGAAGGTGCCGAAAGCATGGCGCAGAGGCGATCGAAGGGTGGTATTGCTCTTGGGGTTATGTTTCTCTACCAGTTTATAGGTGTGAAAGGTTTGCCTTTGTTTTTCTTGCTTGTTTCTTTTTATATGCTTGCTTCCGTCTGGTAAATCTATCATTTACTATTCACATCCTTTGCAAGTCTGGAGGTGGAAAATCCACAGTAAACTGGTTGTTATGAGGCTACGACAGATATTTGGTTTAGTTTGGTGCCCATGGATTACTGGGTAAGCCCTTCAGTACCTCTGCCTGAGAGGAGAAAGGTTCCTATGTTCTTTCTTGTTTTCGAGCTGCGGCTTGGGGTTTTCCTCATTCCAGGAGTGAACTCTGGCTTCATTCTGGAATGGCATGAGAAACCCCTGTTGGGTTTTTGCAAGCTTTCTTGTTAGCTCTGTCACACAAAAATATCGTCATCATGATTATTTGCAGTCAGTATGGGTCTATCATCACTTGTACTGTCCTCCTAAGCAAGTCTCAGACCTCAACTCTTCAAATCAAGCTTTGGAAATGAGAGAAAGACATTAAAAATCAATGTAACTCTGGTTCTCCACTTTCTCTCATGGTCACCTGCGGTCCCGCACCTTTTGTGTACAAAAACTGCGGACCTGCCCGCTCTGTCCCTAACGGTGTAGGTGCGGACCCCTGTGAAAGTCAAAAGGCGCAAGTTTTATCTTAAAAACTCACTTTGGGTTAATTCTAGAGGTTTCTAGAAGGAATTTTGACGTGGATTGTTCGCTCTGAGGTGGTTCATGCATCCCAAAAGAGAAGGAGCTAATCCCTTGATGAGAGGAGCTATCCCTTTGTTGTTGGGAAAAGTATCCAATACGGAATGCCCCTATCCCACTCTAAGAGGTGATAGTGCCTTAGCAACAAACAGGTAAACTTATTTGAGTATTCTTCTTTATGAAATGTAAATGAGGAAGAAGGATCTAACTAACCTGTATCTTCCGCTAGTTTGTCGATCCAAATCACTCCTCTCTTCAGTATCTCCCAGCTTCTTGCTCCTTCACCGGCCCAGCTTCACCGAATTCCTGCAAGATCACAAGAGAGAGAAACTACACAAAGATACAGATATACATTCATAAAAAGCTCAAGATCAGATTAAGCTAAACATGTAAGCATGGCAAAACATCATTGGTATACAACATGTAGGAGAAACTCAAATAGTTTATTGATAAGATAATAAAGTCCAGGAGGAGATACAACCAAGTGAGTTCCGATCTAGCATCTACCTCCCAGCAAAGGAATCCCTTCCTCTCCTCCAACAAAGCATAAATCACCCAATGTGCTAATGTCAATCTCAAACCGACAGCAATTCTCTGCAAAGTACAAAATTCCAGCCTCTTGAACCTCTGGATGAGAGATCCATATATAGATGTAAGCAGAGAGGATGAGTCAGCTTATGTTTTGACTTGTGGCTTCTCTCTGTCAGTTCTTTCTTCCACTTGGAGGTTGAGAACCTCTTACTCATCACTAGTCGAATTCAATTAGGCAAGTGTCATTGGAGAAGATTCTGGAAGCTTCCAAGGTCTTTCCACCTCGTTGAATGAGCTTGCCATTTGTCATTTCCCGCTCAACGCACCCTGGTAGTGCTTCTACCTGTGTTGCAGTGCACCTAGCCAGTGTAATCTCTGCATTTCAGCGCAGACACCTAGTGGAGCCTCTGAATTGATCCTGAATTGACTATTTCTGAGTGGTTTTTGGTGGAGAACTTCTGGGAGAAGCTGTCATTGGTTGACCTTGTTCCTTTAGGAGCTGTAACAACATCATTAGGGACTTTGGATCCCTTGAATTATGGACATTTCATGCTTATAGCTGTAAGGCACAAAAATGTCTATAACAGTTGCCCCCTAAAGTATGAGGCCGTTTATCGGGTGAAATGCTTTATTAGGAGGATCCAAAGTTCATTCAATGCTGGGAGGAGACCTGTAATAAGATACAATACAATACATTATTTTTCATACTGCTTTCATGATCTAGCTGAGGCGGGCATTCCCATGCTCAGCTTTATAAATTCATTTTTCTATACATAGAATAGACAATCGTCTGATGGTAGACTGATAATTTTGATGAAATCATCATCCTTTTGGTAGGATGATTATCTGCTGCAATGATGTACATGTCAATGTCTTTATCTTTCCTGAATATATATCGCAGCCCGGATGGATGAAACTAGATCCGGGGTCTTCAAACTCGTTCGATCTTCACTCTAAGTACAAGTCGATCCATGCGAGAGATGTTATGAAGTCGAACATGGAAAGACATCGCTTGATTACCGGTCAATGAGGTAAACCGTTAACAAGCGTGAGAGGAATCACCAATAATGATAATGACCCTCAAGGTACTGCAGTACAATTCTCGTGGTGTGAATAAAGGACTTGGCGTCGAACACCACGTAAAATCTTTCGGTCGAAGGTCCTTGATGTGTACCTGTCGCTGGAAGTGACAAACTTGCCAATGAGGCATGCAAGCTTCAAAGTACTGAAGGGGTTGTTCCTAGATCAACTTCTTGGATAATGAGCTGATGTCGACAAGAAGCGATCCGTCAAAGGAGGGCCTTAATGTATCCCACATCAGTGACACGGAACGGAGCAAATGATTTTGATGGAGGTGAAAACGATCTGATGATATATGGTTCAGGGTGGCGGTCATGAAAGGATGAAGGATAAAGTATGGTAGTGGATGGGACACGGTTGACTTCTCTGGATGACTTCTCTTGAACATATCGGCGACACTAGTGTGATGGATTGGTAGCATTTACCCCAAAGGTGGATGGTATGGCGAGACCATGGCGATGTGACCGGTGAATGAAACAACCCAACCCGACTCAGGCACGGAGTGGAAGTGTCATGTTCAAGAGCGACTTGCTACTAATAAAGTTCTTTGAGTTTCTTCCCAATTTTTCCCCAGTCATTGCTGACCAGTGCCTCTTTATTTTTGTCAAGCTTGAGGAGGATAACATATGCTTGTTCTATAATTTGCCCTTCGGGCAAACCCATCGCTATGTTTTAACGAGCCTAGCGATAGTGAAACTCGTTCTCGTCTAAAGACAAGTTTGTCGCTATTTAATGTTTTTAACGAGTCTAACGACAAAGATAACTTGGTCCTTTTCATTTTTAGAGAGTCTGAAAAGGTACGTAAAGTCAACTCCGAAAGTCCTTTTTCGTCATCTAATCCCTTAAGTCTAAAAAAGTATAAAACAATACAGAAGGGATGAGTTTTCGATAGTTTTAACGAGCCGAACAAAACAAGTGCTCGATCTTTTTGTGCAATAATCCCTCAGGTCCAAAAAGATTAAAATCTAGAGGAGGGATAGCACTTCCGGTCGCTTTAACGAGCTGGAAGGCCAAAACTCGGCAATCTTTTCATATTTTACGAGTTAGATGAAAAGAGCTTAAAGAAGACTCGTCTTTTGAGGAACGCGTGATGAAACGGGTTAGCAGCTGATTCCAGGTAAGAGTTGGAATTTTCCAATCACGGTAGTGTCACAAGGATGGCTAGTAAAATCACTCTTCGCAACTGTTCCTCAAAATGGGTAAACAATCATATGGAGGTGAACGATCGGCCAATGGAAAAGTGGAGGTGACGGTGCAAACACGACCAAGGCTTTAATGGTTGATAATGTTACATTCACGGTGGTTATTTACCGGAAGATAGTTCATTTTTTAACGAGCTTAAACGCGGAAAAACACTGCTCAGATCTTATGTTTATTTTTTAACGAGCATGAACTATGTGCTAAAACTGCTCGATCTTATGTTTATTTTTTAACGAGCATGAACTATGCGCTAAAACTGCTCGATAACCCAGTCATATGATAAGAATGTCTCATGTAAGATGCCATTTTTTATGGAGCTTGCGCCTTACCAAAGCTATGCCCCGCATCCTTTCGTTATGCAAGCTCAGAAACGACTAATCCTACGAGTTTAAAGGGTTAGAGGTCCTAAAAAATTTAAAAATAAATAGTCGCCCCTTTCTTGCACTCCAAAAGGTTTGCATGCCCCCAGGTATAAAGTATGATTTCAAGGTTACCCCTCAATTTGCAGATAAAACATTTGTTTTACTAGGAAAGGCCTACCTCTTTCAGGTTACCCAAAGATTGTTTCATCAATGCAGCGAACAAAACACTTCTTCGGCGATGTCTACCGAGATAGACAAAGGTGAGTGACAACGAGCGCCAAACACATAAATTTGACAAAAGAATCTTATTCTAGAATAACCCCTCTTCCAAGACGGACGGGGTACAGACTAGTCATATTCTCCCGCGGAAACCTACCCTATACCCAAAGTTTTCCTGCCGAAGCAGACCAGGACGCATGCCCCCTGGGTTCCAGTCATATCCTTCCGAATCAATCGCGCTCATCGGGAGGACGGACCGTGGGTTGAGACATTTCTTGCTTGAAGAGACCATTTAGGGATGGTATATGACTATTTGCGATGCGTGATCCGGGGAATGAAAGCTGGTCCACGAGCTTGACCACTCTTCCTTCGTGCAAAAACACATTACTCTAAAGAGTGAGGAGACGATGGCTCCCATGCAATATATATAGTCTCGTCCAAGGAGTAGGTTATAATCCAAGGGTCCTTGAACGACCATCACGTTCATTTGAACGGTCTTCCCTTTCAATGTGATAGGCACATTGGGGAGGATCCCTAAAGGTCGACTGGTTCCTTTATCAAAGCCTGTCAGATTTCTCATTTCAGGCAAAAGCGCTGGCGAACCAAGCGCTTTCCAAGCAGTGGAGGAAAGGATACTCACATATGCCCCTTCATCAATGATGGTGCCAGCCATCACCATTCTGTATATTTGGACGATAATTCTGAATGGTATGCTTGCTGGCAAACGGGGTCTGCCTAGTTGGTTCCAGTCGAAGGAGACAACTAGGTTGCTTGGTGGTGGGACCGAGTAAACGGCCGGGTATCGCTCTGATGAACTTCCTTCCTGCGATAAAGGAATGGGGGAAGTGCCCCCGTGCTCGTCGGAGTCTGTGTTAATGAAGAGAATTTGGATGGTGTCATCTTTATCCTCTTCAGTGACTGTATCATTCGAAGATAAATCCTCTGAAGGCAAGACCGGGTCAACTGCTGCCTCGACCTTTTGACTTTCGTCAGGTATGGATTCAGCTGGTTCATCTTCAATGACCGGCGCTTCAGCTGACCACTTGAGCGGGCCAGCTGGATTTTCAACTAACGAGGGACTTGGCAAGAGTTTTTTATATCCAGGAGGAAGTCGTAACGATGAAACCGGACGATCATCCAAAACTCTTTTCGCTTCGTCTAAGAAGGGACAACGGTGGATGGCGTGGTTGCCTTCGCACAGTCTACAGGGAGGTCTAGCTCTCCCTTTTTGTCCAAGGACTTCACTCTCTCTAGTTGACGGTATGCATTCAACATGGCTATCAGAGGTTGATGCCACCAGATTGTGCAAACGGGGAGATCAGTCCCTTAGTATCCGAGGGATGCAGGGACAATCTCTGTGGAAGTGGTCTCCCTTGCATATGACACATGGCGATTTAGGCCTAGTCAGTGCTGTGTGTGGATTTTTGTCAGACGACACTTGTTTGCCCCCCGTCGCTTTTGGCTCCTTCTTCTTCTTCTCTTTCTTCTTCTTTTCCTTTTTCTCCTTAGGAACTTGGTTTTTTGTTTTACCAGTTCCGTCAAGCGAAGAGGAAGGAGGAGAGGAAGAATTAGAGGAAGTAGAAGGCTGGTGGGCAACTCTGGACTGGTCTGACTGTTGATTCGACTGTTCAGGAATAGTGGTGTTCTGAACGACATTGGTTGAGAAGAGCCAGACCGACAAGCCAATTGTCAGTTCTGGAAGCGACAATGTGGCCATATGGGGCGCACCAACATCTCCCCAAGAGGAGAAGGGACTAGGATTTCCACCAAGGGGAATTCCTTGGTTGGTGGGTTCCATTTTCTCAACTTAAAGATCAACGCAGGAAAAAAGGGGTGATTGTTCCGTTTAAAATAAATTTTAACGATGCTTTAGACACAACTTGCTTTTTCAATTTTAAAGAGTCGAGAAAAAGCTAAAGATGACTCTAGTCTCCTTCGATGTTTTAACGAGCCCGAAGTGACAAATGCTCGGATGGACTTTTTCCGTTATAGAGTCTGAAAAAGGCCAAAAGGAACTGCTCTGGAGTTCTAGGTAGAGGGTGTGCCAAACTTTTCGCAAAACCGCATAATACTTTTTAAGGTACGGGCGGTCAATCTTCCTGAATGCTGTGTTCAGTGCATTGCGATCAGTAGGGCGGCCGACACGGCTTCCTAAGGATAAAGGTTTTATGCCTATAGGGGTCTCCCAATATATACTCGACGGTACGTGGGAGCACAATCCGTACTGGCGCTATCGTCCCTCAGGAGGAATCACCCAATCATCAGCGAGATCGACAGTCACCAGGTTTTACGACGCCGGAACACGTCTCTAGCCTAGACCTCTATGTTGTGTGTTATGTTACAAAGCGTTGTTAAGTTCATTCAATTTATTTTAGGTTGATCTTTCTTAGAAGTTTGCCTTTTTGGATCACCACGAGATGTATGATACAATTCCTAAATGCAGTCTAAAGATGATAAGCAAGCTTTTATATCTTTTCAACAATGAAAATCCTAGCTACAAGGGGAAAAGGAAGATACAACTTTTCTCAAAGAGCATAGAGCACACTGTAATGCACTTTTCCCTAAATCAAAGCATGCAAACTATCAAAATGAAAATGCACAAATGCATGTATTTGTTTTCGCTTCCTTAATATTGATGCCTAAAAAGAAAGCTGTTGTACAAATTTGAATTCGATTTCAAGTGAAAACATAAACAAGTTCCTTTTTCAAAATCAAAAAGACGATTACGACACCTTATGATTTACTTGTTTCGACACTAGAAATGCATAAATTCAAACCAAACGACAAAAGTAAAAGCTCAATCAACTGTGAACAACAAACAAACTCACTCCTAAGATCAAAACGACACTTACGACAGGTCTAGATCTAGGGGCGACAGTATGACTAGTTTACTTTTGTAATGGGAAACTGCAAATGATGTAACAAATACACAAAGAACAAATACAGTTTCTTTATACAACTGAGGCGGAATTGAGGCAAAGAAAAGGGGTTTCAGATAGGTACACTGACTGATAACAGGTTGCAAAAAATAGAGATAAAACTGAACAAAAGGAAGCAGGGAACCACAACTGCACAAGGCAAAGACTGATCAACGCACTCCCAACACAGAGGTTTTGAAATTCAGCGCAGGTAGCCTTCACGGGACCTGCGTTGAAATGCAGAACCTCTTCACAGAGTCTGCGCTGAAGCAGAAACGAGAGTTGTTTCTGGGTTCTGGGTTACGGTTTGCAGTTAAATCAACAGTTTTTGGCCGGATAAAAGCTATCAATTAGGTAAAATTAGGAGGATGATTTATAGGAGGACTAAGATCTATCACAAAGGGCTGTTAGAGCACTTGTGGATCAGCTTCTCAGATCATAAAAACAGGCCCAGTGAGTGGACTAGAGTGGCAGATCTCTACTTTGCACTTGAAAATGGCAAGTGCATTTCGATTCAGCACTCCTGAGTTTATGAGATGAATAGCAATAGAAACACAAATAAACTAACAAGATACTCTCCCCAGTGGAGTCGCCAATTTGCTGTTGGGAAAAGTATCCAATACGGAATGCCCCTATCCCACTCTAAGAGGTGATAGTGCCTTAGCAACAAACAGGTAAACTTATTCGAGTATTCTTCTTTATGAAATGTAAATGAGGAAGAAGGATCTAACTAACCTGTATCTTCCACTAGTTTGTCGATCCAAATCACTCCTCTCTTCAGTAGCTCCCAGCTTCTTGCTCCTTCACCGGCCCAGCTTCACCGAATTCCTGCAAGATCACAAGAGAGAGAAACTACACAAAGATACAGATATACATTCATAAAAAGCTCAAGATCAGATTAAGCTAAACATGTAAGCATATCAAAACATCATTGGTATACAACATGTAGGAGAAACTCAAATAGTTTATTGATAAGATAATAAAGTCCAGGAGGAGATACAACCAAGTGCGTTCTGATCTAGCATCTACCTCCCAGCAAAGGAATCCCTTCCTCTCCTCCAACAAAGCATAAATCACCCAATGTGCTAATGTCAATCTCAAACCAACAACAATTCTCTGCAAAGTACAAAATTCCAGCCTCTTGAACCTCTGGGTGAGAGATCCATATATAGATGTAAGCAGGGAGGATGAGTCAGCTTATGTTTTGACTTGTGGCTTCTCTCTGTCAGTTCTTGCTTCCACTTGGAGGTTGAGAACCTCTTACTCATCACTAGTCGAATTCATTGAGGCAAGTGTCATTGGAGAAGATTCTGGAAGCTTCCAAGGTCTTTCCACCTCGTTGAATGAGCTTGCCATTTGTCATTTCCCGCTCAGCGCACCCTGGTAGTGCTTCTACCTGCATTGCAGTGCACCTAGCCAGTGTAATCTCTGCATTTCAGCGCAGACAGCTAGTGGAGCCTCTGAATTGATCCTGAATTGACTGTTTCTGAGTGGTTTTTGGTGGAGAACTTTTGGGAGAAGCTGTCATTGGTTGACCTTGTTCCTTTAGGAGCTGTAACAACATCATTAGGGACTTTGGATCCCTTGAATTATGGACATTTCATGCTTATAGCTGTAAGGCACAAAAATGTCTATAACACCCTTTGAAGGAGGGCTTTATCCCTTTGAAGGAGGACCTAGTAACCTCCCTCCATTGCACTATAAATAAAGGCATTGGGCTGGTTGCTAAGGAGGTTAGAAGCTGAACATTTTTGAGGGTAAATGCTGGTGAAATCAAGACTTCCTAGTTAAGCCTAAAGAGGAGAGATCACATACCTTTTTGGTTTCATTGGGGAGTGAGTGAAACTTGTCAAAGTAGAGGAGACTTCTTGCTGGACCCTGGGAGGAGCTTGTACAGCGTCAAGGCAAAGGTTGTAAGGTTCTTCTTCTTTCGAATTAATACAATCAAACTCATTTTTCTCAACAAGTCTCTTATGTTATTTGTTTCATGGACTCCTTGACTTTCATGTTAAATATGTTTTATGCAATTAGCTTTTGAGGTGCTATTTAATTTGTTTGCCTTGTTTGTGTTTGCAGATTCGCGAAAAGGAGCTCATTTGGATCGAAGGAGCGAGGGCATCCACAAGCTAGCGTTGGAACTAAGGTAGGCCCTAAAAACACTTGTTTGCTATTGTTTATTAAAGCGTATTTAGAGAAAGATAGTGTCTGGTTGGTTTGCTTGTCATTAGGCCTTCTTTATATTCTAGGAAGGTCTATCTTATCTGCAAGATCAACTTATTCCGTGTGACAAAATGGTGACTTTGCTGGGGACTTGATTGTTTTCCTTGTTTATACTTTGACCTGAGAAACTGTATTTTTTGTTTCTGTTTTTGGCTTGATGATTGTGGGATTGGGTGATTTTAGTTAATTTTGAGTTAGTTTTTATTTTTCATAGTTTTGGGAGAAGTACGCACCCTCTGAGTTAAGCACAGTGCGTACCTTTACGCGCTTTTGCTTTGTGCACAGAGTGTGAACGCACTTGTGTAAACAGGTTGCCTGCGTACCTTGTCGAAATTTTGAGAAATTTTAAAATTTTCTCTTTTTTATCAGTTTAGAATTTGTTTATAGGTTTTATCCATTGCCCAGACCTGCGTGTACCCTGTCAAAAACTTTCCTTGGATTGATTTCGTTATTGTTAGGGTTTTAGGTGAAATTCCTAGGAGTTTTGCTTGTTGGGTTGTTTTTCGTTTTGGTTGTGTAGTGGCTCTGAGCTTAGAGGCTGTAGGGACTTCAGATCACCTTAGTGTCTACCAGCTTTCTTATGAGTCTGACCATTAATGAAATCTCCCCTTGTTTGAGGAATCCACTTTGAGTTTTCTCTTTACAAAACTTCGAAAAGCTTGTGTTTGAGAGTTTGGATTTTCATTTTCAAAAAGAAAACGAAATTGGTTGTTCTTGACTGATTTGTGATTCTGCATGAATTAGTCCTTAGCTTGCATCTAGCTGAGTAAAACATCCTTAAAAAGACTTTTAGTAGGCTTTGACTTCAACTAGGTTTTTATAGTTTGTAGCTCTCAAAGTTAGTCATTTTCATTAGTTTTGAGTGTGTTGCAAAAAATATATAAAAAATCTCTTTTGGAAAAAGTTTGTTTTTGTAGTGATTGAATGCTATGAAACGAAAAAGGGAAATTTTTGTGAAATAACTAGTTGTCTCGTTTTGAGTGCTTTGGAAAAGAAAAGATCTTCTTTTAATTTGTTTAATTGAGAAAGATTTGTGTTTACAAAGTATTTGCATTCTCAAACTCTTTCTTAGTTTAGAAGTTCATCGAAGAGAAAAAGATTGTTTAGATCATCTTAGGTGCATTTTTAGTGATTCTGAGTCGAGTCTTCATACCACGAGTTTCATCTCCGCACCTTTGGACTTAAACAAAAACCACTAAAATTAACGCTTAAAGTAAAATTCACCTAGTAACATTTTTATTTCTAGGGCTCTGATACACCAACTTAGCTTAGGCTAGTGTCTTGGAGTAGGAGAGTAATTAACTCTCCACGATAGTAAAAACAAACAAGTAGTTGTATCTTGTGGTAGGGAAGAAATCCAATTGTTGCATTTATGCTCTGGGAAAGCTCCTCTTAAAGGAGAAGCACGAGATCGTTTCCGAACCAGTGTGGGAATCAATCCTTCCTCATTGGGAACGACGCCAGATATTCACGTATTAAAAATGGTAAACCTCGGATTAACCATTGTCGAGGAGCCTGGGGCCACTTGTTGGTAAACCTTGGATTATGTCAAGGAGCCTTCAAGGGGATTGAGCTTGCTACTCTACCCTTGCGTGCGTATCAGATCGTAGACTGTTCCCGCAGGTGTATTTGTCTCAGTTGGTAACCTTAGTGGCTATATTCTTTAGGACTCTTCCTGAGGTGACAGTGGTGGGAAGATCCTGCTGTACCTGGAGCAGACGTCGGCTAGACTCACTTGGATTTTCTGGGGGGTTCACTTCATTCGAGACGGTTAAGTGGAGGAACTTGTGCCAGTCTATTCATTAAGCAGGTTTTTGGGGTAACTGTTCCAACCTCCATTTCTGTACTGAACTCTGCGACGTTGGATTTCATCACCAACTAGTGTTTTCGGTCCGGAAAGTTACTGTTTGTGTGTGTTTGATCTCCTAGATTCTTTAGGCGTGTGATTCAAATTTGTTTGGTTCTTTAGAGATTTTAGGTGCTTTTCATTGAGATTTTACTTTGTTTGTGTGTGAAGTAGTTAAAAGTCTTTAACTGTGGCTGAATTACCAATACAGTCCCGTAGACTTCGGGGCCAGTCTCCTGAGATTATAAACGTGGCTGAGTTACTGAGGAAGTCCCGTAGACTTCGGGGCCAACCTCCTGAGGAAGTACCGAGCCAACTTGAAGGCTTAAAAGTCCTCGTAACTCCTAGAGACAGTAGAGTTGGGCCACCGGAAGAAGGAGAATCTTCTTTGATTGTACATCTTGATTTTCAAACGCCAGTAGCAGAATATAATCCACAGTCAGTGTCTGTCTCCGAAATCGCTGGTAGCTTTTCATCTACTAGTGATATAGGTGAAGAACCCGAAATATCCGAGCCTGAAAGTGAATTTGCTGCTACTCCGACATCGGGGTTTGTTTCTCCAACTTTTAGTGGTCCTGATTCACCTAGGGTCAAAAGAGTAATCACTCAAGATCTTCCTTCTGGACTTATTTCTATTGAAGAACTTGCTCCGGAAGAAGAAGAAGTAGGCATCCCTATCCCTGAAAATCAACCAACCGGGAGCGTGAATCAATTTTTTACAGTCCACCTAGGAGTAGTTCTTGGTATCTTTCTTTGACTAATTATTTAGAAAACTCAGGGTTAAGTTTTTCACCACCTCGTGCTGCTTATCAATCAACACCTAGAGGTTTTTATACTCCTGTCAATATGTCAGGACAGTCGTCCATGTTTACTCAATCGCCCAAATCCTTTTTGTACGGCGGTCCATCTGTTCCCTCTGGGTATCAGTCTCTTTCTGGTACTTTTCTGGGAGCATCTCCTCAACCCATTGAGAAAGGGTTATTAACTGGAAGCAATGGTAATAAACCGTTGAGCATAGAAGACATTCTTATGATGTCAGGTTCTATTCCCAATCCTCAACCTCAAGGTGGCCAGTTACCGCCTGGGGGGCAGCCTCAATTAACGCCTGGGGGGAAACCTCAAGGTACACAATTTGCATTTGGGGGGAAACCTCAAGGACAGTACGTACCTACGGGACAGTACGTCCTCAAGGTCAACCCGAGACTCAATATGTACCCCAAGGTCAACCCCAGTATCAATTTATACCTCAAGGTCAACCCCAGTATCAGTATGTGCCTCAAGGGTATCGACCCCAAGGTCAATACTCAAACCAAGGTTTCCAACCACCCCAAGGTCAAACGTATGTTCAAGGAACGGGAAATGTACCTTTCAATTATCAATCCTACCCTCAACCCGGTTATGGTCCTCAATATTCTCAACCAGTTATGGGTCAGTACCCCGGAATGAATATAGTGTGGGATCCATCGCAAACCCAACAGGTGTTGCAGCCAAGTGTACAGTTGTCATGTCAAACTGGACAACCCTTAGTTTCTGGTACATCCCAGCAACCAATCTAGTCTAACATTCAAACTTCTGTACCTTCGGTAGTTTCTCAGCCTGGGCCTAGTACGCCTCGTACTCCGCCTCAAACGCTGCTACAACTGCCGCTACATCTGTTCAATCTACCCCACCTACTTCTGGAGTATCGACAGCTCCGGTTTCTTCTATTCCTGTATCTACTCCTCAGACATCTTTACCACCGTCTGGATCTACGATGCAAACTTCGGTTCAAATTCCTGTAAGACAACCTGGTTTAAGTACGGTTGTCACAAGTCAACCTCAATTCACCTATCAACCGTACCAGGGACAGTACCAATTCGGTCCTGCTGTCCAGCAGCCAGTTTATCAGTATCAACCGTATCCTGGGTACACTTATCAACAACCTTAACAACCCCAGTACGGTCCGGTTAATCCTGGTTTTCCGAGAGGATACAATATCCCGAACGCAATTCCTATTCCTAGTTATCTTGGATATCCTCCTCCTGGGGCTGGTATCATGACCCAGAGTTTTAGGGATCCTAATCGGTAGTTACTGTTTATCGCAACTTTGGACTTACCTGACTTGTCGCGCCTAATGAACGATCCTATTAATTATCTTCCGTTTTGGCCGCCAATGCCGAATAAGTTGCCCAGTGACATTCCCAAATTCGAAGGTAAATCAGGAGAGGACCCGTCGAACCATGTGATGACTTACCACCTCTGGTGTGCGTCTAACTCCATCACAGATGATTCAATCCGTCTTAGACTTTTCCAGCGCACTCTAATTGGTCTCGCGGCCAAGTGGTATATTGAGTTACCGCAAGGCACTTTTTATAATTTTAGTCAGTTAGCTACCTCGTTTTTAACTCATTTTCAGTTTCCAGTCTGATATGACAATGGCACGGAATTGTTAACTTCGCTAAAACAATCGACATCCACTTACATTTCAGATCATATTCATGAGTGGAGACGTCGACATCGTTTAGTGAAGGTATTTATTCTGGATCAAATCTTGGCTGAGTGGTTTGTAAAATCTTTGTTGCCAAAGATCACTGAAGAAGTTGCTAAAGCTGGAGTGGTTACTGAGGAGCAAGTCATTGCTCAAGCACAGTACCTTGACTTGGTCTATACTCAGTCGGGTACGTTACATGAAAAAATCCCCGATCTTCCCAAGCAAAATCAAATCGCTGCAGCTCCTTTGGGATCTCATGCCGCTGATGGTATGATTGGCATGGTTAACACTAAAAGTAAGAAGAAGTCTTCCAAGAATTCTTCTCCTATCATAACCTTGCCTGATTCCACAACAGGAGATTCTTCTGCAGAGATCTCCGCCGATATTCATGTTGTAGAGTCATCTACAACCAAATCAAAATCCGGTGGGAAGAAGAAAGGAAAGAAGAAGAATAAAACGGACAAAAGTTCAAAGGAGAAACCTGAAAAGGCGGAATCCAATGACAAAAAGCACAAACCTCGTTATCGTTGTCTCATTTGTGACGATTAACATTTTACAAGAGACTGCCCTCATCGTGAAGAGGTTGCGAAGATTGTCAAGGGTTCCCAAACTCTTACTGTTTTGAAGGATCCTTTTCCGGCTCAAGACAGTAAGATGATAGGTTCATCCTCGAGTGCCAATGAAGAACCCATACTGATGATGTCCCATGTTAGGATTGCGACTCGATCGCAAGATTATGGTAGTAAGAGTCCTGTTGATGGTAAAGAAGTAGAATCTTCTCATTCTAATCCATCAACCTCAGCTCTCGGTTCCTATCCACTACAGATCGAGAAACCTAATCCAGACTTGGTAATCAAACCGCCCGCAAAAGGTATACTTCGAAAGTTAGCTTTCAATCCACATGCGAGAGCGGCTCAGAATTATAACATTGTTGAGGATTTAGCTATTTCACCCTCAGCAATGTCGGCTTTGGAAGTGCTGCAATCATGCCCAGCACAACGTAAATTACTTTTGTCGGCTATAGGAGCTGTTGATGTTCAGGACCCGAACCTAATAATTTTCGATCTAGAAAATAGTACACCGCGTTTGCCTCATCAAATGTCTTTCCAGATTCCAGTGATAGTAAAAAACAGGCCTATTCATCGGACTGTAATTGATGAGGGAGCCTCAACGTGTATTATGTCGATACAGTGTTGGAGATCGCTTGGTTCTCCTTCACTAAATCAATCCCCGACGATTCTAGAGGCCTTTGATGGCCGTGGGTTTCATCCTTTTGGCATTCTATAGGATTTGCCTATAGGGGTTGAAGGAAAAACGGTTAGTCTAGATGTGGAGGTGGTTGATGCCCCTCTAGACTACAACCTTCTCTTGGGTCAAAGTTGGTCTTACGCTATGACAACGGTCGTTTCATCAGTCTTTCGAGTAATAAAGTTTCCACACAATGGAAAGATCGTAACAATAGACCAGCTGGCTTACTTTTCATCCGACCCAGCCTCTTCGGAGAGTATTCAGCATGTTGGTAAAACGACTATCCCATATAAGGATGTTGGAGTATGATTAGTTAAAGATGCCGGTTTACTGGGAACTTTTCCTTTTCCTCCAATCAACACATCATCTTCATTTGCAACCATTCATATGATTACATCAGACACCATTGTTTATGATGATCCTTGGATCGTCCCTTCTGAATCTGAGATAGACTCATTTGGTAATTCCATGCCTTTGAGTCCATATGAAATTGCTTATGAAGCCGTGCAGTCATTTGCCGACCTGTCTTCAATCGAAAATGACTTAAAGAATGTGGTCCGTGAGGAATCACTTTTCACATCAACCTCGAATTTAACTACGTTTTCTGAACTTGTTCACTCTGATGAGCAAATTCGTGAAATCCTATGTGTAGATGATTTACCATGGGAAGATCTCCATCACAGATCTTCGTTTTTACCTGAGGATGATCGTTTTGAAAATGATTTCTCATCAATTTTTACAACTGAATATGTCAAGGAACCTCAGAATCCAATGAAACATCTTGATTCAGAGTTAAATTTGGGAGACATCTCTCGAACTATTCTTATTGACATTTCAGTTAGGCCCGGAATTGTTGAGAACATTCATATAGGTGCCTCGTGTACAGATGACGAAATTCAATTATATAAGGCCCTATTTCAAGAATTCCACGTCGTGTTTCCCTGGTCCTATGAGGAAATGCCAGGAATTGATCCCGCGATTGTTGTTCATGAGATCAAGACTTACCCGGACGCTAAACCCGTCCGGCAACATTTGCGTCAGATTCACCCACGAAAAGATGCTGCAATTAAAGCAGAAGTTGAAAAACTGTTGAAAGCAGGTTTCATTTATCCGATCCCATTAACGGATTGGGTATCGAATATTTTTCCGGTTAACAAAAAGCAGGGAACAATAAGAATATGCATTGATTATAGGGACATTAATCGACCCTATCCAAAGGACAATTACCCAACTCCCTATATCGATCAAATCATTGATGATTGTGCCGGCAGCGAAATATCCTCCTTTATGGACGGTTTTTCCGGATACAATCAAATCAACATTCTACCCGCCGATCAACCAAAAACGGCTTTCATTTGTCCATGGGGGACGTTTGCTTATTGCAAATTACCTTTTGGGCTTAAGAATGCCGGAGCAACTTTTCAAAGGGCGATGTCTTATGCGTTTCATGACATCAAGCACATTGTGCAACCATATCTCGATGATTTTCCTGCTCATTCATTACATCGAGCTGATCACCTCGTCCATTTACGAGCAATCTTTATGAGGTGTAGGCATTATCGTATTTGGTTGAACCCACACAAATGTGTCTTCTGTATAGAAACGGGTCGATTGCTGGGGTTTATAGTTTCAAAAGCCGGCATTCGCGTTGATCCCTCAAAGGTCGAAGCTATCATCAAATTTCCTCCTCCTTCGAGTCTTCACCAACTCCAAAGTTTGCAGGGGAAAGCAAACTTTTTACGACGATTCATTCCTAACTACGCCGACGTTACAAAGGGTTTCACCCGGTTTTTGAAGCAAAACACTCAATTCTATTGGGATGAGATAGCTCAGAAATCTTTTTATGCACTCAAACACGCGTTGACCCATGCACCGTTGTTGCATCCTCCCAACTACAACCAGGATTACTTCTTGTATCTCGCCGCCTCTCATTCCACCATTGGAATGGTCTTAGTTCAGGAAGATGAATCAGGAACTGAACATGTGATATATTACCTTAGTCGAACGTTAAATCCAACTAAGCTAAAATACTCACATGTGGAGAAATTGGCATTGGCATCCGTTCAAGCTGTCCAACGTTTTCGTCACTACATTCTACTACGTAAAACTACAGTAATTTCGGATTGCAACCCTATGATCTACATTTTGACCAAGTGTTATAGACATTTTTGTGCCTTACGGCATTGAGCATGAAATGTACATAATCTAAGGGATCCAAAGTCCCTAAGCATGTTGTTCCTACCCCTAGAGGAACAAGGCTAACAAACCACAGCAATTCACAGAAGTTCTCCACCAGAAACTGCTCAAAAACAAGTCAATTCAGGATCATTTCAGTGGCTACACTAGCCGTTTGCGCTGAATGTCAAAGCCAACACTGGCTACCTGCATTGAATGTCAACTGGAACACTAGCTACTTGCGCTGAACGAGAGTGGACAAGTGGCAGGCTCATTTCTCAAGGTGTCAAAACCCAGGAAGCTTCCAAAATGATACTTGCCTCAGGGAATTCGACTGGTGATGAGTAAGAGGTTCCAAATCTCCAAGTGGAAGCAAGAACCTCCAAGTGGACTCAAGAACTGACAGAGGGAGAGGACACTAGTCAGATCTCAAGCTGACTCATCCTCTCTCCAAACATCTATATATGGATCTCTCCTCCATGAGATCTAGAGGCTGGAATTTTGTTATTGCAAAGAATTGTTGTTGGTTTGAGACTGGAATCATTGGGTGCTTAATGCTTTGAAAGGGGTGAAGATAGGAATTCCATTTGCTGGGAAGGAGATGCTGGATTGGAGCCCTCTGGGTTGTATCTCTTCCTGAACCTTGTTATTCATCAATAAAGCTATCTTGGTTTCTCCTATATGCTGATGTATTTTTGATGTATGAATGCATTAGTGTATTTAGTTTATTTCTAATCCTAAACTAGTTATGAATGTGAATATCTGTCTTTGTGTAGTGTTCTTCTCTTGTCGCAAGTAGCTGTTCTCTTGTGATCTTGCAGGAAGTTGAAGCTGGATAAGCAAGAAGGCAAGTAGCTGTGAACTCCCAAAGAGAAGAGAGACCGGATCGAGGGACAAACGGAAGACACCGGTAAGTCTATTGATCTCTCTTCTTTCACATTTCATAAAGGAAGAAACCAGAATAGCTGTACTCGTTTGTTGCTAAGGCACTGTCACACCTTAGGTGGATAGGATCGTCCTGCATAGGCATTTTTCCCCACAACAAATTGGCGACTCCGCTGGGGAGATCTGTTTAGTCATTTTATTTGTGTTTCTATCATTGTTTGCATCATAGACTTGACAGCAACAATCGAACTGCATCTTTCCCAGATGCGAAGTAGAAAGTTGCTGCTTTGATCCAATTGCTGGACTTGTCTATGATCTAAACAATGGATTCACAAATGATTTGATGATCCTTGTGATAGATCTTAGTAGCCCTTCAAAGCATCCCTTTGATTACACCTTGCTTGTTGCTTTTATTTGGCCTGAAACAGTGAATTATATAGCAATCTGTGACCCAGAACCTGAGGGAAACGAGAGTTTCTCCTACAGCGCAGACCTAGTGAAGGGATTCTGCATTTCAACGCAGGTCCCGTGAAGGTTACCTGCGCTGAATGTCAAAACCCCTGTGTTGAGGTTGCGCTGAACCAGTTTGTCCTTGTGCAGCTGGGGTTCTCTACTCTGTTTTGCCTTGTTTTGATCTCTGATTTTTACAGCCTGTAACCAACATAGGTACCAGTCTGATAACTCCTTTTCTCTGCTTAAATTCCGCCTCATTTTGTACAAAAAGACTGTGAGTGTTTTTATTTGTTTGTGGCATCATTTACAGTTTTCCTTTGCATGAGTGAAATAGTCATCCTGTAGCCCTTGATTCAGATTTGTTGATTGTGATCTTAGAGAGAGTTCATTGACTGTTAGCAGATTGATTATACATTTGCTTTTTCTTATTGGTTTGAGTTTGTCTCTTTTAAGTGTCAAAACAAGTCTTCATTTCGAAAATCGTTAAGTGTTGTAATCTCTTCTATCTTCTCCGATTTCGAAAAAGTAAACTTGTTTGTATTGATCATTTAAAAGCAAATTCAAAGTTGTACAAAAAGCTTTCTTTGTAGGCATCAATACTAAGAAAGCGGAAAACAAACACCTGCATTGTGCATTTGCATTTGATAGTTTGCATGATTGATTTAGGAAAAGTGCATTAGAGTGTGCTGATTGCTCTTTGAGAAAATATGGTGTCTTTCTTTTCCCTTAGTAGCTAGGATTTTCAAAGTTGAAAAGATATAAAGCTTGCTTATCATCTTTAGACTGCATTTAGGAATTTGTATCATACATCTCGTGGTGAACCTTGAAAGGCAAACTTTAAAAAGATCAACCTAAAATAAATTGAATGAACTTAACAATGCTTTGCAACATAACGCACAACATAGAGGTCTAGGCTAGAGACGTGTTCCGGCGTCGTTAAGCCTGGTGATTGTCGATCTCGTGGATGGTGGGTGATTCCTCCCGAGGGATGATAGCACCAGTACGGATTGTGCTCCCACGTACTGTCGCATATATATTGGGAGACCCCTATAGGCATAAAAACTTTATCCTTAGGAAGCAGTGTCGGCTGCCCTACTGATCGCAATGCACTGAACACAGCATTCAGGAAGATCGACCGCCGTACCCTAAAAAGTATTCTGCGGTTTTGCGAAAAGTTTGGCACACCCTCTGCCTAGAACTCCAGAGCAGTTCCTTTTGGCCTTTTTCAGACTCTATAACAGAAAAAGTCCATCCGAGCATTTGTCACTTCGGGATCGTTAAAACATCGAAGGAGACTAGAGTCATCTTTATTTTTTTCTCGACTCTTTAAAAGTGAAAAAGCAAGTTGTGTCTAAAAGCGTCTAAAAAATTCACTTAATTCGGAAACACACTTTCCCCTTTTGTATTTTGGTTGATCGAGTAATCCGCAATCGTGGAAGAAAGTCAATTGAAACCCTGTCATTCGCGGAGGCTTACGAGTCAACTGTCTTTGTCTCCGGAATCGAAAACAGTACGGACAAAGCGAACTCGTTTAACCGGTTCGAAATATCCTATCAAAGTTAGAACAAGTGTTCCAACCACATCTGAGATTCCGGTTACTCCACACATTTCTGGAAACCCTGCCTCTATAGAAGAAGTTCAACAGCCACAGAGGGACAGTAACATTGATCCTAGTCTGGGAGCAAATACTTGCGTTACTGAACCAGTTCCATCTATAACCGGTTTAGAGAGTCTTGCTCCTCAAACAACTGTCGCTGTCGATTCAACCCCTTCTTCGGCACCAGAAATATTTTACGGACCTGACGGTCTTCCTCTTCCACCGGGTTTGATTGCGATAGAGGAAATTGTAGAGGATCCGCAAGCAAGTACTCCAACCCATTTTGGAGTCGGGGTCACTCTATTTCCTTCATCAGAAGTTAGTCCACCACAAGTGGAAGTTCCTGTAGAATCGCTAGGCAATCTATTGGATAGACTCAAAATGTCTGAACAACTGTCAACATCTAGGACTGTGTCGAACGACACAGCGACAGCATAAGCCCCTGCTGTCACTCCGACAATGTTTGCCGGCATACTATCTGTCCCGACTAGCTCACAACCGCTAGAAGGAGTCCACCAAGGGACTATTTCGACAGTGTGGTCCGTTCCAGTTTGTTCATCCGGAATAATATCTGGCAACTCTTATGTTGAGACTCGTCAGATTGATCCATTTGGAGGTCAATTTGGGCAATCCAGTCCCCAAGGACAAACAATCCCCTTGAGTTCCGGATTGCTACCGTATGGGGGGCAGTATGCCCTTTCATTACCCCCTCCGGGAGGGTATCCGTACGGGAGTTCACAACAGTATTCAGGTTATACTGGAATTACATCAAGTGGTTGGGTACCTATGCTACCTCAACAACCAAGGGTTGTATATTCTATGCAACAGTGTGTACCTATGTCGAACATCCCGACCACACTGGCTATTGTGACAGTGTCACAAGTTCAAACGTTGCCTGTTGTATGTCAACCTCAGATTTCTCAGGTTGTAATGCAACAGCCCCTTGACCCTGTGACACAACCACAATCGCCAACTGGTGGGGCGACACAGGTCCAAACGGGTACAATTACCCCACACCTTGGTCCAACGGTTAGTATAGCGCAACAGAACATGGCTTCACAACCGTGGCTGGTGCAATACCAACAACCACAATTCCAACAAGTATACCAAGGTTCTGAGCAGCAGATCTTTGCGAACAGTGGACAACCGTATATTCAAAACGGTCAAAACCAACCGCTTTACAGTGGTCAAGTCCACCAACCGTATCAGTCGTACCAACATAAATTACATTATGCTGGTATGCAAAGGCCCACTGCTCAGGTGATCCCATCGTACCCTGGGTATGCTTCACCTAACCTGAATCAACAGTTACCATTCGTGGCAACTTTAGAGTTACCCGATCTACACCGGTTAACCAACGATCCGATTGCTTACGCCCCTTGGTGGCCAGCGATTCCTCACAAACTTCCATCTGACATTCCTAAATTCAATGGAAATCCAGGTGAAGACCCATCGAATCACGTGATGACTTTTCATCTATGGTGTTCATCAAACACCCTGAATGATGATTCGATAAGGCTTCGCCTTTTCCAGAGGATGTTAACGGGTCCAGCGGCAAAATGGTATATTGAATTACCCAGAGCCTCGTTCGACAATTTCAGCTCCCTAGCCACGACTTTCTTAACCCATTTTCAATTACCGATAAGGTATGAAACGGGAACCGAAATATTAACCAACTTCAAGCAGACAACTGCCACTCATATATCCGATCATATACATGAATGGCGTTGTCGTCGTAGGATGGTGAAAACATACGTTCCCGATCAGCTATTAGCTGAATGGTTTATAAAGTCGTTACTTCCTGCTATAACAGAAGATTTGGAAAAGGGGGGGGTCGTAACAGAGGAGCAAGTTATTGCTCGTGCACAATATCTAGACTTAGTTTATACTCAGTCTGGCACGCTCTACGACAAAATACCTGATGCTCCTAGACCGAAATTCTCAATTCCTCCTCCTCCTAAATCAAATAGTGACTCTCATGCCGGCGATGGTGTGATTGGCACAGAAAATGCGAAATCAACAAAGGCTTCGTCTAAGAAAGCCCGTAAGAATTCGGATCAAAATGCAAAAGATGAAATTCTTGCTTCGGAAGTAAATGCCGTATCAGCAGATAAAGGCAAAGAAACCAATCAACCAGGAAGCAAGAAGAAGCAAAACAAAGGGAAGAAGAAGAAACAGGGTGAGTCATCCCCTGGAAAAACTTCTTCAAACCCTCCTAGGAAAGGGAAACCAAAAAGTCCATGCATGATATGTGACGAGGCTCATTGGACATCCGATTGTCGATACAAAGCTGAGCTTAGAAGGTTCTTCAAAAGTTCACAGACCTCAGCTGTGTTAACTGATCCGTTCCCAAACCCAGGTCAAAATCTAGTTGATAGTGGAAATGCTTCCCCGTCGCAAGTGCTTATGTTGTCGGTTTCAAAACAACAGAATGATGCTTTGATTTTGACAAGGAACAAAGATTACGGGAATCCGCAGCTGTCGAACGACAAAGGTAAAGATCAACCAAGTAGTTCGACAACAACTTCGACAGAAGTTGTACCACCCATCATTCCTGAATTAACAATAAAACCGCCAAAGGGAGTAGTACACAAGTCGACATTTAATCCTCGCGCCAGAGCGGCGCAGCATTATAACATAGTGGAAGATTTGGCCCAATCGCCATCCGCTATGTCGACTCTTGAAGTACTACAAAATTGCCCATCCCAAAGGCAAGCGTTGTTATCGGCTATTGGTGGGGTTGATCCTAAGGATTCCAATCTTGTATCCTTTGATCACAAAGGATACGATCCTCAGTTACCAGCTCAACTAGCTTTCCTTATTCAAGTGAAAGCCCTCAACAAAACTGTTCACCGAACAATTATTGATGAGGGGGAATCTACATGTATTATGTCGATGAGTTGCTGGAAAACTTTAGGATCTCCAACCTTGTCGCGATCTTCGACGACATTAAAAGCATTCGATGGAAGGACATATACCCCGTGCGGTATCCTTAATAACTTGAAAGTTGAACTGGGAGGAAAAACAGTAGAAATAGATGTTGAAGTCATCGATGGGAATCTGGACTACAACATCCTACTGGGAAGACCGTGCATATATGCCATGGCAGCTATAGTGTCGACTTATTTTAGGAAGATCGCATTCCCTTTTCAAGGAGGGATTACGATCGTCGACCAACAAGACTTCCTCCCTAATGGTTCACAAGTTACAGGAAGCATTCCCATGATCCATGGAAGCAACCACTCGCTTCAAGACATCAGAGTAGGCCTACTGAAAGACCCCACATTAATGGGAACTTTCGCACTTCCGCCTCCATTCTATATAGGAGAAGTAGCATTCGTAAGAGCCTGCAACATGATATCTTCCACGAAGATCTCAGAAGACGATGTCGAAATGGATCATGCAATGGTTTTGCCCCCAAGCCCCATTGAAATATTGTAGCAATCAATGTTTCAAGCATGGGAGGCGAACCCAAATCAACGCTCATCAAGCATTTGGGTAGATAGGTATAGAGAATATGGTACCCCATTAGATCCTTGGTCGAAAGTACATGGGACTGACGAACGAATCCTACAATCAATGTTGATTGAGGGGGCACCATGGAATGATTGCCACCATCGTTCCCTTCTTCCAGAATATGAAGAAGATACTCAACATGACCTGTACCACCCTTCAGTTTTTGAATTCCTATCAAATACTGTAAATACGGTGGATTCCGAGCAAAACTTATCCAATATTGAAGAGACTATATCCATAAATATCTCGACTAAAACAAACGTTGTAGAGAATATTTATGTCGGCAAAGGATGTTCTCCTTCAGAAATGGAAATATATAACGCTCTTTTTCGCGAATTCAGAGATGTCTTTGCTTGGTCATATGATGAAATTCCAGGCATTGACTCGAGTATTGTTGAACATGAAATTAAAATGTATCCTGATGTCAAACCAGTAAGACAACGGCTTCGGCAGGTGCACCCCAAGAAAGCCGCTGCCATTAAGGCAGAAGTTGAAAAACTTCTCCATGCTGGATTCATCTACCCCGTTCCTCTAACCAATTGGGTATCGAATATTTTCCCTGTTATGAAGAAACAAGGGACAATTAGAGTGTGTGTCGATTATAGGGATGTAAACCAAGCTTGTCCGAAGGACAACTACCCTACACCCTTCATCGACCAGATAATTGACGAATGCGCCGGATGTGAAATCTTTTCATTTATGGATGGATTTTCCAGGTATAATCAAATAAATATCCGCCCACAGGACCAGTCAAAGAATGCATTCATCTGTCCGTGGGGCACATTCGCTTATTGAAAATTACCCTTTGGTTTAAAGAACACAGGGGCGACGTTTCAGAGGGCAATGAATTATGCCTTCCATGACATCAAGAACATCGTTCAACCTTATCTCGACGACCTTCCGACTCATTCGTGAAAGCGGACTGATCATCCGCAGCATTTAAGAGCGATATTTCTACGTTGCCAACACTACAAGATAAGACTCAATCCGCACAAATGTGTGTTTTGCGTCGGTTCTGGTCGTTTACTTGGCTTTGTAGTCTCTAAGGATGGGATTCGGCTCGACCCTTGCAAGGTTCAGGCAATCTTTAATTTGCCTCCACCTTCAAATTTGCTTCAGATTCAGAAACTCCAAGGGAAAGCAAACTTTCTGAGGAGGTTCATTCCAAATTACGCAGAACTTGCTAATGGTTATACTCGTCTTTTGAAAAAGGATGTACCTTTTGTCTGGGATCAGGTGGCGCAAGCTTCCTTTGATGCTCTGAAAGATTCTCTAGTAAAAGCATCATTAATGTATTCCCCGGACTATCAAATATATTTTAACCTGTATCTGGCTGCAGCAGATACGACCATTGCGATGGTTTTAGTTCAAGAAGTCGATGGAATTGAACATCCTATATATTATTTAAGTAAAAACTTGAATGATACAGAAATCAAATATTCTTATGTTGAAAAGCTAGCACTCGCTGCTGTTCAAGCGATACAAAGATTTCGACATTATGTCCTCTTTCAGAAAACTACCATTCTATCAGATTGCAACCCCATGACTTATATATTGTCGCGACAGTTGCTGGGGGGAAAGTATTCAAAATGGATAGCCATCCTTCAAGAGTTTGATCTAGAATTTGTAAAATCCAAATCAAAGAAAGCTTTAGTTTTCGAAGAATTATTGTGCGATCTCCCATCGTCGTCCAACGATGAAACATCAGAAGAGTAAATCGTGGACGAAAGTTTGTTTCTAATATCTGCAAGCGATGAGTGGTATGGAGATATAATAATATATCTCCAAACCCAAAAATTCAGGCTTGACACCTCTAACTCAGAATAGAAACGTATACGATACCAAGCGAAAGACTACATGATCATCGGTGATACGCTTTACTGTCGTGGTATCGATACAGTTCTGAGGAGGTGCCTCACCCATGAAGAGGCCGAAAAAGCCCTGAATGAGTGTCATTCAGGCACGTGTGGGGGGCATCAATCTGGATATGCTACAACACAGAAAATCTTACGAGTAGGATACTTCTGGCCAACCATGTTCAAAGATTGCATAACCGCAGTCAGAAGTTGCCATGCTTGTCAAATTTTTGATAGCAAAACCAGAAGACCACCCGCACCTTTACAGCCAATAGTTGCTGTTGGGCCTTTCGCCAAATGGGGCATCGATTTCATGCAATGTAACCCCACCTCGACCGGGGGGCATGGGTATATTATAGTCGTTTTTGACTATTTTACCAAATGGGCCGAGGCGATGCCTACATTAGATAACACTGGTTAAACAACTGCCCTTTTCTTTTTCAATCATGTAGTCGCCAGATTCGGCGTACCACAGGCCATAGTTACAGATCATGGGTCGCATTTTCGCAATCACATGATGGTTGAATTAGCTGCCAAGCTAGGGCTATCTCACGACAGCTCTACCCCGTATTATCCGCAAGCCAACGGACAAGTTGAAGCAATCAACAAGGTCCTGAAACGTATGTTGCAAAGGATGATCGGGGTTCACAAAAGAAGGTGGCACCTAATCCTGTACTCAGCCTTGTGGGCTTACCGAACATCGGTAAAGAACGCGACCGGGTTCACACCTTTCCAATTGGTGTATGGCCTGGAAGCAGTCTTGCCCATCCAGTGTGAAATCTCGTCTCTTAAACTCGCAATTGATCTCCTCCCCGGAACTTCGGAAGAAGAGGCTCGTTTCTTGGAATTAATCCAATTGGATGAAACCCGTCGTGACGCCACTTTGGCTAACGAAGCCCATAAGAAACGAGTCAAGCCGCAGTTCGACAAAAATATCAAACCCAGTGTCTTCTCAGAAGGTGACTTGGTCTTGCTTTATGACCAAGAATCCGATAAATTGGGAGCAGGTAAATTTAATTCTTTATGGATGGGCCCCTATATTGTTAAACGAGTGTTAGCAAAAGGAGCCTACGAGTTAATGGATTATGGCGGAATTCCACTGGCGCAACCCCGTAATGGGTTGTACCTCAAGCGTTACTATGCTTAAATAGTGACCAATATGCATGCACCATGATTTATGTTATTATGTTGGGGGCATGCAAAATTATCATCGAGCAGTTTTTGCACAAAGTTCATGCTTGTTAAAAAATAAACGCAAGATTCGAGCAGTTTTAGCACAAAGTTCATTCTCGTTAAAAAATAAACGCAAGATCCGAGCAGTTTTAACGCGGACTTCATGCTCGTTAAAAAATAAACATAAGCAATGAGCAAGTGTTTCCACCAGTGTTTAAGCTCATTTTAAAATAAAAAATGAACCTACCCGGTAAATAACCACTGTGAATGTAACCTTATCAGCCATTAAAGCCTTGGTCGTGTTTGCACCGTCACCTCCACTTTTCATTTGGCCGATCGTTCACCTCCATATGTTTGTTTACCCATTTTGAGGAACAACTGCGAAGAGTGATTTCACCTAGACATCCTTGTGACACTGCCGTGATTGGAAAATTCCAACCTGTACCTGGAATCAGTTGCTAACCCTGTTTATCACTCGTTCCTCAAAAGACGAGTCTTCTTTAAGCTCTTTTCAGCTGACTCGTAAAATATGAAAAGATTGCCGAGTCCTTGGCCTTCCAGCTCGTTAAAGGGACAGGAAGAGCTATCCCTCCTCTAGATTTTAATCTTTTTGGACCTGAGGGATTATTGCACAAAAAGATCGAGCGCTTGTTTTGTTCGGCTCGTTAAAACTATCGAAAACTCATCCCTTCTGTATTGTTTTATACTTTTTCGGACTAAAGGGATTAGATGACGAAAAAGGAATTTTGGAGTTAACTTTATGTACCTTTTAAGACTCTCTAAAAATGAAAAGGACCGAGTTATCCTTGTCGTTAGACTCGTTAAAATCATTAAATAGTGACAAACTTGTCTTTAGACGAGAACGAGTTTCACTATCGCTAGGCTCGTTAAAACATAGCGATGGGCTTGCCCGAAGGGCAGGTTATAGAACAAGCATATGTTATCCTCCTCAAGCTTGACAAAAATAAAGAGGTACTGGTCAGCAATGACTGGGGAAAAAATGGGAGAAACTAAAGAAAACTTTGATGGTAGCAAGTCGCTCTTGAACATGACACTTTTCCTCCGTACCACAATTAGGTTGGGTTGTTTCATTCACCGGTCACATCCATGGTCTCGCCATACCATCCATATTTGGGTAATGCTACCAATCCATCGCATCAGTGTCGCCATATGTTCAAGAGAAGTCGTTCAGAAAAGTCAACCGTGTCCCATCCACTGCCATACATTATCCTTCATCCTTTCATGACCGCCACCCTGAATCATATGTCACAGATCGTTTTCACCTCCATTAAAATCATTAGCTTCTGGAGACTCACTTGTAATTGTTGGGCTTTCTTGGAGATGCGGATGAACTGCTAGAAGACCCGGATGATGTTGTTGATGTAGATGGACTGGATGACTCATCTTCAGAGGAAGGAAAATCAAGTTCATACCAATTTGGTGAAGTTGGTTGACTTTGCCTTTGTCCATTTCTTTTACTTCCCTTAGTTTCTAATTTGTGAAGAAGATTTTCAATTTCTTCAGCACTCTTACTCTCTGTTTCATCAAACCATCTTCCATAATCACCTGATGTCCTGCTTGTCGAATCGTGACTAAAGAGAGCAAATTTTTCTTGAAACTAGGTACATACCATACATTGGAAATCAATTTTTCTCCAATGTCAGGGAGAAAAACTTTTACGACTCCTTTTCCATAAGGAGTATGTTTTGTATCATCAGCAAGAAAAATTGAATTAAGTTGGCATTCTTGAAAATTCCAGAAAAAATCACGTCGACATGTCATGTGCTGAGTTGCCCCGGAATCCAAGATCCAGGCATCTTCATAGTCACTTCTAAGATGAGATGAAATTTGTGATGCTGGTGAGGAAGTAAAAACATATTCTGAGCTGTCGTCATCTTGATCATTTGCAAATTGTGCTGAATGCTGCTGAAACTTGGGAATTCTACTAAGTGAAGTTCGACAATCTTCAGCATAATGGCCAACTTTGTTACATCTTCGACACACAATTTGACTTAAGTCTCTTCCTCATCCTGAAGATTGTCCTCTGCCTCTGCTTTGACCTCTATTTGGAGATTGTCCTCGACCTTGATTATTGTAGCCTTGTCCTTGAAAATTTCCTCTTCCTTGGTTATTTCCTCTACCTTGAAAATTATTTCTTCCTCCTCTGTTAAAATTGTTGCCTCTACTTTGGCTTCGACCTCGATTATGTGTTGCTTGATTCTGATTCCATCTACCTCTTCCTCGAGAACTATCTGCTGATGACTTACTTGTGCTGGCTTCTGTGAGAAAAACATCTTCACCAACTTTCTTCTTCTTCCCAAAAGTTTTATCATGTTGACTTAACATTTCACAAAGTTCATCAAACTTTAGTTTTTCTAATTTCCCAGTTACTTGTAAAGTCTCTAAAAAATGCGTATAGGAAGAAGGAAGCCCAGCAATTACAATTGTGACCATAAAGCTATCATCAATTGCGGGAAAACCAACATTAATAATTTCTTGCTTAATATTCTTAAGTCTGGAGAGATATTCAAGAATATCACCATCTTCAGTTAATTTTTGTTGCAACAATTTTAGCTGTAGATCAACCTTCTTTGATTCTGGCTGAGTATCAAAGAGGTCTTTAAAAGTTTTCAAGGCAGTCCATGCATCTGTGGCATTCTCTATATGTACATACATTTCATCATTCACAGACGATTTAATAAGAGCTAAGGCTTTAGCATTCTTGATTTCCCATTTTGCCAGTGGATCTGCATCTGTGGGTTTATTCGGCTTTACATCTCCATCACATATTCCTTGCCATAATTCATTGTAAATGAGTGTGCTTTCAATAAGACGATGCCACGTTTTATAAGATTTGGTGCCTTCTAGTTTGTCGGAATCAGAAAATAAGTTAATCAACTTAGCCATTTTTAGCGATGAAGAGACGCACCAAGAAGCAGAACAGAAAGGACAAGATAGTCAACACAACACACCACGCAAAAAACACGATCTATCGGGGCTTGGCCTTGACCCTCGAATAGTCGTCAAAACAGGAGAATAGTGACTGAGCTTTGCACTTGGCTCTAGTCAATTTCTCAAATTTTACAGGGCAACTTTCAAAATTTGACTTTTTACAATGGTGCTTTGCACAATCTGGTAAAAAAATTACCCCCCCTCAAAGCAAAAAATACTTTGAGTTACAATTTGATGATCCCAAAAAACTTCTTAAAAAAACAAATTACCCAACACACCTTATCTCCCCAATTTATAAATTACCCAAAAACCTTATCACTCCATTAATGTTACAAAATTAAAAAATCACCATATTTTTGCAAATTACAAATTTAATTCAGCTTCATGTTCATTCTATTTTCACATATCACCTGAATTCAATTGAACTGCAGATTCTCGAATTGTAGTGCTTGGTACACCCTCATCTTCAATCGAATTTTGTTGAGAGGCGCTTCTTTCTACACTCTCTTCTTTTCTGGTTGCATTATTTAATTCCTCTCAAATCAGCTACCTACGACCAAGCTGGGTCCCATCAACACGTCGCTAATCATTGGTAGATTGTGGCGGATAATATTTGTGCTCATTTCATGAGATCTTTTTTAAACACAGATAGAAGGGAAGATGTAAATCCCAACATCACAGGTTACATATATATTTTTCTTTGGCATTAACAATAGAATTCAAACCTTCATGCGTGAAGAGATGTGATTCATCCTTCATTTCTACCCTCATTCTCGAAGAACTCCAACGCCGGTGGGTTATGGGCTCACGCAAATGCTGGCTTTAAAAAAACACACGCTAGTTTGCTATGAAACTTCGGATTCGGACTCGGACTCCGCTGCAGTAGGCACACACAACCTGATTCACAATATATTTTTTTTTCAACGCTGGCAATCGGTAAATATGTTGAGGAAAGCCGGAGCTAGTGTAACCAGTGCTGCCCGCGCAGCTCATGCGTCGGCTATGGGTGGCGTGAGGGCTTCTCACGTGAGAGTGGTCGACCATTACAATAACCCTCGGAATGTTGGATCCTTCGACAAGAACGACCCTGACGTCGGCACAGGTTTGGTTGGTGCTCGATCTGCTGAATACGTGAAACAGAAACCTTTTGCAAATTTGATAAGCCACCCAAAAATTATTAGTGATACAAAGCTGGTAATAGCTGATGCTTACAAACAAACAGACAAGGAATTTCTCAATACAGAAAATAGTCAACACAGAGATGCTGGGTCGACTGCATCAACTGCAGTTCTTGTAGGGGATCGATTGCTGGTTGCAAACGTTGGCGACATTGGACCGTCAGAAGTAAAAAAAAGGTAGGAGTAAGTCCCAAAACAGAGATTGAAAATACGCAATGAAAGGAATGGCTATTGTTATCATGGGCGTCACAGGTTCTGGAAAATCAACAATTGGGTCACCGCACTCACAGAAAAAATGCTTTCTATGATCGCTGAAAAGATTTTCGAAGAAGCCTCGATGATTATCAGTTTCAGAAAGGATTTTGAGTTTATTTGTGAGGATCACTTTTCCATTAAATGCCAGCTAAACGAGGCAGGAGAGAAAACAAATTCCAGTTCAATGAACAATTGGATCGAGAGGCAGAGGCAATTTCTATAATAAAAACAATGAATTTTAGATTTAAAAAAATCTAAAATCAGTGATAAAATTTATTTTCCTTTTAAACAAAGCTGTACAATTTCCATACCAATGATTTGCTGGCCAACTGAATGGAGTTTTCCAGGACTTTGTTGAGCTGAAATCTCCTCAAATCCACTGCAGCATTACTGGAGCTCTGATACCACAATAATGGCAGAAGTGTCCTCAGACACGTAATTTTATTAATCAGAAAAAAAAAACAATTACATAATTGATTTGCAAGAGCTTACACCCGAACAACCAAACACTCTTGCAATGAGCTATTTATAAGCTCCATGTCCTAACTACCTCTAATTATGGATCACTTATTCAATAACAAGTGTCCATTTACAATAAATGCTATTCAAACCAACTAGCTAACTAATCTCCTATAATAGAGCCTAAGATACGACTCATTTGGAGAGTCATATCTTGTTACAACAAATTACTAATTCTAAAAGTCTCCATTAAATAATTAAACATTCTAGAATAATAATTATTAATTTAATATCTTAAATTAATAATTATTTTATTCTAATTTTATAACCTATGATAAAATTGTATTTTTGGATCATCTAACATAGCTCCGTTCCGTGTCACTGATGTGGGATTCATTAAGGCCCTCCTTTGATGGATCACTGTCGACATCAGCTCATTATCCAAGAAGTTGATCTAGGAACAACCCCTTCAGTACTTTGAAGCTTGCATGCCACAATGGCAAGTTTCCCACTTCCGGCGACAGGTATACATCAATGACCTTCGACCGAAAGATTTTGCGTGGTGTTCGACGCCAAGTCCTTTATTCACACCACGTGAATTGTACTGCAGTACCTTGAGGGTCATTATCATTATCAGTGATTCCTCTCGCGCTTGTTAACGGTTTACATCATTGACCGGTAATCAAGCGATGTCTTTCCATGTTCGACTTCAGAACATTTCTCACATGGATCAACTTGTACTTAGAGTAAAGATCGAACGAGTTTGAAGACCCCGGATCTAGTTTCATCCATCCGGGCTGCGATATATATTCAGAAAAGATAAAGACATTGACATGTACATCATTGCAGCAGATAATCATCCTACTCAAAGGATGATAATTTCATCAAAATTATTAGTCTACCATCAGACGATTGTCTGTTCTATGTACAGAAAAATGAATTTATAAAGCTGAGCATGGGAATGCCCGCCTCAGCTAGATCATGAAAGCTGTATGAAAAATAATGTATTGTATTGTATCTTATTACAGGTCTCCTCTCAGCATTGGATGAACTTCGGATCCCCCTGATAAAGCATTTCACCCGATAAACAGCCTCATACTTTAGGGGGCAACTGTTATAGACATTTTTGTGCCTTACAGCATTGAGCATGAAATTTCCATAATCTAAGGGATCCAAAGTCCCTAAGCATGTTGTTCCTACCCCTAGAGGAACAAGGCTAACAAACCACAGCAATTCACAGAAGTTCTCCACCAGAAACTACTCAAAAACAAGTCAATTCAGGATCATTTCAGTGGCTACACTAGCTGTTTGCGCTGAATGTCAAAGCCAACACTGGCTACCTGCGTTGAATGTCAACTGGAACACTAGCTACCTGCGCTGAACGAGAGTGAACAAGTGGCAGGCTCATTTCTCAAGGTGTCAAAACCCAGGAAGCTTCCAAAATGACACTTGCCTCAGGGAATTCGACTGATGATGAGTAAGAGGTTCCAAATCTCCAAGTGGAAGCAAGAACCTCCAAGTGGACTCAAAAATTGACAGAGGGAGAGGACACTAGTCAGATCTCAAGCTGACTCATCCTCTCTCCAAACATCTATATATGGGTCTCTCCTCCATGAGATCTAGAGGCTGGAATTTTGTTATTGCAAAGAATTGCTGTTGGTTTGAGACTGGAATCATTGGGTGCTTAATGCTTTGAAAGGGGTGAAGATAGGAATTCCATTTGCTGGGAAGGAGATGCTGGATTGGAGCCCTCTGGGTTGTATCTCTTCCTGAACCTTGTTATTCATCAATAAAGCTATCTTGGTTTCTCCTATATGCTGATGTATTTTTGATGTATGAATGCATTAGTGTATTTAGTTTATTTCTAATCCTAAACTAGTTATGAATGTGAATATCTGTCTTTGTGTAGTGTTCTTCTCTTGTCGCAAGTAGCTGTTCTCTTGTCGCAAGTAGTTGTTCTCTTGTGATCTTGCAGGAAGCTGAAGCTGGATAAGCAAGAAGGCAAGTAGCTGTGAACTCCCAAAGAGAAGAGAGACCGGATCGAGGGACAAACGGAAGACACCGGTAAGTCTATTGATCTCTCTTCTTTCACATTTCATAAAGGAAGAAACCAGAATAGCTGTACTCGTTTGTTGCTAAGGCACTGTCACACCTTAGGTGGATAGGATCGTCCTGCATAGGCATTTTTCCCCACAACACCAAGCAATTGCTAGGGGGCAAGTACTCTAAATGGATCGTTATCCTGCAAGAGTTCGACTTGGAATTTGAGAAATCTAAGTCTAAGAAATCTTTAGTTTTTTCGGAGTTAATGTGTGACTTCCCGCGTGCTGACACGGAAACTGTGGCGGAGGAGCCCATTGCGGACAAATCCTTGTTTCTAATCAGCACTTTAGATCCGTGGTATGGGGATATCATCGTTTATCTCCAGACCCAATCCTTTCGGCCAGAAAATTCAAGGTCAGAACGTCGGAAAATTCGATTCCAGTCCCAACAATTCAAAATTATTGGAGATACTATTTATCGCCGTGGGGCGGACTTTGTTTTTCGACGTTGCTTAACTCACGAGGAAGCTGAAAGGGTTCTAAATGACTGTCACTCTGGAGCATGTGGCAGTCATATGTCTAGGTATGCCACAGCCCAAAAGATATTGCGCGCTGGCTACTTCTGGCCGTCTTTATTTAAAGATTGTATTACGGCGGTCCGAAAATGCCACAACTGCCAGATTTTTGATCGTAAGATGCGCGCTCCACCTGCTCCTCTCCACCCTATAATTGCCATTGGTCCTTTTGCCAAATGGGGTATCGATTTTATTACATGTAACCCTCACTCGGCCGGGGGCCATGCGTATATCATCCTTGCGGTAGATTATTTTACTAAGTGGGCCGAGGCGATGCCTACATTCGAGGCAGACGGCAAGACAGCTGCAATTTTCGTGTTCAATCATATAATTTCTAGGTTTGGTGTCTCACAAGCAATAATCACCGATCATGGGCGCCATTTTCGAAACGTTATGATGACCGAACTTACAGGCCAGCTTGGTTTACGTCATGACAGTTCAACCCCTTATTATCCACAAACGAATGGCCTGGTTGAGTCCATCAACAAAGTTTTAGTTATCATGATCCGACAAATCATTGGGATTCATCGGTCGAATTGGCACAACATGCTATTTTCAGCACTTTGGGCATACCGAACTTCAGTAAAAACATCAACAGGGTTCACTCCTTTCCAACTAGTCTATGGTTTGGAAGTCGTGTTACCCATTGAATGTGAAATCTCGTCACTGCAAATGGCCATCGAGTTACTTCCAGCCACTTCCGAAGAGGAAAAGCGTTTGTTATACTTAGCTCAATTAGATGAGAATCGACGTGATGTTGCATTGGCGATCAAGACTCACGCAAAATGGATGAAAGCTCAGTATGATCGAAATGTGACCCCTCGAAATTTTTCGGAAGGAGATCTAGTCTTAGTTTATGATCAAGCTAATGATAAATTAGGCGCTGGAAAATTCATTCCTATGTGGCATGGTCCCTATGTTGTCAAGCGAAAGCTAGCCAAAGGGGCTTATGAATTGGTAGACTTTGATGGGGACTCTTTGGGTAAACCCAAAAATGGCCTTTACTTGAAGAGGTATTATGCTTAAAAGAATGGGTATGGAGATTTTTAGTTAGGATAGTTTTTCTTTCTAGCTGGTGTGTTTTAGTTTAAACAGTGTGCTTAGCTTAGAGAGTGTTTTTTCGTCATTATTCTTGCTTATCTTGGTTTTACTCTTGATATTGCAGATGTCGATGCCTCTCCAAACAGACATTGGTTTCGCTGATGGTGCTTGTCGTAATACACGGAATATCTCTTCCGCATCTTGGGTTATCTATTCACCCTTTGACGAGTTAGTATCTATGCATGGGGTAAGCCTCGGTCAAACAATGAACAACATTGCCAAATACAGTGCAGTGATTGAGTTATTGTCTGAATCTATTTCATTTGGGATTCGGAGTTTGATAGTGAGGTTAGATTCTGAACTCGTTGTATTACAGCTTAATAGAGTGTATGCCATTAGAAATCCAGTGTTATTAAGATTATTTTTGAGAGTGCGTCTCTTGGAACGTGAGTTTGATTACATTGAATATCAATATATTCCAAGGTCTTTAAATACATTAGCAGATGCAATTGCTTCTCGAATGTTAAATAGACATTTGCAATAATCATACATGTGAATTTAAAATCATTCCATAACATGATTTACAAGATAAGCCAGTAATAGTGATATATATATATAGGAGTGTGTCAAAAAATACATCGTCCTCGATCATAGGTTGAAAAAAACCTTATGATCGGCAAAAATGATAAGTACAAAAAACAAAAATGTCACATGTGCCCACAATAGGCGATCATCCTATCACTCGTGATGATCTCTATCAGAAACCACTGCACGGGCCACCTTGCAAAGTAACCTCCTAAAAGGTCCTGGGACTCCAATCACATAGCGCTGAAGTCGACGAGGAATGTCGTCTATAGTGGTCTCAGGAATATCTCGTGTCAAGCGCTCGAGATGACCCTCCAACTCGGCCAAAACCTCTGCTGATTCGTCCTGTGGGGCTGGCGCCGGTGCAACTGGTTGCCTTCTCTCGAAAGGCCGGAGAGCGACTGGTTGTTGTGGACCCACATTTGCATTTGAGATTTTTACTATCAGTTTTGAGACGATGGAAAAATAACAAAAAAATTTAAAATAGGAAAAATGTTGGAAAGGATTTTACCTGACTCGTCCCACTGCTCTCCTGGTGGAAGAGCCATGTCTGGGTCACCACAAAAATCTATCCCAGCGTAAGGGAAGTCCTGAATGGAAAAGACCTGGTTTTCCAGCCATTGGAAATACTCAGGTTTGAAGCGAGCAACCTCTGTGCTCTCATCCGGGTGACGGGCCATGACTGTGACCCATCGCATTAGTTTGGGCTCTCGAGGAAGCCCAGCTCCAACAGTAAGGTGCTGTGGGATCAGGATAGGAACCCTCTCCAGGCCAAAACTCATGACCAAAGCCCCATAACCAAAGGTCTTTAGTCGTCCATTCTTGGCCCTGGTCAGTTGGCCTTTCACATTGGCCAACACGGCATCGCACCAGTTGAAGATGGTGCCTCGAAAGCAATCAACTGCCATATGCATCTGGGATCCAGTGGCAATATGTAATGCGGCAGCTCCGCAAAGTCTGGTGACAGTGAATGCAATCACCATGAGTTCAGGACGGGATATCGTCTTTATGTCTATCCCTTTGTCTCTAGCCTAGCTGTTGCAGTACTCTAGCCGGAGGCTATCGACAGACTGGCCACCTGGCCTAGTCCCGTGCAGAGTCAAGTCTTCGCCTCTCTTAGGAAAACCAGTCAAGAAATATATGTCCGCCGGCTCGATTTCGAGCTGGTGGCCGCCAATGAAGAAGCACTGGTCCTGTATGCTCCATCTGTCAACCAGCCACTGTAAGAAATCCCCCTGAGCCCTCATGCCAGGAATGGCCCAGAATTTGTACAATCCGCACGCCCTCAAAGCATCAAGTGAAGGCTGATGATTCCATGCGGCAGCATCCACGTCCTCATGCTCTCGTTCACGCTAATCTAGCATGATGTACTCTCTGCATCAAGTATAAAGATTAATTAAATTGCTAGAAAATATTTTGGTTGGTCCATTTTTGAGAATTTTTGGGTTCAAAACCCTTGCGGCGGGGTACGCACCCTCCGGGTTAGACACAGTGTGTGGATCCGCACTTTGTCTACACGGAAGGTGCGGACCTCGAGCTTTTTCCCAATGGAGAAAAAGTCGGGGTCCGCAAGCCCGCAATGGTAAACCTGTGGGCCCCCGCGCGGGGGTTTTGCGCCTAAAAACCCTCCCAAAAATGAAATAAAGGACTAAAACAAAAAATTAAACAATTAAAAGTGAAGAGTAGGATGATGTGGATTACCTGGAGAAGACGGCGCTCGATTCCGACGGTTGGATTTTCCGCAATCTTCACGGGAAGTTTTCTAAGCAAAAGCACTATTTTCTCACCCAAACTCAAACGGTAAAAATGAATTGACAAAGGCCCTTTTTATAAGTTTTTTGAGTAAATAAATCACAAATTTGTTTATGTTTCACTTTGAAAAGGTATTTTGCGACATTTTTATCCATTTCAAACAGGTATGAGTAATGTTTGTGTTTTTGTGCAGAACAAAGGATTATTCAGGCAAAATCTACTATTTTCGACAGAAAAACATGTAGAGTCATCTTTAAGCTCTTTTCTGACTCCTAAAACATGAAAAGGTTGCCGAGTGTTTCTTTTAGACTCGTTAAAACAGAATTAAAAGATGGTCCCCTTACAGCTCTTTTCTGACAATAAAAACATGAAAAGATTGCCTGATTTTTGTCGTTTCAAATTCGATATTGGTTATAAAACAATGTGTCATTGATCGCTTTTTTACTTTTTCGGGTCAAAGGCACTAATGACGAAAAGTACTCCTTGGTCGTAAGAGATCAAGAAGTTCTCTCAAGTATTGTTTTATACTTTTTCAGGCTTGGGAGACACAAATTTACGAAAAAGGTCAACCCTGGAGTCTTCTTAAGTTTTTTCAGACTCTCTAAAATTGAAAAACGCTGAGTTTCTCCTATACTGGACTCGTTAAAATTTCACAGTAAAGGACCTGTTCAATTACAAAAAGGAACGAACCACTCCTTCTTAGGGTTCGAATTTAAACTAAGTTGGACTCATCCGAAGGATGAGATTATAATCAAGCAAATGTTATCCTCCTCAAGCTTGTCAAAAATAAAGAGGTACTTGCGAGAGCTGGTGTGGGAAAAGAGAGAAAAATGATCCTATTTATCATACTTTGTAACCACTCTTGAACACGACACTTTCATTCACCTGGGTTGGGAAATCCTTTGCCTAACAGTTGATAAAACCACATTGAAAGTCTTCAGCCGGTTTCTGGGTATTAACTTTGGGTCAATTGTCACCAAACCATCTGTCGTGTCGTTATGTGTTCAAGAGGTCACTGCCAATAAGCCATTCATCTGCAAAATATCTATCTTCCATCTTGACCATCCCTTAGTCAGTTCTTGCAACTAAATTTCTTCAACTTGATCTATGATTTCGTGTTGTGGGCTTGCCTACGATGGATCGCTTTCTATCGACATCAGCTCATTATCTAGAAAGATGATCTAGGAATCGTCAGTACCTTAAGATCTGCATGCATCAATGGTAGGTTTCTCGCCTTTGACGACAGTGTACATCATTGACTTTCGATCAAAGGATTTCGTGACATGCTCGACATCAACACATTTATTCGCATCTCATGGATTGTACTGGGTACTTTGAGAGCCATTGACATCACTGGTGGTTTCTCTCACACTTGTTAACAGTTTACATCATTGACTGGTAATCAAGTGGTTTCTACCATGTTCGACATCAACACATTCATTCGCATGGATAGAATCGTACTGTTTCGGGAAGTAGAATTGAAGACCCTGGATCTAGTTTCCACAATCCAGGTTGCGAGGAATTTTGTATTCATTATATAATGGACTATTCATAAACAGATGGCTGCGTCCATACTGTGTCCATATGAGTCTTTACTTGTGAAGTTTTACAAGATCATTCCTGTATCAGAGCAGTAGTTAGCTTTTCTAGTCAGTTTTGATATGAGTATGAGAATGCCTACCTTAGCGATGATATGATCTCATATATATATTTTGCATTGAATGTTTTTACATGTTCCAAACCGGGTTCTCCACAAGATGATCCTCGAAATGATAAAGTACTTCACTCTTCCTAAATGATAAGAAATCCTCATCTACTACAGACTTCGCACTTTAGGGGGCAATCTGTTACACAAAAATATCGTCATCATGATTATTTGCAGTCAGTATGGGTCTATCATCACTTGTATTGTCCTCCTAAGCAAGTCTCAGACCTCAGCTCTTCAAATCAAGCTTTGGAAATGAGAGAAAGACATTAAAAATCAATGTAACTCTGGTTCCGCACTTTCTCTTATGGTCACCTACGGTCCCGCACCTTCTGTGTACAAAAACTGCGGACCTGCCCGCTCTGTCCCTAACAGTGTAGGTGCAGACCCCTGTGAAAGTCAAAAGGCGCAAGTTTTATCTTAAAAAACTCACTTTGGGTTAATTCTAGAGGTTTCTAGAAGGAATTTTGACGTGGATTTTTCGCTTTGAGGTGGTTCATGCATCCCAAAAGATAAGGATCTAATCCCTTGATGAGAGGAGCTATCCCTTTGAAGGAGGGCTTTATCCCTTTGAAGGAGGACCTAGTAACCTCCCTCCATTGCACTATAAATACAGGCATTGGGCTGGTTGCTAAGGAGGTTAGAAGCTGAACATTTTTGAGGGTAAATGCTGGTGAAATCAAGACTTCCTAGTTAAGCCTAAAGAGGAGAGATCACATACCTTTTTGGTTTCATTGGGGAGTGAGTGAAACTTTTCAAAGTAGAGGAGACTTCTTGCTGGACCATGGGAGGAGCTTGTACAGCATCAAGGCAAAGGTTGTAAGGTTCTTATTCTTTTGAATTAATACAATCAAACTCATTTTTCTCAACAAGTCTCTTATGTTATTTGTTTCACGGACTCCTTGACTTTCACGTTAAATATGTTTTATGCAATTGGCTTTTCAGGTGCTATTTAATTTGTTTGCCTTGTTTGTGTTTGCAAATTCGCGAAAAGGAGCTCATTTGGATCGAAGGAGCGAGGGCATCCACAAGCTAGCGTTGGACCTAAGGTAGGCCCTAAAAACACTTGTTTGCTATTGTTTATTAAAGCGTATTTAGAGAAAGATGATGTCTGGTTGGTTTGCTTGTCATTAGGTCTTCTTTAGATTCTAGGAAGGTCTATCTTGTCCGCAAGATCGACTTATTCCGTGTGACAAGCTCAATGGAGGGTTTTATCTCTTGAAAGTTTGTAATTATTAACTTTATTTCAGATCCTCTAGAGCAACAAAGGCTACGACCCTGCTACTATTAGTTTCGTTCACGTTCTGTTAAGAGATAGAGGGCAAGAGTCCTTTAAATTTATGATGCCAACACATGCTGCATTTACATTTTTCCTTCACTGTAATATGTCTGTAATTACATTGATACTCATGGCAATTTTCCTACTCATGGTGATTATTCATTTATGTTCTTACATTTCGATACTGTCTCTATGCTCTATCATTTTGCTAATGTATATAAGCCCCTTCATTTGATATCGGTACAGTGTTAACTCATTTGACTGTGAAGTCACGATGGTAATAGTTTTCCCGAATGCGTAAACTTAATTATGGTAACATTATTTCTTTCTTTTAGTTATCTTTTCTGTTATCATGGAAAAAGGGTTCTGTAAACGTTAACTGTCATTTATTGCTCGTTTCATGGCTAATTTCCTTTATCACTTTTTTGAGCTTGATAGTCAGCGTTTAGAGTAATTTCATCACTGGAAGGAATGTTTTAAATCCAAGTCTCTTTTCCGCCATGGCCATGAGTCTGGTTTTCCCAGAATTCTAGGTGTGAGCGCATAACTGTTACCTATTTTGTTTCAGTAAGGTTTAATTTTTATTTCCCTTAACACCAATACTGAACACTCCAATAAACTTCTCCAGTCCTAAGTGACGGGGTTTTGGACACCTACATTGCCCAGATTTGCATGGCATCCTGTTTGCGAAATTCTTCATGTACAGAGTAATTAATTAAGAGGTCCCTTATCAAAATGAATTTTACTTCGGTTAAGTTAATAATTTTTACTAAGGGTTATATTTCAGTTAATCTGGAAGAATCTCTGTCCCACAAAATTTATTCAAGTTAAATTATAGATCTTCTTCATTCAGAACCATTCCGAAGTTCAGTTATATTTACTCTCATAAGTTTTTGTTTATATATATTGCTGATTTTGTGCACAGTTTTACTTAAGGTTATCCACCTATGTGGAAAATGTTTTCACTCGATTTGGTTATCTATGTTTAATTGACTGCACAACCATTTTTATTTAGTTGGCTCATCCGAACACTATTTATTACAGTTTGTCCAAATAGATATAGCTAGCCTGTTCAGACCAGTCAGTTCTCCTTCGTCGTGAGATGATACACAAAGTCTATGGTTAATTGTGTTGTTCAGATAAATCTTTCCAGATTCCAAGGACATTATTTTCTGTATAAATGTTTCCTTTATTTTTAGTGAGAAAAACAACAACTGTCATAACCTTACTATCCAGGCAATTTCTAGTTAATTCATAGGATTCTCAAACAAACACAACAATCTTTTGTATATGAGCATATCGTAGGTTTTTCTTACCTGAATTTCCCATGCAGTGAATTTCCAGAGCACTGTCACTTTTTTGTCTCAGCTTGTCTTCCACCCGTCCATGAGATTCATCTTCGCGACCAAATTCCCCCCCAGGCCCGCTTACGAGACCACAATCTTCCGCAAGTTTCGCACTTCGTGCAGTGCTATTTGATCCTCACCAGACTTATCACTTTTCCCCCTTTACCATTTTACTCTTCAGCACGATTTTTTTCTCTCCCCCCACCCCCTTTTCCTTGGGGTGTTTTCAGTTAGGGGAGTCATTTAGGGTTTTCTCTCTCTTTTTTTTTTTTTTAAATATTGGCAACTGCCTCTTTCTAACTTCTTAAAGAGAAGTTACAAATTTTGATATTACTCAATTTTTCTTGAATTCAAAAATTAACAATATTATTTTTTTTTTTCTCGGCAAAACTAAATCTATTAAGAGAAATCAATATGGTACAAACAGGAAAGGCACAAGACCGTCAGACCGGAAATGATAGATACATCAACCTCGGTCCCGGAAGAGAGATACAATCACAGAGCTACAAGAAAGACAAGAGACCGATGGACCGGAAATGATAAATTCGTCAACCTCGGTCTCGGAAGGAAGAATAACTCTGCTACACCTAAAGATTCGATAGCAAATACAAACTGTCAGGCTGTTACCCCAGCGGGACGGTGATTACACCACAATGTTTTTTCCCTTTCTTTTTGTTAACTTTTGTCCATCCCTAAGGAGGAGTATGGGCAAGAACAACTTGGAGACTGGAGTTCGCTAGCATTGGGGACTCCTTCTCTGAATCCGAGGAGGAAGTCTCATGGGGACGCTTCTGCGAGTTTGCTGAGACATGGGTGTGCTCCATAATGTTCGTGGGCTGAACCATCGTCTGCGTCATCTGATCTGGTTCTGACTGATTTTCCTCCTTTTCCATACTTGGAACCTTCTCCATACTAGGGGGGCTGGAGCTTCTGGTTGGCGGCGGTGGGTAGGGGGCCCAACGCTTAGGCTTAGTTTGAGCAAAGAGGCCCTTTTTTGCTCTTGCTGACAGTGAAGGGCAAGAGATATGTAGGTGCCCTGTTTGGTTACAATGACGGCATCTGAAGGCAGTGTTCTCGTACTCTATATACTGGGTCCAGATAGCGTCCTTGATCTTGAGATTGATGTACTCTGGCAATCCCTTACTTAAATCAATCTCCACACAAACTCTGGCATATGTATAGAGACCCTGCCTCTCTCTCTCGTAGTCTCCCTTCCAAAAGCTACCCAGGGCATTGCCTATTTGCCTGTATACTTCTGTACGCCACAGGTGAACTGGGAGATTTGGAAGCCTGATCCATACCGGAGCCTTGGTGATGACTGCTGAAGCTGGGTCAAAGTCGGGAAACCAAGGAGTTAGGAAGAGACCAGCCGAACCCATGAACCAAGGGCCTTCGTCTAGGGCATTGTAGCAATGCTCTAGGTCATCGAACAACACTATGAAATACCCTTTAGCACAGAAATAAACCTTACAACGATCAGTCCAGTTATCTTTGATCCAGTCATAAAGATCCTGTGAGTGCGGCCAGAGCCCATTGAATCTACAGATGATGGCTTTTTCAGCAAATTTCTGGGTTTCGTCTTCAAGCTCAGGGTAGGAGACTTCAACTGATGGGATCTCCTCCATTTTGTCAACCAAAAAGGGCTTGGGTGAAGTCTGTATTGGTGGCTCTGACTTTTCATCCTGCTTGCTATGGACTGCATCTTTGTACGAGAAAGCCTTAGCTGAGGAAGGCTCCCCCCCAGCTCCTCCTCTAAGACGGAGGGAAAGGATAATAGTTGCGTCTTTCTCAATGCCGTAAAAAGAAATAGGAAAGGGATCCTCAAGATGTTTACCTTGGTAAAGAAGCCGTTGGTCTGCCAAAGGGATTCCCAGTTTGAAGTCCAAAGCATGCTTGAGATGCCGCACTGGATCCGCCGGGCAAACCCATTGAAGCATAGTTTTCCCTGAAAGGAGCCTGATTTGGATCTGGAAAGCTGCTGATGATTCTGCAGGCCTTTTTCCCCAACTGATCTGAGGAGCGGGAAGGCCGATGCCTTGATAGAGTTTCAGATCTGCTGTAGAGGGATCTGTGGATTCTCTGTACAAACACTGCGTCAGCGTGTAAGAGGACCCGATCTGCACCGCCGAGGGCTGAGGAATCCTTGAAAATCGTGGATCCAGATCCATGTTCCCTCCCCAAACCTGATCTTCGACCCTGTCATTTGAGATCAATCCTTGCTCGCGTGATCGGATCGTTTTCTTGCTAGGATGGGGCGTGGACATCAAGCACCTCTGTTCTCCATAGATGCAGACGGATCTGCCAGGCCTCTGCAATGCTTTTGCAGAGGGGAGCGCATTAGAGCAAGTCTGGGCGATGATCGGTTGTTTTAGAATGTGATCCCCTGGATGAGAGGCTGGTACTGCCGTGCGGTGTACGATCTGCGTCCAGAAGAATGGGTAGCCCGGCAAAATCTTGTTGTGTGCTGAATCCTGTTTGATCGTCTCCTCAGCGAATCCGTCCCAAAGCGAGAGGGAAGATTCAGTCATGGCGTGACCAGCATGCAAGCCTCTGGCCGTTCGGGAGCATGGCAGACCTACGGGAGCTGCGGCTGCGTTGTCTGCTGAAACCCTAGTGCTGAAAATCGCCATCCGATTTTTCCAGCATTATGGAACAAATTAACAATATTATTAATCTAAACAGAAAATAACAATATTATCCAGTCTGTTTCTTACAGTGGTAAATAAAATATTTATAGCTGTTTCGACAACATCACATCTTCCCCCCCTGAAATCAAACATCATCCTGATGTTTTCCAACCTCAAACAACCTTGGATAAGCCTCTTTCATGAGCTATTCATCCTCTCAGGTGGCCTCATCTGGGCCAAAGTGTTGCCATTGCACTTTAACCTGGGTGATGGCTCGCTTCCGCAACGTTATTTCTCTCCACTCGAGTATACTCAGCAAATCGACCATGAATTCTCCTTCCGGTTTGACCTGAAACAACAAAGTTAAAGTCATTTTTTCCTTAACATCTCCATTAACTGGCTTATCTAGAATTATTCTTTACTTGTACATCCTGCCAACTGACTATGTGCTTGGGGTCATAAACGTATTTTTTTAATATTGACACATGAAATACATTGTGGACCCGGACATGGCTTGGTAGGGTGAGCTGGTATGCCACTGGCCCAACTTTGGCCAAGATCTGAAATGGTCCATAGAACCTAGGTTCCAGCTTGGTGCAACCACTCCACCGTAACGTACTCCTTTTTGCCTGAATTCTTACATACACATGATCCCCTACTTGATATTCTTTAAATTTTATCTTCTTATTGGCAAAACTTTTTTGCCTATCTTGGGTTGCTTTCAAATTTGATCGTACCTTCTTAACTGTTTCCTCCATCTCTTTTAACATGTTTGGTCCCAACATTAATTTGTCCTCTGGTCCCCCCCAACTGGAGGGTGTGCGGCATTTTTGTCCACACAAAACTTCAAACGGACTCATCTGCAGAGAAGTATGATAACCATTTTTATACGCAAATTCAACCAAATGCAGATAGTCCTCCCACATAGATGGTTGCCGCATGATGTATGCCCTCAACATATCCTCAACCACTTGATTTACACGTTCGGTTTTTCCGTTTGTTTGAGGATGATAGGCAGTACTAAAGTTCAGCTGAGTTCCTAACCCCTCAAACAGAGTTTTCTAGAAGACTGAGGTAAACTTCACGTCACAGTCAGAAATTATAGCTTTTGGTAACCCATGTAGTCTGAAAATATTCTGCATGAAAATATGGGCAATCTGAACTGCCTTGTAGGTGGATTGCACTGGTATAAAATGGGATGATTTGCTTAATTTGTCTACAATCACCATGATGGAATCATTGTTTCCTTTTTACTTAAGTAATCCTATTATGAAATCCATAGAAATGGTTTCCCATTTCCACTACGGAATTGGTAGTGGATGCAACAGCCCAACAGGGTGCTGGTGTTCTGCCTTAATTTGTTGGCATTCCAGGCATCGTGCCAAATATTCTGCTATATCTTATTTTAAACTCAGCTAATAATACTCTTTCCAAAGTGCAGTAATCAACTTTTGATACCCCAGATGTCCAGCATAAGGACTTCTATGAAATTCATCTAAAATCAGGTGTTTAATGTCTTTTTGGTTGGGCACATACAACCTTTTTTATATTTCAGCATGCCAGTAGCATCCATAGTGTATCCTTGCTGATTTTCTTTGTTGGTTGGGTTTTGAACTTGCTATCCTATTTGCTGATATTTTGAATCTTGTTCCGCTGCGTTTTTAATTATTTCTTCGAAGGTAATATGCCCGTTGCTACTAGAAATTTCATAAAGACATTGCACTTCCGAATTAAAGCGTCCACTACCCAGTTTTCTTTCCCTTTCAGATGCTTAATTTTGAAGTCAAAACCACTTAGGAAATCCACCCACCGTGCCTACCTAGCATTTAGGGTCGGTTGACTAAAATAATTAGTCAAGCTGTGATGATCTGTTATTAAAAGAAACTTTTTACCCATCAGGTAGTGGTGCCACATCTTTAAGGTGTGAACAACAGCTGCCAACTCCAGATCATAAGTGGAATATTTCTACTCATGTTCCTTTAACTTTTTGGATTCATAAGCTATTACCTTTCCTTCTTGCATCAGAACTCTGCCTACCCCTTCCTTGCTCGCATCTGTGCACACCATGTAATTCTTACTTGGATCTGCTATGCTTAATATAGGTGCTGTGGTGAGCAGACGCTTAAGCTATTCAAAACTTTTTTGGCATTTTGCGGTCCATTTAAAAGCTTTCCCTTTGTTTTGTAAGGAGGTGATAGGATAAGCTACCCTAGAGAATCCTTCAACGAACCGTCTGTAATAACCTGCCAACCCCATAAAAGATCTTATATCCGCTACGTCCTTCGGTATCGGCCATTCCATTATGGTCTTTATCTTTTCGGATCCACCGCAATTGCATCCTTAGTGATAATATGTCCCAAGTACTGAATCTGTTCCTTAAAGAAGTCACACTTGCTGTACTTGGCATATAATTGATGGTTTCGAAGGGTTTGCATCACCAATATGAGGTGTTCCTTATGCTCCTCAATATTTCGAGAATATATCAGTATATCATCGATAAATATTAATAAGAATTTATCTTGATACTGATGAAATATGTTGTTCATCAAACACATAAAGGTCACTAGTGAATTGGTTAACCCAAAGGGTAACACCACAAACTCATAGTGTCCGTAGCAGGTCCTGAAAGTAGTCTTGGCTATATCCTCCTTTTTGATCCTGATCTGATGATATCTGGATCGTAAGTCAATTTTTGAAAGCAAAGTTTCCCCTTTTACTTGGTCAAATAGTTCGTCAATCCAGGGCAATGGGTACTTATTCTTAATTGTTAATTTATTCAACTATTGGTAATCCATGCACATTCGAAGGGTCCCATCCTTCTTTTTGACAAACAGCACAGGGGCTCCCCAAGGCAACACACTGGGGCGGATGTAATTTTTGTCCAACAATTCCTGCAGTTGCATTTTCAGTTCTGTGAGCTCTAGTATACTCATACGATAAGGGGCTCGGGACACCAGAGCTACCCCTAGTATCAATTCAATAGTAAAATCTATGTCCCTTTTGGGTGGCAGTCCGGGTATCTCCTCCGGAAATACATCTGCAAATTCTTGCACAACTGGAATATTCTCCAAGGTGATTGTCTTTTCCTTTGAGTTGGCATATCCAACTTGAATAGCATAAATCTGACAACCTTTCCTGATACACTTTTCCAGTTGAGAGGCAGTTATCGGTCGAATCTGTACGGGTCTCAGAATGCCTTGCATCTCCCGCCCTTCTCCCAACTCATTCTTGTAGTAGATAGTTTTTGTTTTACAGTTTATAATGGACCAACATTTTTCCAGCCAATCCATGCCTATCAACACGTCATATGATCCAAGGGGAAGTATGTTTAGATCTGCCATTAAAGGCTGACCTGCTATTTCCAGAGGGCAGTTATTAAATTTGGCCAACACACGTCTCTTTGCCCTTGTTGCCAGTTGTACTAGCCAGGGGTTTTTAAACTTGACAGACTGTAATTTACACTGTTCCACAACCTTAGGACTAATATAACTTAATGTAGCTCCAGGATCAATTAAAACAGACATGGTATGATTAAAAATCTTACCTTCAAATTCCACCATAGTCAGCTGATAATCCGCCTGATGGTCTTCGAGAGCAACATTAATTTTTGGATTTCTCCAGGCTACATCTCCTACCATTGATGCTTCGTGTATTTGTGACGCTTGATCAGTCCCTTTTCGATGAGGATGATTTTTGATGTAATGAGGTCCCCCACACCCCCAGCATTGTACTGGGGGCCTCGCTGTTCCCTCGTTATCAGGTCTCCTAGTTTGGTCGTTGATTCTTGATTTTGATGGTGGCTTAATTTTGAACTGGTTTTTTGGCAAATTTCTGTTGTTTTTCCCCTTGGAAAAACCTTTGCCTGCGCTGCCCCAATTTCCCTTATTGCCAGGTGCAAACATACTACCTTTCTTATTTTTCCATTTCCTGCCCAAAATTTCACCCTTCGGCTTGCTTTGCTGGTAGCATATCCTGGTCTTTTGTATAACCTCATCCATTGTTTTGGTTTATTGAACTCAATTCTCTCCCTCATTGTCACGGGTAAGCTGTTGACGAAACGTTGTACCTTAGCTTTTTCTTCACATATGTTGGGTACATATCACAGCAAGGAGGTAAACCGAGTGATAAACTCATCCATGGTTTGATGTCCAAGCCGCAAGTCGTGAAATTCCTTTGCTTTCTCATCGTAAAATCGTTCTGTTAGATATCTCTCCATGAAATATTTCTAAAACTTTTCCCAAGTTAAACTTTGCTCACTCACCCCTCGTACGATCTTGACCTCCTCCCACCACAAGGTGGCCTTCCCTTGCAGTTGGAATATAGCCAACCGAGCTTTTATATTATGATCGTACTCATACAATTGGAAGTACTTGTTCATATTAATAAGCCAGGCTTCCACTGCTTCTTCTAGCTCTCCATCGAAATGTGGTGGTTTTATCTTCCGACACTCCCCTTTCAACTCTATCCGCTATCTCTTTTATGTTGATGTCCAGAGGCATTATCTGACTTCTCCTCTCGATTCTCTTCCCCACCCCCTGTTTCTTCATGATTCGTATGATAATCATGTTCCTCATACATTCGTTCCTGTTCAGGGCTGGGAATGGTCTAACGCTGATTCTGCTTATCAGACATGATTTTCATAATTTTTCCCTGTTCCAAGGTTAATATGGCATTATCCTCCCATAGGCGGGCCATTTCTCTCTGTAATTCCTAAATTGTTTCCAATATTGCTAGATTTGTACTGCGAGCTTCCTCTCCTAACTGTACCCATATTTCAGGGTTATTCTCTGGGAAAGTGGCAGGCCCTAGGCCAGCCATGCTGCTTTTATATACAACTATTGTCCTGCTCCTCTGTACTTAGCAAATTAATAAATCAACAACTGTTAGAATTTCCAACAGAAAACAATAACTAATTTATAGTTTATTTGCCAGAGGTCACAGTGTTGTAAGCTTGGCTCTGATACCACATGTCATAACTCCATTTGCCATAGTTAAAAATGTCATAATAATTTTTTTTTAAAAGATATTAAGATGAATGTGAACTAAGCTATACATACATCATCCACTAAATCCATATGCTTTTGTACCTGCTCATAAGTACATATATACGAGTTAAAGATTTAACAGTATTGCTTTTACTAAAGTTTTAATGCACTGGTTAGTGCTTTGTCAGTCCTTAAACTACCGCTCTTACCACCATGTGACACCTCAGCCTGCTCATTGAGCTTACTACCCACCAACCCCTGATATTTAATTTCTCTACCATGTCGGTTAAATGACATTGTAGTCATCTCAGTGTTTCTCGGGATTCTACGTCACATCGACGGTGGTGGTATTTGGTGTGCAATCGCATGGCTGGAGGAATTCCGAACGGATTTTCAGTCTCCTTCGCAGAGTTGGGTGGTTCATTCACTCCGTCACCCTTTGGTGCTCTTGCTCAGCTCTCCAGATTCGCTTAGGGGTTGCTTGTTCCGAAATTGATGAGCAAGGTGCTGAAAGCATGGCGCAGAGGCGATCGAAGGGTGGTCTTGTTCCTGGGGTCATGATTCTCTACCAGTTTATAGGTGTTAAATGTTTGCCTTTGTTTTTCTTGCTTGTTTCTTTTTATATGCTTGCTTTTGTCTGGTAAATTTGTCATTTAATATTCACATCCTTTGCAAGTCTGGAGGTGGGAAATCCACGGTATGCTGGTTGTTATGAGGCTACGTCAGATATCTGGTTTAGTCTGGTATCCATGGATTACTGGGTAAGCCCTTTAGCACCTCTGCCTGAGAGGAGAATGGTTCCTATGTTCTTTCTTGTTTTCGAGCTATGGCTTGGGGTTTTCCTCATTCCAGGAGTGAACTCTAGCTTCATTCTGGAATGACATGAGAAATCCATGTTGGGTTTTTGCTAGCTTTCCTGTTAGTTCAATGGAGGGCTTTATCTCTTGAAAGTTTGTAATTATTAACTTTATTTTAGATCCTCTAAAGCAACAAAGGCTACGGCCCTGCTACTGTTAGTTTGGTTCAAGTTCTGTTAAGAGATAGAGGGCAAGAGTCCCTTAAATTTATGATGCCAGCACATGCTATGTTTACCTTTTTCCTTAACTGTAATATGTCTGTAATTACATTGATACTCATGGCGATTTTCCTACTCATGGTGATTATTCATTTATGTTCTTACATTTCGATACTGTCTCTATGCTTTGTCATTTTGCTAATGTATATAAGCCCCTTCATTTGATATTGGTACAATGTTAACTCATTTGACTGTGTAGTCTTGATGGTAATAATTTTCCCGAATGCGTGAACTTAATTAAGATAACATTATTTATTTCTTTCAGTTATATGTTCTGTTATCATGGAAAAAGGGTTCTGTAAACGTTAACTGTCATTTACTGCTCGTTTCATGGCTAATTTACTTTATCAATTTTCTGAGACTGATAATTGGTTTTAGAGTAATTTCATCACTGGAAGGAATGTTTTAAATCCAAGTCTCTTTTCTGCCATGGCCGTGAGTCTGGTTTTCCCAGAATTCTAGGTGTGAACGCATAACTGTTACCTATTTTGTTTCAGTAAAGTTTAATTTTTATTTCCCTTAATACCAATACTGAACACTCCAATAAAATTCTCCAGTCCTAAGTGACAGGGTTCTGGGCACCTACAACGCCCGGATTTGGATGGCATCCTGTTTGCGAAATTCTTCATGTACAGACTAATTAATTAAAAGGACCCTTGTCAAAAAGAATTTTGCTTCGGTTAAGTTAATAATTTTTACTAAGGGTTATATTTCAGTTAATATGGAAGAATCTCTGTCCCACAAAATTTTTTCAAGTTAAATTATAGATCTTCTTCATTCGGAATCATTCCAAAGTTCAGTTATATTTACTCTCATAAGTTTTTGTTTATATATATTGCTGATTTTGGGCACAATTTTGCTTAATGTTATCCACCTGTGTGGAAAATGTTTTCACTCGATTTGGTTATCTATGTTTAACTGACTGCGTAGCCACTGTTATTTAGTTGGCTCATCCGAACACTGTTTATTACAGTTTGTCCAAATAGATACAACTATCCTATTCAGACCGGTTAGTTCTCCTTCAATGTGAGATGATACACAAAATCTATGGTTAATTGTGTTGTTCAGATAAATATTTCCAGATTCCAAAGACGTTTTTTTCTATATAAAGGTTTCCTTTATTTTTAATGAGAAAAACAACATCCCTCATAACCTTGCTATCCAGGAAATTTCCAGTTAATTCATAGGATTCTCAAACAAACACAACAATCTTTTGTATACTGAGCATTTCGTAAGTTTTGCTTACCTGAATTTCCTGTGCAGTGAATTTCCAGAGCACTGTCACCTTTTTTTCTCAGCTTGTCCTCCACCTGTCCATGAGATTCGTCTTCGTGACCAAATCTCCCCCCAAGCCTGCTTGTGAGACCACAGTCTTCCACAAGTTTCGCACTTTGTGTAGTGCTATCTGATCCTTACCAGACTTAGCACTTTTCCCCCTTTATCGTCTGACCTTTCAGCATGGTTTTTTCCTCCCCCACCCCCTTTTCCTTGGGGTATTTTTAGTTAGGGGAGGCAATTAGGGTTTTCTCTTCTTTTTGTTATATTGGCAACTGCCTCTTTCCAACTTCTTAAAGAGAAGTTACAAATTCTGATATTACTCAATTGTTTCCTGAATTCAGAAATTAACAATATTATTAATCTAAATAGAAAATAACAATATTATCTAGTCTGTTTTCTTACAGTGGTAAATAAAATATTTACAGTTGTTTCGGGGACATCACATCTTCCCCCCCTGAAATCAAACATCGTCCCGATGTTTCCCAACCTCAAACAGCCTTGGATAAGCCTCTTTCATGAGTTGTTTTTCCTCCCAGGTGGCCTCATCCGAGCCAAAGTGTTGCCATTGCACTTTAACCTGGGTGATGGCTCACTTCCGCAATATTACTTCTCTCCGCTCGAGTATACTCAGCAGCTCGACCATGAATTCTCCTTCCGGTTTGACCTGAAACAACAAAGTTAAAGTCAGTTTTGACTTTAACATCTCAACTAACTGGCTTATCTAGAATTCTTCTTTACCTGTACATCCTGCCAACTGACTATGTGCTTGGGGTCATAAAAATATTTTTTTAATACCAACACATGAAAGACATTGTGGACCTGGATATGGCTTGGTAGGGCGAGTTGGTATGCCACTAGCCAAACTCTGGCCAAGATATGAAATGGTCCATAGAACCTAGGTCCCAGCTTGGTGCAACCACTCCACTGTAACGTACTCCTTTTTGCCCGAATTCTTACATACACATCATCTCCTACTTGATATTCTTTAAACTTTCTCTTCTTATCGGCAAAACGTTTTTGCCTATCTTGGGCTGCTTTCAAATTTGATAGTACCTTCTTGACCATTTCCTCCATCTCTTTTAACATGTATGGTCCCAACACTAATTTTTCCTTTGGTCCCCCTCAACTGGAGGGTGTGTGGCATTTCTGTCCATACAGAACTTCAAATGGACTCATCTGCAGAGAAGTATGATAACCATTGTTATACGCAAATTCAACCAAATGCAGATAGTCCTCCCACATAGATGGTTGCTACATGACGCATGCTCTCAGTATATCCTCAACCACTTGATTTACACGTTCGGTTTGTCCATCTGTTTGAGGATGATAGGCAGTACTAAGGTTTAGTTGAGTTACTAACCCCTCAAATAGAGTTTTCCAGAAGACTGAGGTAAACTTCACGTCATGGTCAGAAATTATAGCTTTTGGTAACCCATGTAGTCTGAGAATATTCTGCATGAAAATATGGGCAATCTGAACTGCCTTGCAGGTGGATTGCACTAGTATAAAATGGGCTGATTTGCTTAATTTGTCTACCACCACCATGATGGAATCGTTGTTTCTTTTTGACTTAGGTAATCCTGTTATGAAATCCATAGAAATGGTTTCCCATTTCCATCCGGAATTGGTAGTGAATGCAACAGCCTAGCAGGGTGCCGGTGTTCTGCCTTGATTTGTACGCATTCCAGGCACCGTGCCAAATATTGTGCTATATCTTTTTTTAAACCCGGCCAATAATACTCTTTCCAGAGTGCAGTAATCAACTTTTGATACCCCAGATGTCCAACATAAGGACTTCTATGAAATTCATCCAAAATTAGGTGTTTAATGTCTTTTTGGTTGGGCAAATACAACGTTTTTTTATATTTCAGCATGCCAGTAGCATCCGAAGTGTATCCTTGCTGATTATTATATAAATTTTAGATAGATTATTGTTATAATGTTGAATAGTGATTATTATATAAAATTTAGATAAATTATTGTTATTTTATTTTTAAGTGTTATAAAATTGAATAATGATTATTATGTAAATTTATTTTAAAATATGAAATTGATAATTAAATAATATTAACATTAAAAGAAGAAAAAAATGTCATGTCTATTTAATAATTATAAAAAAAACAATTGGAGCTCAAATTGTTCCAATGTGGTTGATATATGTGGATAGGCTTATATCAACCACATTAATTATTATTATGGGTATTAGGATTATTAATAACTATATAAATAACTATATATGATTATTATAAATATTATATTAATATTATAATAATTATATAAACTCCAAATATATATTAATTAATAATAAGAATAACTCATAATAATATTATTTAAATAATAATAATAATAATAATAATAATAATAATATTTGATTATAATATTATAATAATATTATATTATTATAATAATATACCAATATAATTATTATTATAATAATAATATAATCAATATTATTATAATAAGAACAATAAAGATCAATTATTTATTATTTATGATAATTAATAACTATACAAATAATAGCAACTATAATTTTATATATTTATGATTATTATATTAATATTATTATAATAATATAATCTAATAATAATAATAATGATAATAATAATAATATTATTATTATTATTATTATTATGCTTTAGTATCTTTAATATTTATCTTAAGATTTGTATAAATAAGGTTAATTATTATCAATATTTTGGATTATTGATAGCTATATAAATATTAACAACCAGATTATTTATATATATTACTATATAGATATTATATTAATATTATAATAATTATATAAACTCTTTATATATATTAATTAATAATAAAAATAACTCATAATAATATTATATTATCATTATATTATTTAAATAATCTAATAATATAAAATAATAATAATAATAATAAATGACTATAATATTATGATAAAATTATATTATTATTATTATATTATAAAAATATAATTATTATTATAATAATAATATAATCAATATTATTATAATAAGAACAATAAAGACCAATTATTTATTATTTATGATAATTAATAACTATATAAATAATAGCAACTGTATTCTTATATAATTATATATTTATGATTATTATATTAATATTATTATAATAATATAAACTCTTTTTTTCCCCTGGAAAAATCGTAATCTTTCATTATACTTTGAAAAATTACATATTGTAGATGCATCATGATGCATATGCTAGAGTCTGTCAGCCTGATGGCTCAACAATATAGATATCAGATATATCAGCCTATTTGACCGGATCATCACGCAGGATGTTCGTTAATGGTCCATTTTATTTTAAATACATATTGCCACGCAGGGCCTTTTTATATATTCCGTCCCAAAAAAGTGATCAAAAAACTGTACAATTCCATCAAAATTTTATAACAGTATTCTGTTCATGGGATGTCCACCCTGTGGTACTGAGAGTCTATATATGGCCGGTGATAATATTGAAAAGCATTTGTCCCTCGCTGCTCCTGTATCAACCACTCGCCTCGGGGTAGTGACGTGGCCGCCTTGGATAGTTCGTCGGCACAGCTGTTGTGTTCCCTGTAAATATGTTTACAAGTAATATCATTAAAATGTGCCTTCATGATATTTATTTCATCCAAAATAGTGCTGAGAGTGTGTGTGTGGCATGCAGATGTAGCATTGAACCAGTCTACTATGATCTTTGAATCGCCAAAAATATGTATGTTCATGCAGTTATGACCCAATGTGAAATGCATGAGGTGCCGAAGTGTAATAAGCTCAGAAAAATTGTTTGTGCCAGTCCCCAAACCCATTTTGACTTTATAGTAGTGTTGTTCGTTCATGTAGAGGATAAATCCACCCCCGCACCCCTGTTGTTGGGCTGCGCCATCAAAAAATGCCCATGGGGTGTTTTTGTCTATGAGTGGAGGTTCACGTGGTCTACGGGTTCGAGTTTGTGGTGGATCTGGCATATTATTGTATGCTGTAATAATCAGAGCTTGGGTGTGCATCCAGTTTATAGATTTTCCATCAAATATAGCTCGGTTCCGTGCCAACCATACATGCCAGCTGATTATGAGGGGGAGGCTCTGAGATTTTGATCCCTTGTGCCAGTGGTACCAAGCTTCCCATGCCCCAATCAGGTTGACACCCTCCCAGATGCCCGTGAATTGTATCGCAGGTGTTATGTTGCGCCACAGGTCCGTCAGAACAATACACTTCAGAAAGAGGTGTGTTGTTGATTCAACATTGTTTTTACACAGCGAACACCAAGTAGGCCCATGAATGGCCCGGCGCATGAGGTATTCCCTGGTGGGGACTTTGTTTTTTAAAATACACCAAAAGAATAATTTGGTCCGGGGAGGTGCTGTGAGATTCCAAATGGCCTTCCACCAGAAGGTTATCAGGTCTGGAACTTTGTGTGATATCAGCACTTGGTAGCCGCCTTTCGGAGTATATATGCCACTTTCAGATTGTTGCCAAATGAGCTCGTCCAGTCCTTCTTTTATCCTTATATGGGATTCTTGTAGTGCTGTAATGTAATCCTTCCATTCATTGTGCCAGCATTGGGGCAAATTAATTTGCTGCGCAGTTTTCCATCGTTGTGTGAGGATGGTGGTATTGAGAGGATCCGCAATGTTGGCTATGACCTTGATATCTTGGGCATGTATATGCTGAATAAGCTCCCTGGTTAAGCGATGTCTTCCACCACTCCCTATCCAGGGATCAATACCAATGCGTGCCGACTGTCCATTATTTATTCTCCAGATCAAATTGTCCCTGATGAGTGGCAGAGAATGTAGAAGTGCCTTCCAGACAGATGAAATGCCGGTTTTGGGCCAATTTGGGAGTCTTATCCATTCCATGATATTCATAGGCCAGACGTATTTATGGTATGATATGTTCGTCCAAAGATTTTGTTTCGTGAGCAAAGTCCACCCCATTTTAGCAGCTAGAGCTTGAGCAAAAAGAGGCAGGTCTTTTAAGCCCCAGCCTCCCCACTTCTTGGGCAGAGCTATCCTGTTCCAGGCCACCCAGGAAAATATCCTCTTGTCCTGATTCCCGTTCCATAGGAATCTGTTGCATATTTGGTGAAGTCTGGCCAATATGTTCCTGGGTATCCAAGCCAGTGCCATCCAATATACAGGCGTGGCCTCAAGAACCGATTTTACCAGCACGAGTCTTCCAGCTCTTGATAAGTATCGGTGACTCCATATTTTTAGTCTCTTCTCCAGTTTAGTTACTAGCCATATCCAATTAGAAGTCTTCTGACTGAGAGGCTTGATCCAAAACCCAGATATTTTAACCCCCGATCAAGAGGATTGATGCTATAAGGAAACAGTCGATGTGCATATTGGGACTCATGAATGGAAGTGTGTGTGAAAATGATGGAGGATTTTGAGGGGTTTGCTAGCATGCCAGTGGTGGATGAGAAAAGGGAGAGGATCTTTGAGAAAGAGCGGGAATCCATTATACTTCCATCAAGAAATATAATAAAGTCATCCACAAACAGAAGGTGGGTGAGGTAACAATCATCTAATATCTTGAAACCACCCAGATCTCCATCCCTTTTTGCAGATTCAATCAGCCGGTTGAGACCATCCATAATAATCAAAAATAGAAGAGGAGACAAGGGGTAGCCCTGTCTGAGTCCTCTTTCAGAATGGAAAAAATGAGAAGCAGACCTGTTGATGAGCACACTAAAAGTAGGTGTGGTTATACAGGCCATGATCCATGTGATGAAGTTGTGGGGGAAGCCCAAGTGTATGAGTAGCATCTTGATATATAGCCAACTGACACGATCAAATGCCTTTGCCAGGTCGATCTTAAGGGTGATGGCATTTTGATGATTGGTCCAGATGGAGTGGATGGCTTCTTGGGTCGAGCCTATAGCTTCATGGATCTGACGATGTTCAAGAAAAGCAAATTGCTAAGGTGCAATATTTCGTGACAGGATAGGGCGGAGACGATTTGCGATAATCTTGGAGATGATCTTATAGAGGCAGTTACAGAGTGAGATGGGTCTGTAATCATCAAAGGAGGATGGGGAATTTGATTTTGGTATGAGGGCTATGAATGTCGTGTTGATGGCATTATACATGGTTCCAGATACGCAACATTCCTCCACAACCCTTAGCAGATCATGTCCGAGCAGCTCGTAGAAAGCAAGGTAGAATTCGATGGTCCAACCATCTGGGCCTGGGATTTTGTCCTTTTTGAACCATTTCAAGGTGCCAGATTTATAATGTCGGCAAGAGTCGAGCCTGGTGGACTTTTATAAAGATTCCTGAAGTGTGATGACCCCAGGTGAGAGAGCTTGTTAAATGTATCAGCCACCCCTCCTTCTGGATTCGGCATGCTCCATATAGTATTAGTGACTTTCCTGCCCTGTGCATAATGGTGAAAAAACCGAGTGTTTTCATCCCCTGCCTTTAACCATATAGCTCTGCTTCGAAGACGAATAGATTCCTCTCTGTCTTTTAATATCTGAGACTTCTGTCTTTCAAGCTCCACCAGGTGGGATTTATCTTCCGCAGAGGCAAACCCCAAACCTCTATCATCCATTAGGGTGCTGAGCTCAGATTCAATGCGCAATAGTGCCGAATTTTCCTTCTGCTGCTTCTCTTTTGCCCAGTTGATGGACAAGTGCTTAAGCTGGGCTAAATTGGAGAAAAATCCTTTTGCTAATGAATCTGATCCTTCAATCGGATTTGCTTTCCAGAAATCCGAGATCATCCTAATATATGATGGATCCTGAAGCCATGTGTGATTAAATTTGAAGGGGGCTTTTGGCTTTTGAAAGGGACCCGAGATCTCCAAGTATACAGGGGAATGGTCCGATATGCCTCCAGCTCCAACCCATTGTTTGTATTGATGCATCTGCTGGATAAGAGTTCCCTTCATGATAAATCTGTCGAGTCTGCGAGCAAGGGCCGCCTCGCCCACCCTTCTGTTCCGCCATGTGGGAAGGGGTTTGTTCATGGGGACATCAATCAGATTGTGTCTTTCCAGGAGCTCAGTCATGTAGCCAGAGATCGAGTCTATCTGAGCCATAGACCCCCAAGATTCACCATAACCCAGAGAAAAGTTGAGATCACCTCCAATGATGATATTCTCCTTTGATAAGATGGATAATCCTAGCAGATGTTGCCAGAACTGCTCCCTTTGCTGACAGGGACCATAGATGTTAATAACCCGAAGGCTGGTTCCCAAATCTGCCGAAAAAAGGTCTAAACCCATATACCCCCTGCCACCCCAGGAGGCTAGGGCTCTGATGGATTTGGGATTGTATCCAATAGCAAGACCACCGGATCACCCAGTAGAGTCTATGGCCGAAAAAATCCACCCTGGGCACATAGAGGCTAAGGTATCAGAGATGAGGTCAGCTGGGCCAAGGGTCTCTTGAAGGAGAATGATGTCGATAGGGGCAATTTCAAAAAGTCTCCGCAAGGCTAGTTTCTTTGAGGCACTAGCCATGCCCCTACAGTTGAAGGTGAGGCATTTCATGGTGGGATGCTGGCAGGGGTGTTCACTGCTCTAAGAACCCCATCAAGAGTAGATTGACGGCCAGAGGCTACTTCAACCCCAGCACGACGGATAGCTTTGGATAGGTCAAATTTTCTCCCCCGAGATATCAAGGGTGTAGTACCAGGGATGGCAAGTCCCAAACCAGCAAAATGAAAAGGGGAGTCCCGGGGAGCGATGCGAGGATGAAGGTTGTAATGGTGAGGCTTAGTCTCACGAGAAGTACCGGGGGAAGAGAGGGGCGAGGATAGGGAGAACAGCGAGGGGGCAGGTGGAGCCATGATAGGAGAGGATGGTAGAGTGCATTGTGCAACAGTTATTGATGGTGCAAGTATGGAAGAGCAGTGTGAAAAACAAGATAATGGAGGAGAAAGAGATGTACCCGAAGCTCTGGCGGCTTCTGCTGCAGCCCGTGATCTGGTGACAGGCGGAGAGGGAGTGCTGTGAGCCTCAGCCGCTGCCTGCTGCGCTTTGTTTGCCAAGGATGATGGAACCGGTGCAGGAGAGCGTTGATTAGCCTGTACGTTAGTCCTGGTGGGTACAGTAGATACAATGGGGGAATCCTCTGCCTTCTTGATGAGGGGACAATCCTTGAGAAGGTGCCCAACCTTGTGGCATCGGCGACATCGAAAAGGTACTCCCTCGTAATCCAGAATCTGAACCCTGGTGTAGTTTCCCCAATGCAGTGTAATTTTCTCTTCCAGCCCCTCGCGGGTATCCAAATGCACAAGTATGCGGGCAAGGGTTTTGTTCCTTGATTCCACAAAGGTTCTATCATGATCCAGATATGTCCCCAATGCATTTCCTATATGGATGAAAACCTCCTCGCACCAGTATTGAAGAGGGATGCCAGGCAGGCGGACCCATAATGGGCCAGCACCAATTTGTTCTCTTTCAGGATCGAATAGTGGACTCCATCTTTTTAGCAGCACTAGTTCCATCTCAATGTGCCAGTATCTTCCAAGTACTAAATCTGTGTATGCCTCTTTTGCAAAATGGAGGGCAAACTAGCCTCTAGGCAAGACTTGTACCTCTGGTCATTCATGAAGGATGCCTCCCCAGATTTCCTTAACCCATAGCGTGAGTCGAGCAGCCGAATATGCCCTACCGCAAACATGACCTACCAGTATAGTGCGGGTCATGGTGGCTGCTTCCCCAATGGCCGAAGTCTCCCCGAACCTAATCGAAACATCCTTTGTGGTAGATTTAATGCACTTTGATTTTCTTTTGCGCGAGCGAGGTGCAGATGGGTGGCCTGCAAGTGGATCCTGGGCGTCGGCCTGAGAGAAATCTTTAACAGGTCTAACCCTAATCACCGGAGTCTCAAAACATCCTGACGGCAGGTGGGTAGGGCTAGGGGGGTTAGAGACCACAGGTGGTGGGGGAACAGCAGATGTCTCAGCGAGGAATGAAGATCCGGGCGGATTAGGTTCGAATGGGGGTGACGGAGGCGCAATAGTAGATAAAATGTGAAGGGTACCAAGGGATAGAGGGGGTGTATCCAGAGCCGATGATAGCTGAGTAGGGTTAGGGATTCGAGCAAGGAGTGATGCCGACTGGGGATCCGACAAGGTAACAACCGGAGAAGTGTTAGGCGGAAATGGATCCGACTGATGCCCTGGACCGACTTCTTGATATGCGAAATAAGGGCCTCCAAAGATAATGCAGTCGGGATGGGGGTCATCGGTGAAATTGACCTCCTTTAAATCGATTGCTTCTCCCGAAATATTTACTGAGGAAGACATCCCGATAACGATAGTTGTCGGGTAAAAACGGGAAAATGGGCAATGTATTCAGATAAATGTCGACAGATGTACGCGGGCATAAAAGGGAGCAGACTGTAGTGTTGGTTTAACTGGGCCCCTGCGGATAGTAAACAAGGGTTAACCGAAACCCTTTCGCAAACTTGTGGTGCCCGCGCGTTTCATCTCCCCCGAATATCTCCATAATAATATAAAATCTTATTATTATTATTATTATTATTATTCTTAGGTTTTAGTATTTTAATATTTATCTTAGGGTTTGTATACATAGGATTAATTATTATCAGTATTTAGGATTATTTATAACTATATAAATATTATCAAACAGATTTAGGATTATTAATAACTATATAAATAACTATATAGGATTATTAATAAGTATATAAATATTAACGGAAGGGATTGGATTTGGGTTGGGAACTTTCGGAGCTCTGCAACTTGAGCTAGGGTTGGAGTTGGCGCTAGGGTTTTGACTCAGGGTACATGGTGGGACGCATAGGGGGGAGTGCTGCTCCCTCCTATAGTCAGGTAGTTACAGAAGGAAGCAAGGAAGCGGGAAAGAAGCATTTCAAAAAACCTCTGGAGAAGGTATCAGAGGAAAGAAGCAAGGGAACATCTAGTAGAAACAAATTTCAGGATTGGGAAGGGGATCAACAGGAAACAAGTAAAGAAAAGGAGAATGGAGGCAGCAGTGAAAAACCAACTTCCATAAGGACAACTGGGGTCTGCAAACCCAAGTTGAGCATTATTCCCCGGGTCATATTGAGCGATCCGGTGATACAAGCGCATAGGGATCATATGACGGAACATGCGATCATATGCAAGTTCATGGGGTTATGGCTAACGGAGAGGGCACTACACATCTGGTTAAGGAGTGATTCGAAGCCAAAGGGGGAAATACATCTACATCTGGGTTCTAAGGGCTTCTTCACAGTGGTGTTCACAAGCCTAGAGGACAAGGATAGAGTGTTCGAAGGGGGGCCATATTTCTATGCTGCGGCAGGACTCTACATGTGGCCATGGATGATGAACTTTGTCCCGGAACGTGAAACATTCACATTAGTACCGGTTTGGATCAGAATTTACTCCCTTCCTCTGGATTATTGGCTACCAGAATCCTTGAAAACAATAGGTAACAAGCTGGGGCATTTTCTAAAGATCTCGGAGGCAACTCTGAAAGGAAAATATACCTCCTTCGCCCGAATATGTGTGGAAATGGACTTATCTGGAGCCCTTCCGAAAGAAATAATTTTAGAAGTGTATGATGAAGAATGGGTGCAGACTGTGGACTATGAGCACATCCCATTTAGGTGCCGCAAATGCCATGAACATGGGCATCTATTCAGAGACTGCCCAACAATCAATATGGAAGGTAGTGGGAAAACTATTGTGGATAGAGATCACGAGGGTTTCACCAAGGTTGGGGGCACAGGGAAAGGGGGTAAACGTCCACACAAGAAGATAAATGAGGACAAACATACAAGACACAACAGTTTCAAGATCCTAGAGGAAGAAGAGGGGAACGAGGATACAATCTAGAACATGGAGAACATAACCAAGGAGCGGGATGAGGAAGCTGAAATGGAGGATATCACAGTAAGAAACTAGCAAAAGGATGATCTACCAAGCTACATGGAGATCAGTAGGGACCATGAGATGACACCAAGTGAAGCGGGAATAGAGGACCATGAACTACAGGAGATACTAGATAGGGAAAATCTAGATCTAGAGAAATTTCTGGAACAAGGAAAGAACATAGGAGTGGACTCCCTGCCGAAAGAGGATTATGACAGAGTACAACAACTCTTTCTATGGAGGTCACAATCAAAAGGAGCTGGAGTCAAAAGAAATTATGAAAGTCAGGAACCAATTGGGGTCAAATGATGGAGAACTCACAAGCACAATCTCCAAAGGGATCAGGAAGGAAAAGAGGACGAAAAAGACAGAATGAACTGTTGAACGAATGTGGGAAACTATTGATTAACTCAGGTAAGATGAAAGATCTCACCAGTTATTCCTTTACAAACCTTTCTTAATGAAGCTCACAACCTAGAATATTAGAGGCATAGGAAATAGAAGGAAACAAAGAAATCTCAGTAATAGAATGAAAGAAGAAAAACCAAATATGGTTTTTATTCAGGAGACAAAATGTTCGATGGATAAAATAAGAGAAATTCACAATAAGTGGTTAATCAAGTATGAGTATCTCGAGGTTAAGGCAAATAACTCGGCGGGGGGGATTCTCACACTATGGGATCCACAAAAATTTGGAATCCTGGATGCTGAAGCATCCAGGAACTATCTTTCCTTGGTATGTCAACCTGTAGGTGATAAGGAGATATACATGATCACAAATGTTTATGGACCTCAAAAGCAAGTAGACAAACTCAAGCTTCTCACCTCACTGGAGGATCTAAGAGCAAGACATCCCAATATGCCCTAGATCGTTGCAGGAGATTTCAATATGATAAGATCTCTTTCAGAGAAAAAAGAGGTACTATACAGCTAGGTAGAGACTCCATGGCCTTCCAAAACTTCATTATGAACATGGGACTAGTTGACACTGAAACAATAAATGGAACCTTCACATGGAACAACAAGAGGGTAGGGGCCTCTCAATTTGCATCCAAACTTTATAGATTTATTATTTCAGAGGGCCTCCTTCTCATAGGCCCTGTCATAACAGCTTCCATTCTACCCTTTGGAGGATCAGATCACTGGTCGGTACAACTAGAAGCCACCTTTATGGGCACACCGAGAAACAGACCTTTCAGGTTTGAAAATGCCTAGCTCTCACACCCTGAATTCACTAGTAACATCGCTAAATGGTGGAGAGAGGAGTTGAACATTCAAGGAACTAAAATGTTTATGTTCCAATAGAAACTTAAACATATTAAATCTAGACTTAAAGCTTGGAAAAAAAATTAATTTGGTGATATCTTCAAAGCCAAAAGAGAAATTGAGCAGAAGCTCCAGGAGATCAATCAAATCAACGTCACAGATGGCTTCACCGAAGAGAGACAAAAACTAACTGACTCTTTGCAGGAAGAATGGGAAGATCGATGCCTACAAGAGGAAATTTTCTGGAGGCAGAAATCAAGGATACAATGGATTAGAGAGGGAGAAAGAAATACAAAGTTATTTCACAAAACCACTATGGCTCACAAGGCACACAACAAAATCACAAAGATCAAAGATTCTCAAGGGATTGAGCTTGTCTCTCATAATGATATGGAATCGGTCCTTGTACAACACTTCTTCAATATTACAAAGGAGCCATTGGAGGATAGATCAAGGTTCATTTCCCATTTCACTCAGTATATCCCTCAGCTGGTTACCAGAGAGGACAACCACAATCTCAACAGGCCAGTGTCGGAAGAGGAGGTTAGTGAAGTCATTAATGAAATGCAGAATGGAAAAGAACCAGAGCCGGATGGATTCAATGTAGATTTCTTCAAAGCCTGCTGGGAAACAGTCAAGCAGGATATCCTTGAGGTTGTGGAAGACTCAAGAAAGTCCAAAAAGGTTCTGAGGGCTCTTAATGCTTCCTTCATAGCTCTGATCCCAAAACAGGAAAATGCCATGACTCCGAATGGTTTTCAACCCATAGCCTTATGCAATGTGGTGTATAAAATCATTTTCAAAGTAATAGCCAATAGACTCAAGCGCCTTCTACCTTTTCTCATCTTGGAGGAGCAGACAAGCTATGTGGAAGGAAGAAAAATCCTCAACAATATCATCCAAGCTCATGAGGTGGTACACTCTCTCAAAAAAACAAACAAGTAGGTATGATCATTCAGTTGGACCTAGCGAAAGCCTATGACAAACTAAGCTAGTATTACATAAGGGAAATTCTAAAAGCTTATGGCTTTGACCAAAATTGGATAAGATGGGTTATGGCACTAGTCACCACAACCAGTTTTTCCATACTACTTAATGGAGCTCCATCAAGAACCTTCACACCCTCCAGAGGACTTAGATAGGGAGATCCGCTCTCACCGTTCCTCTTTGTCCTCATGATGGAAGGGCTGGGTAGAGCGATCAAAAGGGAAAATGCGGAAGGACGAATCCAGGGCATCAAACTCACCTCGGATGGAGTGGCAAACACTCATCAACAATTTGTGGATGATACAATGTTGCAGGGCGTACCTACAGTCAGGGAAGCTAGAGCAATCAAAAACATATTAAATGACTTTGCTATGGCAGCAGGCATAGAGGTAAGCCTTAACAAGTCCAAAGTCTTTTTCTTTAACACTAATATTGCTATTCAAAGAAATATTACCAGAATTCTTGGATTTCAAAGGGAACAACTACCTTCCAAATATCTTGGCATTCTTCTTACTGAAAAACCTTTAAGCAAAAAAGTATGTGAGCCAATATTAAATAAACTTCAGGACAAGATCAGGAAATGGACATGCAGGTCACTAAATTTGGTAGGGTGCCTTGTGCTCACACAAGCGGTCCTACAGGCCATTCCCATTTTCATGTTTTCAGCTCTTCCTCCACCTCAAGGCATTAAGCAGCAGATAAGAAATATACAGAGGGACTTTCTGTGAGGCAGAGGGGAAGAGAAAAAGAAGTGGGCCTTAGTAGCCTGGGAGAAGCTTTGCAAGCCCAAAAGCCATGACTGCTTGGGGCTTCATGATTCTGAGGCCCTTAGTAGAGTTTCGGGAGCTAAGTTTTGGTGGAGATTGATCCAAAATGGATTTTGAATAGACCCCTAAGTTTAAGTATTCCTCACTTAGGAAAAGGAAAATCCAAGGAAGTTCCTAGACATAGCCCCATTGCAAAGATCTTTTCATTAGGAATCTACTGTAACTCGAATGGGAAAAAATGCACTTAGGATGCAGGAGTGATCCGAATTGGGATCCTAAAACACTCTCTAATTTTTCATGAACTCTGTAAAACTCATGCCAAAGTTTCAAAGTCTTATAAATGTCGAGCTTATTAGAGATAACCTCTAAAATAGTTGTGAACAGTGTGGAGCAACGAGGACCCTCAGTCAAAGCACGCAGACCATTGGCCCATGGTAACCACACGCTAGTGCAAATTAACAAACGGGAGGTCAAATCCAAAAACAGAGGAAGTTTCTGATATACGATTAGCACTAAGCACTAATCACATATCTCAGGGCATCCCCCTCAGTGAAGGAAAGCCCCTAAGCGCTTAGTCCCGAAAAAATCATAAAACCGTACAGAATTCACAAATTCCATCAGAGGCGGGCCCCGTGCTAAAACCAGCAGGATATCAGAAGGACTTTGAGCAGTAAGCGGGATCAATCGAGTCCCGCCTGATACCATACAACGGGTGACATGTGTCCGGTGGATGAGAGAGAAAACCGCTCACATTGGATGGGTAAAAGGCATGCTACTTACCCGCCCGATATGGACGGAGACCGTAGGATCTGGAGGCTCCAGATCAACGGTGGAGAAACAATTCGATGGATGACCGGATTCAATGGGGAAATAGGCTGAGGCAGATAAGATTTGAGATCCATCATGACCGATGAGTTGGTAGAGGAATTAGTTCCACGGACAATCTTGTAGTTAAATGGAAATAACGACCATTCAAACATTTCTAAGAGAACTGAAACTCAGTTCGTTATGAAATAGGTGGCCACCTCCCTGTGAGGCGTTACATAGTGATGATGACGCAGAACAGAAGAATTCAAACAGACAGAGGCAGGTGAACCAGAAAGTCGGGAAGCGGAAACGAACAGTCAGAAAGCAGATTGGCTTTAAAGCCATGAATTGATAGAAAGAGAAGGAGGGGGCAATAAAAGAGTGAGAGCTAAAGCCAAGAGCTAGAGCCAAGGAGCCAAGAGCTAAGAGCCAGAGCTAGAGCCAGAGCCCAAGAGCCAGAGACGAAGAGCCAGAGCCAAGAGCCAAGAATCAAGAGCCAGAGCCATAGCTAGAGCCCAAGAGCTAGAGCCAGAGCCCAAGAGCCAGAACTAAGAGCCAGAGCAAGAGCCAGAGCCAAGAGTAAGAGCCAGAGCCAGAGTCGAGAGCTGAGAGTAAGAAAGTCGAGAGCTTCAGGAGCCAGGGATAAGATGGTGTCTAAACCCATTGTTTCTGTGTAAGACAATGGAGTTGAGCCAAGAGCTTGTAAAAGGATGTTGCCATAATCCCGGAGAGCCTAGTTGAGTTGACTAGAGTTCAAGGAGATGTAGCCCAAGAGTTTTTGGTGAACTCATCATTAAATTTCTGTCTTATGTGTGTTTTTTTATTGTTGTATTATACCTACTACTTTAGTTACTGTTATATCAATTCAAGGAAATAGAATTAAAATACATAAACAATCAACAATAAACATAAACCTACACCCTATTTCAAGCACATATTCAATTCCGCACTAATTAATCATAAAGACTTGGGATTATTTAAGCTTTGGAAGTGGGAGAGTTCTTGTAAGTTAGACAAGAAGCCTAAGTGCTCCATTTTCAGATCAGAGATGGATCAAGGAGTCGAGTGCCCCCTGGGCTAAGCTTTGGAAACAAAAGTATGCCAAGCATTGGAAGGAGAAGGATCATATCAGAATGTCAGGCCAAATGAGGGGCTCACACATCTGGAACCATGCCTGGGAAAATAAAAGTATTGTTCAACAACACTGAATCTGGGAAATCCAAGCAAGGGACCTTGCTCGATTTTGGGAGGACAACTGGCAACAGGAACCCAACCCTTACAGGGATGAATTCGCAGATCTCAAAATTGACACCAATAGCAAAGGTCTGTTTTTGGTAAAAGATTTCTGGGACCAAGGAAGGAACAATTGAAAATGGAGGAATTGGAAGGTTCTAAGTTACAGTGATGAGAGTCCTCTGAAGGCCAAGGTAGATGCTCTCACCCAAGATCTAGAGCACACAAGGATTCTGGTTTCCTCCTCGCCTGACGAATTAAGATGGGGAAAGAACACCGAAGGTAACTTTAACCTCAAAGAGGCTAAATAGGAAGTTACATGATTTAACTTTGGAAATCCTAATAAAATTTGGAAGAAACTATGGCAAAGCCCCAACTGGATGAAAATAAATTTATTCATCTGGCTAGTGCATCAAAGGAAGATCTTAACTTGGGAGAATCACCTAAAGAAAGGCTTCATTGGTCCTTCCAAATGTTACCTCTGTGGCTCACATGAGGAGACGATTGAAACCTTCTCAACCTCTGTCCTTTCACTTCCAAGGTGTGGGACTGGGTGGCCTCAATCTTTAGACATACTGATAGGGATAGTCTCAGCATATCCAACACTTTGAAGAACTGGAGGAAGAATTTCTCAGGAAATGAAATTATCAACAAAGCCTAGACTTTGGTTCCATGCCTTGTCATCTAGAATATTCAGAAAGAGTGCAACAGGCGGATTTTCAAAAAAAAAACAAGCAAGGCCCAACACATAATTAACCAAATTCTAAGGCAGCTCAAAGACACAGTGAGAATCATGTTGAGGACTCTTCCTAAGGATCCTCTTCTGCCCCAAGAGGAATGTATTATACTTCACTTGGGTCTCCAGTCCGTTAGTCCTCTGGCAATAATAAAGGAAGTGAGCTTAATAAATACAGGTGTTAACATTTGGAAGCCCCCTTCTTCTAGTTTCTTAAAGGTTAATATTGATGGAGCTTCTAAGGGTAACCTAGGATTAGTGGGCTTTGGGGGTTCCATAAGAGATGATCAGGGGAAAATAAAGCAAATATTCCATGGTCACTTGGGGAAGGCCACTAATAACATGGTTGAGCTAATGGCATTAGAGCAATGCTTGGAAATCCTGGTGGATTCAAATTCACACAATGATATAATTGAAGTAGATTGGAAATTGGTTATTAGAGCAACCAAGAAAATATGTAATGGAACCTCTCCTGATAAGGTGTCGAAGCATTGGAAGCTTTTGCAGTTTTTTCACCGTATCTACTCCCACTTGCAAACCCTTAAAACTATCAGATTTTTTCATGTGAAAAGGAAAGCTAACATGTTAGCGAACATGTTGGCAAACAAAGGAGTCACCAATAGGGACAGGGATTCTAGGTATGCTTGGGATTCATTGCCTACAGGCAAATTGTGGGAGGACTGTCTTAGTCAGGCGACCCAGGATATGGAACTATGGACTAACGGTATGGATCGAAGGGATTCAGGAGATAGGCGGAGGATGGAGAAACCTAAACCCTCTGACCTTTTTGGTTTGGTTGTTTTCCATAGCTCGGTGTACTTTTGATTGGTGTAGAATTTCTCTACAGATCAGCTAGCTCATTGATATCATGTAGAAATTTCACCTGCAGATCAAACTGATATATGCAATGTACTAAAGCATAATACTAGATCTACATCTACCATCAACTTTGCGGAAGCTAATCAACCATGAGCAACATCAAGCATGAACACATATAACTGATAAGAAGGAATCAATCACACATAACACAGGATAATTTACCCGGGGAAAGCCTCAACCTAAAACCCCAATTCTGTATTATCATACATAGAATTTATACAAAGCCTTAGCTCTCACACAGCTAGCCAGCTCTCAGTACAATCCTCATAGATGAAGGTGGAAATACATCAGGATTACACAAAGCCTTAGCTCTCATAGCTAGCCAGCTCTCAGTGCAATCCTCCTGGATGCTCATAGGAAATCAAGACTTCTCCTCTACCCTCCAAGCCTCCTATTTGCTTGTGCAGTTTTTCCTGGGTGATCCTCCTGTTATCAAGTGTAACACTAATCTCTCACACTGATCTCACACCCTGTAAAATTTCATAATCCTCATGGAACCTTAATCCTTCTGCTTGGATGATTTTCCTTTATAGGAAAAATCCATCCAACTGATAGTACACTGTCCCTTCTCTGATCTCAACTGGGTCTATTTCTGAACTGACATGCATGAGTTATCCATGAGTGAATCTTCGGTTATTTGAAATACAATAATTACATGCATGCAAACATTAACTAATTGAACTCTCATTAATTTACAACCTGTTAAATTAATCTAACTGGACTTGACTAGTTAAACTAAGTCAACTAATTACAACTCAATATTACAACTCATCCTTATCTCTTTAATTGATGGATAAATTCCTCAATTAATAGATAAACTGTTGCATGTCCTCACATAGACTTCAAGATTTCTTTTCCTTAACTAATTAACTCAAGATGAATTAATTAATTAATTTACAAATTGTTGTTAATATCAGATTCAAATTTTACTTCCTATTTTTAGTCCAAGGACTAACTAAAATAGGAATCCATCCTGAACTGCTAAAAATAGAACTTCTATTTTTAGCACTTCCATTTTTCATTCCCTGTTGCCCAATCCAGCACTGGTACCCAAACTGCTATTTTTAGAACTTCTATTTTTAGCACTTCTATTTTTAGCATTTCTTGTTGCCATTTTCAACACTCCCTCTCAACAAGAAAGGCTTCCTCTCGAACCCGATCCTGTATCTCCGGAATGTTTTACATGCAACACTTCTACCAAGTGTGGTTGCTCTAGCAACTCTCGGAACAAAAAATATCCCAACTGACCTCTCTGTTGGGCTAGAAACATACTCTGATGCTGAAGCTCTACCTGTTGCTGACAAGTGCTCCCTCTCTAACCTCTGCGCTACTGCAACATCTCCATGCATCTCGCACCGTTGCACACCTCTCTGTGCCATCCTGCACTGGTGCAACACACTTGTGCCTCTCACATTGCTACAGCCTGCTAGCTCTGCACTGTCTTGGGATTCCTGCACTGTAGCTCTACCTGCCACTCCATCCGCATCTGTCTCTACCCAATCAGTCAGTCCTGCTACTCCTCATCGGGGCTCCTATAGCAAAGTCGAATCAAAGAGGTTGGGTACCTCAAGGATCCTGCCCCTCCTCCTTGGGACAATCACTCCACATCGCCCCACCTCCTACCTAGAGGTATGGCTGCATGTGATCCCTCTACCTACCTAGCATGAAGTTTCCCCCTACTGGAGGTCTTTGCATGATTGGATGCCTCCACTCTGTCTCCTCTCAGCTTCCCTAGTTGTGGTTGCTCCAAAACCTCCTGAAGCTTGTTGGGTTGCACAAAGCATGTTAATGTGTATCACTTTTCCCCTTTTTGTGGCAAAGAAGTTTTATAAAAATAAATGGAGTTAGAATGTTTACTCTTAAATTCACAAAATCATCAAAAACTAGGTGGTGGTAAAAGAAGACAAAACATGTCAATTTAAATTCAATTTCATGTCATATTTTTTCTAAAATTTAATATATAATTTTTATCTAATTTATTCATTTTCTTTAAAAGGTATCATTAATATTTTACATAAATTTTTAAGTAGTGACAAAACCGCGACCCCCATTTCTCTATTGATTTATGTTTTTTAATTCCAATTTCTTTAAGAGATGTGTTGTAAACATTCTAAAGATTGCTAAACAAATTTAAAAATAAAAAGAAAGCATATTTTTTTAATTATTATTAAAATACTAGTAAAAATGATCATATTTTTGTATATATAAAACCGCGACCCAAGAAAGTACCCTTTCAAGTTTATAAAATCATTTTTTTTTAATATAAATTTGAAAATAACATATAACAAAATGTTAAAATTATTTTTTGAAAAATTTTAAAATATATTTTGTATTTTTTATAATAAATTTTTTAATTATGATTATACTAACGTATTTTATATTATTCAAAATATAATATATAAAATTATTTGTTTAGAAATTCTACTTCTATTTTTATATACATATTTAAAGAGTTTTAGCATTTCATTTAACTTTACATCAAGTTATTTATATTTTGTGAGTGATTAACCATAGCTTTTACCAATATTTACTATCAGTTGACTTATTTGCAAATTTAGTATTTACTTTTTATAACATTATTTATCTTTTCTAGACCCATTAAATAGGTTCACTATAGCTTTTACCAAAATTTATTGTGAGTTAGCTTTGTTACAAATTTAGCATTTATTTTTTATAATTAACAAGTATGAAACTCAACTCATTTAATTGATATTTTTATATTATTATTATTTTTTTTTTTTATCTTTTTTTTTCCAAAGGAAAAAACGAAACTTTTTATTAAGGTTATAAAAAGTTTACATTGCATATGCTGATGCATCACTTATCATCCTGTGTGACTATCATGTCTGATTTACAAAATTTGCTGCCTTATGCCTGTGACCAGTTTCCTTTAATGTGCTGAAACTGTCTCTGATATGCCCTGAACTGAGGTTCCTTTAAGCCTATAATCTTTAACAATAACAATGGACTGATCAAAAAGATTAACCAGCAAAACCGGGTCTCCTCAACATAGAGGAAAACAACCCATCACCAGTGCCAAGAGTTTATAATAAGCCGTATTGCCGTAGCTGAAAGAGTTTTGTGTTTGCATATGAGAAAAAAAAATTTGAAAGGAGAATGGAACAAAAAATCTGCCAGAGTATCAGAAAAATTGATTATAAGGCGGCTGATCGGTCCTTCTGATTTGGCCTTGATCATCTTCTACTATTTTCCAGCTGCCCAAATCCTGCTGTAGACCGTCTTTAGAAAGCTTATCCGCTGTGTCATTCCTTTCCCTGAAAATGTGACATAGAGAGAAACTGTTAAAAAATGATTTAAGTCTCTGAACTTCTCCCAGGATTTGTTTTAAGACTTGATTTCTGCAAGTACTTTGACCATTTACCCATCTGATCACATTTTGGGAATCCCCAAAGATTTGAATTGTGAGGGTGTGCCTTTGAATGAGCCAGCATATAAGGAGTTTTAGGGCAAGCAGTTCTGCAAAGTTATTTGAGCCTGTTCCTAGTCCCACAGAAGCTTTTAGGATGTGCGTTGGAGTTTCTTGGATGACTAGGCCTGCTCCTGCTTTATTGTTTTGAGATGCACCGTCGAAAAAAGCCCAAGGGATTCCTTCAGCTATCTGCACTTCTGGGACATTTCTTTGGGTGTGGGCTTCCTTGGGTTCGGGTATACTGGAAAAGATGGCAGTGCTCTGAATTGCCATTATCTTTTTTTATTTGAGTACTTTTTTGCTTTTGCCATATAATGAGACACATTAACATGCTTTTAATAAATATTATTTCCACGACTAACCTACATAGTGAACCGGGGGGTTAGAGGGGGGCGAAGCACCCCCTTCGTTGCATCGATTGCGCAGTTGGGGGGGGGGGGTCATAGGGGTTTTGAGGGGGGTGGGTAGGCCCCCTTTACGGGGTCTGGGGCAGCACCCCGAGAATTTTTTTTTGGACCCTGTATTAGGTTGGGCGAACCTACCTATGGTTTTTGGTCCATGGTTTTGGACGCGATGGTTTTCGGTTCATGGTATTGGATGCTTCAGTATGTATAAATATGTATTGTAACATTGAAAGGAACATAATGAAAAATCAAGCTAGCAGTCCCGGTTTTGGGATCCAGTGGGAAAATATCTGTGTATATGTGTTATGCTCTTGCATTGTTTATTTTTTTGTGTTTTAGAATTCGTATGCAGGGAATTTCTGTATGGGGTAAAAACCTACAAAGATGCTTCTCCAATTGTGGCTCCTCCACAATTGTCTGAGACTTCTTTTGGCGCTGCATGTTGAGAGGTAATGTACTTTCCCTCTCAACCACCAAGTATCTAAACTTTTCCTTGCTCCTTAAGGCTTTGCATGCATCTTGTACCTCAAATGCATACAGGTTCTTGGCTAGCACATCAATATGTTTCATGTTTCCCGCCGTCACGAAATTTTCTAGAAAAAGAGCTGATTTTAAATCAATGATATCTCCCTCATCCGAACTCCGATTTAGCCGATTGTTTTTTTGATTTTGGTTATTTTTCCGCAAGGAATCCAAATTTGCTATTTTTTCTGAAAATGTTGTGCATAAATTTTCAGATCTGCTCTGCAAATTCTCAGCCCAAAACTCAAAACTTTGAAAGCTCCTCTCAGTATAATGTTCTCTCCTTTGATCACTTGTGCTCTGATACCATGTATAATTTTCTCTACAAATTAGGTAGCTCATTGATATCATGTAGAAATTTCACCTGTAGATGATCCAGATGGATGTTGGTGGCCACCCACCTATCCCATTTGGACCCCCACAACTGTCTCTTTCAGTTTTTCTGTTTCCTTAATTATAGCACAGTTTACTATTTTTAACAGTTTTTCGGGTCCTAAACTTCTGGAGCCGTTTTGAGGCCCTAAACGATGTTTTTTGGGAAATCCACCATCGTCTTTTACATCGTAGTCCTCGGAGAGATCTTTCCAATGGGCTATCATGCGCGTCAAATGGAGATAGTATGACCAATTCGCGACCCTAGGAAGTTGATGTACCAACTTACCCAAAAACGGGGCCCACAATTTGGCGTTTCATCTTCTAGGGTTAGGTTTTGGAATGTGAAGGGTTTTCCATTGTTTCGCAACAATAAATAGGCCCTTGAGCCTCATTGTAAGACAGTTTTTGGGAGAACAGTTCAGAGGCATGTAGCCGACACATCTCTTCTCAGAGATAAGCTACCATCGCCCTAGCTGGGTTATTTCCATTTCTATTTGTAAGCATATTTCAGTATTTTACAGTAATGAAATGAAGTATTATTTCCGCTGCATATTTTTCTTTATGGTTATCTCTGTATTTTATTGTGTTCCTGTTTAAATCTGGATCAGCAGATCAAACTGATATATGTAATGTACTAAAGCATAATACTAGATCTACATCTACCATCAACTTTGCAGAAGCTAATCAACCATGAGCAACATCAAGCATGAACACATATAACTGATAAGAAGGAATCAATCACACATAACATAGAATAATTTACCTGGGGAAAGCCTCAGCCTAAAACCCCAACTCTGTATTATCATACATAGGATTTATACAAAGCCTTAGCTCTCACACAGCTAGCCAACTCTCAGTACAATCCTCACAGATGAAGGTGTAAATACATTAGGATTACACAAAGCCTTAGCTCTCATAGCTAGACAACTCTCAGTGCAATCCTCCTGGATGCTCACACGCAATCAAGACTTCTCCTAAGCCTTCTCCTCTGCCCTCCAAGCCTCCTATTTCCTTCTGAAGTTTTTCCTTGGTGATCCTCCTGTTACCAAGTGTAACAATGATCTCTCACACTGATCTCACACCCTGTAAAAATGCACAATATTCAAGGAACCTTAATCCTTCTGCTTGGATGATTTTCCTTTATAGGAAAAATCCATCCAACTTATAGTACACTGTCCCTTCTCTGATCTCAACTTGGTCTATGTCTGAAATGACATGCATGAGTTATGCATGAGTGAATCTTCGGTTATCTGAAATACAATAGTTACATGCATGCAAGCATTAACTCACTGAACTCTCATTAATTTAACAACCTGTTAAATTAATCTAACTAGACTTAACTAGTTAAACTAAGTCAACTAATTACAACTCAATATTACAACTCATCCTTATCTCTTTAACTGATGGATAAATTCCTCAGTTAATAGATAAACTGTTGCATGTCCTCACATAGACTTCAAGATTATTTTTCCTTAACTAATTAATTCAAGATGAATTAATTAATTAATTTACAAACTGCTGTTAATATCAAATTCAAATTTTACTTCCTATTTTTAGTCCAGGGACTGACTAAAATAGGAATCTATCCTGAACTGCTAAAAATAGAACTTCTATTTTTAGCACTTCCATTTTTCATTCCCTGTTGCCCAATCTAGTACTGGTAACCAAACTGCTAATTTTAACAGTGCTATTTTTAGAACTTTTATTTTTAGCACTTCTATTTTTAGCATTTCATGTTGCCACTTTCAACAATTGGATGCAAAAAGCACTGATTCAGATAGTACCACTGGTTTGGTCGTCCATCGTCATGTTGCTGAGCTGGTGTTTATCAGAGATTCTGGGTGGACTGGGTTGGCTGAAGAACTGCTCACTGGACTGGACTAATGGACATCACGTGGTGAAAGAATGTGTTTGCTTTTCTGCGAAACAACTGTTTCAAAACCACAAGTGGTATATCGGGCGGGGTCCGAATGTTTCTGGTTTTTGTGGTTGACCCCCGATTCCACTCTTCATGCGACACGTTGTAGCGAGAATTGAGAGAAAATCGCTCTCATCGGGCAGTTAACTCTCGTGCTTCTCGTCCTCCTGATATTCATGAAGGTCATTGGATCTAAGTCAGATGATCAATGGTGGTGATTGAATGTGTTTGCTTTTCCACGAAACAACCGTTTCAAAACCACAAGTGGTATATCGGGCGGGGTCTGAATGGTTTCTGGTTTTTTGTGGTTGGCCCTTGATTCCACTCTTCGGGTGACACATTGCAGCGAGAGGTGAGAGAAAACTGCCCTCATTAGGCGGTTAAATCTTGTGCTTCTTGTCCGTCTGATATTCACGATGGCCGTTGGATCTAAGTTGGATGATCAACGGTGGTGATTTGTTTATGTTAGTTGGTCGGACCCAAAAAAGTTAGAGTGCTTTGCTTTTAATTTTTTCCGATTCTGTTTGGAAGTCTCAAAGTGCGGTTGGTGGTGGGACCTCGGGTGGAACCTCGGTGGGTCATTTGTGGCCTTTTGTGGCCCTCGGGTAGGTGGACTCGTCTTCCAAGGAGTTCAGGATTCATTTGGCGCACTTTTGCACTACCAGATGTTCTTTTGCCCTATTTGTTTGGCAGTTTCACCCAAGTTTTTCCTATTTTGGATTCTCACAGTTTTGGGTGAGTGGTTCGGTTTTTGCTGCCCTGCCGACTATTGAACTCTCACAGAGCGGGTGTGATTTCATGTAAATTATGTATAATTGGCTAGCTTAATAGAAGGTCCTACTCTTACTTGAAAATATATATGTATATATATTAACAACCAGATTATTTCTATATATTATTATATAAATATTATAATAATAATAATATAAACTCCTAATATATATTAATTAATAATAAGAATAGCTCATAATAATATTAGATTATCATTATATTATTAAAAAATAATATAATAATATAAAATTATAAAAAAAATAATAACAATCATAGTGTATAATAATAATAATAATAATAATAATAATAATAATAATAATAATATTTGATTATAATATTATAATATTATATTATTATTATAATAATATAGAAATATAATTATTATTATAATAGTAATATAATCAATATTATTATAATATACTATTATAATAAAAACAATAAAGATAAGGGATTTTCGACAACTGAGGATGGAGACGGGACGGGAGATAACGCGCGATGGTTTAGGGAACAGAACACCGTCGCTGACCAGCTATCCAAAGAGGCAGCGCACAGACAAGGAAATGACTGGTTGATTCAGGAGGAAATCGACGGAACATTCTACCAGCATTACCACAGACCTTTTGATGATCATATTGGAGATGGGCTATAAAGCCCTCACATAACAGTACCATTTTTGTTTATAGCATGTATATATATCTACTGTTTAGTCATGAGTACAACTCTTTTTTTGATATTATACAGTTTATATGTAGCTCTCTGCGTAGAGCATGGACACAATTTTGAACACTGCTAGTTTACTGTTTCGGTAGTGCTCCCTGCGTGGAGACAACTTGTTTTCTTTAGCCAGATTTACAGACTGTGAACTTGACAGGCACTGCTGCCTCCATATGAATATGCTTCGGCATCTACAAAATGTAATTTCTTAATATTAATAGAAATTACGACTTTTTCCCAGGGGAAAAAAAACAATAAAGAACAATTATTTATTATTTATGATAATTAATAACTATACAAATAATAGCAACTATATTCTTATATAATTATATATTTATAATTATTATATTAATATAAAGTAATATTATTATTATTATGCTTTAGTATTTTTAATATTTATTTCATGGTTTGTATACATAGGGTTAATTATTATCAGTATTTAGGATTATTAATAACTATAAATATTATCAAACAGATTTAGGATTATTAATAACTATATAGAATTATTAATAAGTATATAAATATTAACAACTAGATTATTTCTATATATTATTATATAAATATTATATTAATATAATAATAATAATAATAATATAAACTCCTAATATATATTAATTAATAATTAGAATAGCTCATAATAATATTAGATTATCAATTAAAAAATATTATTATTATTATTATTATTAGGCTTTAGTATTTTTAATAGTTATCTTAGGGTTTGTATACATTGGGTTTATAATATTAGTCCCTTTTGTTTATTATTACTTAAGGGTTTAATACTAAAATCCCAAGGGATTATGAACCAACGGGAATAATATTAAACAAAAATGACTAATATTATAAACCCAAGGAACTAATAAACCCAACTCTTTAATATTATAAACCTAAAGAATTAGTGAACCCAATGGATAAATATTAAAAACCTAAGGGATCAAGAAGCACAAGGAATTAATATTACAAACACAAGAGAAACATAAAGATGACCATGATTGATATTATAAACCCAAGTTAATAATAAACCCAAAGGATTAATACTAAAACCCCAAGGGATTATGAACCGAAGAAAATAATGTTAAACCCAAGGGACTAATATTATAAACCCAACATTGGTAAACCCTAATATAAATATTAGAAAGACAAAAATAAACATGGTTTATTTTCATGGTGAGAGAATCCTTGTCACAATGTGACATTCAACCATGGTTGCCTATGATTGACAATGATTGACCATGATCGATATTATAAACCTAAGGGAATCATAAACCCAAGGCATTGATATTATAAACCCCAAGGAATAATAAAAGTAAGGTATTAATACAAAAACCCCAAGGGATTATGAACCCAAGGGAATAATATTAAACCCATGGGACTAATATTATAAACCCAACATTGTTAAACCCAAATATAAACACTAAAAACACTAAAATAAACATGGTTTATTTTCATGGTGAGTCAATTTTTGTCAAAATGCGACATTCAACCAAGGGACTAATATTATAAAACCAACATTGGTAAACCCAAATATAAATACTACAAATACTAAAATAAACATGGTTTATTTTGACGGTGAGACAATTCTTATCACAATGCGACATTCAACCATGGTTGATGATGTTTGGCTATGATTGACAATGGTTTACCATGATTTATATTATCAACCAAAGGAAATAATAAACCCAAGGGATTGATATTATAAATCCAAATGAATAATAAACCCAAGGGATTATGAAGCTAAGGGAATAATATTATACCCAAGGGACTAATATTATAAACTTCACATCGAGTAAGGCGAATATCAATACTACAAACACTAAGGGAATAAAAAAAACCTAAATTTTGATATTATAAACCCAAATGAATAATAAACCAAAGGGATTAATACTAAAACCCCAAGGGAATATGAACCGAAGGGAACAATATTAAGCCCAAGGGACTAATATTATAAACCCAATATTCGTAAACCCAAATATAAATATTACAAACACTAAAATAAACATGTTTTATTTTCATGGTGAGAAAATCTTTGTCAAAATGTGACATTCAAGCATGGGACTAATATTATAAACCCAACTTTGGTAAACCGAAATATAAATACTACAAACACTAAAAGAAACATGGCTTATTTTGATGGTGAGACAATCCTTGTCACAATGCGACATTCAACCATGGTTGACCGTGTTTGGCTATGATTGACAATGGTTTACAATGATTGATATTATAAACCAAAGGGATTGATATTATAAACCCAAATGAATAATAAATCCAAGGGATTAATACTAAAACCGAAGGGAATAATATTAAAGCAAAGGGACTAATATTATAAACCCAACATTCGTAAAACCAAATATAAATATTACAATGTCTAAAATAAACATGATTTATTTTCATGGTGAGACAATCCTTGTCACAATGTGACATTCAACCATGGTTGGCCATGTTTGATATTATAAACCTTGTTGGAATAATAAACCCAAGGAATTGATATTAAAACCCAAATGAACAATAAACCCAAGGGATTAATAGTAAAACCCCAAGGGATTATGAACCCAATGGAATAATATTAAACCCCAGGGCCTAATACTATAGACCCAACAATCATAAACCCGAATGTAAATATTACAAAGACCAAAATAATCATGATTTATTTTCATGGTGAGACAATATTTGTCAAAATGGGACATTCAACCACGAGATTAATATGGTAAACCCAAATATAAATATTACAAACACTAAAATAAACATGGTTTATTTTCATGGTCAAACAATCTTTGTCAAAATGCGACATTCAACCATGGGACTAATATTATAAACCCAAATTTGGTAAACCCAATTATAAATACTACAAACACCAAAATAAACATGATTTATTTCGACGGTGAGACAATCCTTGTCACAATGCAAGAATCAACCATGGTTGACCATGGTTGATATTATAAACCTAAGGGAATAATAAACCCAAGGGATTGATATTATAAACCCAAAGAAATAATAAAAATAAGGGATTAATACTAAAATCCCAAGGGATTATGAACTGAAGGGAATAATATTAAACCCATGGGACTAATATTATAAACCCAAATATAAATACTACAAACACTAAAATAAACATGGTTTATTTTGATGCTGAGATAATCCTTGTCACAATGCAATATTCAAACATGGTTGACCATGGTTGGCTACGATTGACAATGATTGACCATGATTGATATTATAAACCTAAGGGAATAGTAAACCCAACTCATTTACATTATAAACCCAAATGGATAATAAACCCAAGGGATTACTACTAAAACCCCAAGGGATTATGATCCTAAGGGAATAATATTAACCCCAAGGGATTATGAACCCAAGGGAATAATATTCAGCCCAAGGGACCAATATTATAAACCCAACATTTATAAACCCAAATATAAATATTATAAAGACTAAAATAAACATGATTTATTCATGGTGAGACAATCCTTGTGACAATGTAATATTCAACCATGGTTGACCATGATTGATATTATAAACATGAGGTAATAATAAACCCAAGGGATTGGTATTATAAACCCAAATGAATAATAAACCCAAGGGATTAATACTAAAACCCCAAGGGATTATGAACCCAAGGGAATAATATTAAACCCAAGAGACTAATATTATAAACCCAACATTCGTAAACCCAAATATAAATATTACAAATACTAAAATAAACATCATTTATTTTCATGGTTAGAAAATCCTTGTGACAATGTGACATTCAAGCATGGTTGACCATGGTTGGCTATGATTGACAATGGTTTACCATGATCGATATTATAAACCTAAGGGAATAATAAACCCAAGGGATTAATATGAGAAATTGAAAGGAATAATAAAATGAAGGGATTAGTACTAAAACCCTAAGGGGCTATGAACCCTAGGGAATAATATTAAACCCAAGGGACTAATATTATAAACCCAACGTATATAAACCCTAAGACAAATATTATAAACATTGAAATAAACATGATGTACCATCATTGATTTTCATATTGAGACACTCCTTACCAGAATTCCATGTTGGACCATGGTCGACATCATAATAAACCATGTTTGAATCAGGAATAATAAACCCAAGTGATTGATATTATAAACCCAAGGGATTATGAACCAAAGCGAATACTATTAAACAAAAGGGACTAATAATATAAATCCAAGGGAATAAAAAACTCAAGGGATTGATATAATAAACCCGAAGGAATAATAAACTCAAGGGATTATTATTTATTTTCATGGTGAGACAATCCTTGTCACAATGTGACATTCAAGCAAGGTTGACCATGATTTATTCATGGTGAGACAATCCTTGTGACAATGTGGCATTCAACCATGGTTGACCATGATTGATATTATAAACATGAGGTAATAATAAACCCAAGAGATTGATATTATAAACCCAAATGAATAATAAACCCAAGGGATTAAAACTAAAACCCCAAGGGAATAATATTAAACCCAAGGGACTAATATTATAAACCCAACATTCGTAAACCCAAATATAAATATTACAAACACTAAAACAAACATCATTTATTTTCATGGTTAGGAAATCCTTGTGACAATGTGACATTCAAGCATGGTAGACCATGATTGGCTATGATTGACAATGGTTTACCGTGATCGATATTATAAACCTAAGGGAATAATAAACCCAAGGGATTAATATGAGAAACCCAAAGGAATAATAAAACGAAGGGATTAATACTAAGACCCCAAGGGATTATGAACCCAAGGGAATAATATTAAATCCAAGGGACTAATATTATAAACCCAACGTATATAAACCCCAAGACAAATATTATAAACATTAAAATAAACATGATCGACCATCATTGATTTTCATATACTATAACCATTAAAACATGATAAATCATCAAGACATTAATAATAACACATTTATATCAACATTGACTATATTTATTGGCTATTGGAAGAGGTTATTGACTATGTTTGAGTAATGATTGACTTGATTTGAATATGTTTGTCTATATTTGACTAATGTGGTTGAATATATTTGATTATTAATATTAATTAAAAATATTAAAAAGAGATTATGTTTGAACAACATTAGTTTAGTCTCCTCATTTTTCAATGTTTCATTGCAACATTTGATAAATTACAATGTAATATAACATAAACAATATTAGTTATCATTAATGATTAGTTATCAAAATTAAAATTAAAGTTTAATTTGATATTTTTTTAAATAAAAATGACCAAAAATATATTTTTATTAAATTTTATTCATCCACAATTTTTTATTTATAAAATAAAAATCCTAAAATTTATATATTTAGAAATACACATATTTACCTATAAAATAAAAATCCTAAAATTTACATGTTTAAAAATACACATATTTACCTAGAGAGATAATTAAAACAAAATAGATATGAACAACATTCCATTATATTTTTATATCTCATCTATTATTATTTTTAATTAATAATATAAATTTCCATAATACATACATTAAATAAATAAGTTAATCTTGGTTTTAATCTCATAATTCAAAACATTTAGATTGTACTTTTTCTCCATGATTCACCATATCGCAATGGTACAATTTCTTATGATTCACTCATTCATCGTAACAATGGTCTATTTTTCAAAAATTTCAATTTCAATAATAAAAAAACCTTAATATTCTAAAAGTCTTAATAAAATATCTATTCCTTCACAGAAATATCTTAAAAACATATACAATGTTTTTAATTTAAGCTTAAAAACTTGAAGGAGTGGGTGAATGTATGGAACAAACAGGTTTTTGGAAATACACTACATGACAAAGCTAAATTGGAAGTCGAGATGCAAGATATACAACAATGTATCATCTTGGAAGGTCACTCTCAGTGCCCACGGGGGATTCACTTAGTGAACCTCTGAAACATCATGTGCATCCATGGCATATTAAACAACACCCTTAGTTTGACTAAATATTGAAAATTCCTCTAAAAATCACATTATTTAACCCTCTACCAATATGAACCCAATACAACTTCCTAATTCAAAAAACCCCTACTTTCACTAGATATTGTAGGTATCCATTTTTTCATTAACATTTTTTATACCCCTTTATATTTTTTCATTGACTTTAAGCTTCTTTTTTTTTTATATTTTCCAATATAAAATCCCTTTACCCCCTATATATCCCACAATATGAACTCATTTTCCCTCAATATATATCCCCCAATATGAACCCACGTGGTGTGATATTGCTCCCCTAGTGAAGCCCCCGTGCCAGTGCTGGAGTGCATGGAAGACTATCAATAGAGGGCTTTCAGTTGCACTCCAATTGTCACGAAGTTTAAAAAGATAATATAATGGGGGCTTGGTTCAATCAGACTTCATGAAGGTAAATCAAGCCAATACATGGATCCCAATGTTTAGGGGGTAAATTGGGCGAACCTCAAAGAGGAATGTCTGGTTCTGGTGGCCGACAGAAAAAAACAGGCAGCTTAATATTGCAGATGTAGTGAAGTGAAGAGGAGGAGAGAAAGAGGTGATTTTGTGCATAGGGTTGTAACATAATCCTAAGCAACAATGTCCTCTCAGATGTATGGAATATTGAAGAGGTGGAATCGTAGAAACAATGGAGCGCAAATGAAGGTTTCATGATATATACCTCATTGGCACATTTGTCACCAAATGCATAAGTAAATTTGTGCACGTTACAGGTAAATAAGTAATATGTATCTAACACATGGTACTATTACTACTTAATAACAAATATACAATCATGAACAAGGGAGAAATTGATAACTTCATTACACCATTTCAGAGAAGGAAAAACATATCTATTCCTTTGGGGAATAGATTCCGCTTTCTGAGAGGCACCAGATTAATTCGTCAGGTCCTTCCTTGATTCTAATGTGGGATTCACTAAGAGCGGAGATGTAGTCATGCCACAGTTGATGCCACTGTATTGGTATGTTTAGATCATCTACAGATTGCCAGGTTTGTCCAAATAGATTTGTGTTGTTTTGATCAGCGATATGTGCAATGACTGATGTCTCCTCGATTTAGATGGTGAATGAGCTCCATTGGGAGCTGGAATCGACCCCCTCCTCCTATCCAGGGATCTAATCCAATGCGAGCTTTGGTACCATCATTTATACGCCAGGCTAGATGGGATCGAACAATCAGAATAAAATTTATCATGGCTTTCTAGACTGATGATGAACCAGTAGATTGCCATCGAGTCATCTTGATCCAGTGCATCACTTGGAGAGGCCAAATATATTTATGATATGTAATTGTGGTCCAAAGATTTTGATTGATGAGGAGAGTCCAACCCATTTTTGCATCCAGTGCTTGTGCAAAAAGGGGTTGCTCTTTTAGTCCCCGACCTCCCCACTTTTGGGGCAATGCTATCTTATTCCAGCTAACCGAGGCGAACATTTTCTTGTCTTGGTGCCCATTCCAAAGGTATCTGCTACAAATTTGTTGTATGCAGGCGAGAGTACTTCTGGGTATCTAAGATAGGGCCATCTAGAATACCGGTGTAGCTTCCAGGATTGATTTAATAAGCACTAGCCTCCCTGCTCATGATAAGAATCAGTGGCTCCAGTGCGATAGTCTTTTCTCTAGTTTGATGACCAACCATATCCATTCATTGACCTTTTGACACAGGGGTTTGATCCAGAACCCAAGGTATTTGAAACCCTGATCAAGTGGAGTAATGAGGTAGGGGAAATGCAGTAGGGAAAATTTGGATTCATGGATGAATGTGTGAGCCAGAGTAACGGTGGATTTCCCTTGATTTGCCAACATGCCAGTTGCCTGAGAGAAGAGTAGGAGAATATTTCCGAAAGAGGCAGAGTCTCGAATACTGCCATCCAAGAATATAAGAACATCATCAATGAACAGGAGGTGTGTGAGGTTGCAATGATCAATAATTTTGAGCCCATAAAATCGGCCATTTTGGATATCCTGAGCAATTATGCAACTAAGACCTTCCATAACAATGAGAAATAGGATGGGCGATAGGGGAAAACCTTGACTGAGACCTCTTTCAGCATAAAAGAAATGAGTAGGAGATCCATTGATGAGTATGCTAAAGGTGGCAATTGTGATGTAGGACATGATCCAGGTGGTGAATTGGTGAGGGAAGCCCAGGTGGATCAGTAGCATTTTGATGTAAGTCCAGCTGACTCAATCAAAAGCTTTTTCAAGATCAATCTTAAGGATGATGCTCTTTAATTTGTTTTATCTGATAGAGTGTATGGCGTCTTGAGCAGTGCCATTTGCGTCATGAATCTGGCGGTTTTCAAGGAAGGAAAATTGCTCAGGGGAGATGTGCTAGAAGAGAATAGGCCAGATCCTATTGGCTATGATCTTGGAGATGATTTTGTAGAGGCAGTTGCAAATGGAGATGGGGAAAAAGTCATTGAATGATGAAGGGGAATCAGACTTGGGATGAAGACAATGAAGGTGGAGTTGATGGCATCACATACTTTGCCAGTGGTCCTGCATTCCTCCACTACTCGAAGCAGATCCTGACCCAAGATCTCATAAAAATCCATATAGAATTCAATGGTCCATCCATCAGGCCTTTGGATTTTATCGTTTTTAAACAACTTCAAGGTTTCTTCCAGCTCGGCTGAGGAGACAGGTGAGTTGAGTTCTGCTACTTTTTCTTCATCTACAAATCAAGGGAAAAATCTTGCCACTTTGATTATATCTACTAGATTGGACTCAGGGGGAGCTCTGTAGAGGTCATGGAAATGAGAAGTTCCAAGTTGGGATAGTCTTTTAAAAGTGTCAACCACTCCTCCACTTGGATCAGGTAAATTCCAGATGGTGTTTGCTACCTTTCTGCCCTTTTCATAGCTTTGGAAAAACTTTGTGTTATAATCCCTTGCTTGTAGCCAGATAGCCTTGCTTTTCAATCTCCATGATTCCTCTTTGTCCTTCAGTATCTTTTCCTTCTGTTTCTCCAGCATGATGAGATTATCTCTGTCTATTGCAAATGAGAAACCCTTATTTTTGTCGTCCATGAGTAGACTAAGGTCTAATTCAATCTGCAAGAGTGTCTTCTCCTCCCTCTATTTTTGCTCCTTGGCCCAGTTAATGGACAATTTTTTGAGGTGAGAGAGATTACGACAGAATCCTTCAGCTAGAGTTCTGTGTCTGGAGATAGGGTTTGCCCTCCAATAATCAGTAATCATCTTGTAATAATCCTGATTTTTCAGCCAGATATGATTGAACTTGAAGGGAGCCTTTGGTTTTGTGTCTGGTCCAAGGATTTCCATGTATATGGGGGAGTGATCAGAGATCCCCCCATATCCCACCCATTGTCTGAAACGATGTAGATGTTGAAGCATGGGCACCTTTATTAGGAATCTATCTAGCCTTCTTGCCAAAGCAGCATCCCCTATTCTTCGATTCTTCCAGGTGGGCAAGGGTTTGATCATGGGGACATCAGAGAGGTTATGTTGTTCCAGAGCATTCATAAAATAACCAGATAATGGGTCAATCTGTGCACTGGCTCCCCACGATTGCCCATAGACAATGAAAAAGTTAAGATCTCCTCCTATGATTAGGTTACCTTTCGAAGTGAGATCCATATTCAGGAAGTGTTGCCAGAACACCTCTCTCTGCTAACAAGGGCCATATACATTGATTACCCTAATGCTTTTCCCAAGGTCAGTGAGAATATCTCCATTCCGAGAAACCCTGTCCCTCCCCAAGTTGCAGTAACTTTAATGAAACGAGGGTTATAACCGATGGCTAGCCCACCTGATCTACCAATAACATCAAGGGTTGTAAAATGCCAACCAGATTTTGGGGAGGTTAAGGTCTTGCAGACATTGTCGACATCTCCTAGGGTTTCTTGTAGCATAATGATGTCCACTGGTTCAGAATCAAATAACCTACGAAGGGCTAGTTTCTTGGGGGCACTAGCCATACCCCTGCAATTAAAGGATAGGCATTTCATGGTGGAACATGCCCAAGGGTGTTCACAGCTCTAAGAACCCCTTCAAGAGTGTATTGACGACCAGAGTCTACTTCAGCCCCTGCCCTCTGAATGGATTTTTTAAGATTGTATTTTCGGCCACGGGTGTTTTGGTTCACATGTTCAATGATAGCAGAGCCAAGCCCTAAACTAAGAGGAAGATGACTCTCCTGGGTTGGTCGAGATTGAAGGTTATACTAGTGAGGTGGATCCGAACGTTCTGGGGAAATCAAATGAGGTGAGGCCAATGGGGAAGCCAAATGAGGGGTAGCCAAATGAGGTGAGGCCGGAGGGAATGCCACAGTTGGCACTGTGGTTGAAAAAATGGGGGGAGGTAAGGAGATAGTGCAAGTGATGGAGGGTGCAATATAATCATTGAATGCAGAGTTCTATGATGCATGAACAAAAACAGATGAAGCATTAATAGATACAGATGTAGTAGGGGAGGAAAAAGAGTTAGTACCCCTCTTCTTTGCTGCCTCAGGAGCCGCTCGGGATTGAGTCATTGGAGGTGATGGAGCCATACGAGGGTCCTTTACGGCCGAGGAAGTGCCTTCCCAAACTGATGTTCGAGGAGATGAGTATGGGGCACGTCCGGGGGTTGAAGTTTCCTTGCCCTTTGACATTGTAGGTGCAGGTGGGGAGTCCTTTTTTGTTAAGGGGATAGTCCTTGAAGATGTGCCCCACTTTATGGCACCACTTGCATCGAAGTGGGACTCCTTCATAGTCCAGGATTTGGATCCGAGTGTATTGATGCCATTTCAGGGTGATTTTCTCTTCTAAGCCCTCTCTTGTATCTAGATGGACCGAGATGCATGCCATTGACCACTTCTTTGATTGAACATAACATTGATCATAGTCAATAAATGTTCCCAGAGTGTTCCTGATCCCAACAAAGACATCTTCAGACCAAAAATGCAATGGAAGGCCTGATAGTCTTACCCTGATCGGTCCTGCCCCTATCTGTTCTCTTTTGGGATTGAAGAGAGGGCTCCAACGCTTCAGAAGTATCAGCGCCATCTCAATATGCCAGAATCTTGCAAGGACCAGGTCTGTGTATTCTCCCTTTGTGAAGTGCAAGGCAAACCATCCCCTCTGAAGAACTTGGACCTCCAGTAGCTCTTTTAAGAGGTTACCTCAAATTTCGTGAACCCATCGGATCACTCTGTCAGCAGTGTATGCCCCGCCCCTGACATGCCCGACCAAGACCGAGCTGAATTTACCCGCGGCTTCTCCCATGGTAATATCTTCCCCAAACGAGATAATGAGGTCTTTTGCCTAAGCTTTTATACACCTTGCCTTCCTTTTCCCAATCCTCGGCGCGGATGGGTGGATTTGAAGTGGATCCCTGGATTTACCACCCTCCTGATTTGTCTGTGCAGTCAGTCGAACCCTAATTACAGGAGTGCCAAAGCATCTACAAGTTGGGGCAGCCTAAGAAGTAGGGGAATTTTGTTGAAACCCTATGTGCGGCATCGAAAAATATCTAGGGTTTGTATAGGTTAACAGGCCGTCGGATGGAAGGGGATCATAGGAAGGGGAGGGAGGAGAGACGATGTTCAGGAGGTGTAATGTGCCGGGCGAGAGTGGGGGACAGTATAGTCCCGAGGGTTCCAGAGGAATTTGATCAGAGATGTGCGGAGATGCAGAGCAGGATGGGAGTGAGACCATCGGGATTGTGCTTGAAGGTTTGGCAGTGTGCGGCGGGGATTGATCTGAATTTGAAACTACTTGTAAATGGTTTGCAAGGTATTCAATTCAGAAATATACATGTTTAAAAGATGTCCATGTCTTGCAGAAAAGAAACAAATGAAATTTGTAGTTGTTCATGACCCATTTAAGTATAGCAGATTTATTTCCTTTTACTGTTTAACACACTAAAATGAATTTTTTCTGCAAAATAAAGCAACCACAGATGCAAAAGAAGTTGATGAAGTAGTTCACCCCTCCTAGGCTACGTCTGCTGGGTCCAAGGCTCCTAAATGGGCCTGTCCTTGTTTTAATTAAATGCTCAAATTATATATACAGCTGAATAGAAGAATCTACAGGTGGAATAGATGGTAAAAATGGATTCAGAACACTTGAATCCTTCAGGATTGACTACTAGTTCACCTCAAATGGATACCTGCAACCCTATACAGTTCTCCCAATACTAGGCCCTAGTGGCTCCTAGAAATTCCACGGCTCCAAAACCTCTTCAAATGACCTCAGATGGCTGTAAGACCTATGCCAATGGCTTCAGAAGGTCGAAAAAACCCAAAATCAAAAATAAATTCGTCCAAAATCGCCTTTATTAGCCAAAGTTATGGCCATTTACTCCCAACTGCCAGCTTGGCCTAAAAAAACTCCAGTTAAAACTGTCTGACTGCCAGATAACCCTGCTAAATATGGGGCGGCCGCCAAATTTTGCGCCACCGCTAATTCCACGGCTAACTGACTGCCGGTTAACTCCATTTTTAGCGCGCATGTGACCGAAATATCGGGTTGGCTGTTTGCATGGGATTCTGCGCCGGAGGTTAAGGGTCTAGGCCCACGGTTTTATGGCGGAGGTCCCATGTATGGGGGCTGGCCCCCTTCGGGCCCCGCCCAAAGTAAATTTAAATTTTATAAAATGTTTCCGCCACCCATATAACACATGTAACTCTGGTGGTGCGTTGGTAAAGCGTGGTTGTTGCAGATTATAGGTCGCGGGTTCAATACTTAGAACTCCCAAAATTTTAACATGCGCTCCAACAGACATTTGCTGACGTCATCCAGGGCACGTAGCGGCCTCCAGGCCTGCCACGTGGCAACTTCTGATTCGCTGCCCAAAAGGAATATTCCCTAGAATATTCCAAGGAATATTTTGTGGAATATTCTTTTTTTAATTTTTTTTGAAAAAATTCAAAATTCCAATGTTATTAGGCAATTCTTATTTTTGGCATAACTTTCTCATACGGCGACCATTTTTCGAACCGTTTGCGGCACTAAAATTAGGAGGATGAGAACTTTCCAATCGTTCAACTTTGAACCAGTTCTGAGCACTTTCATTTTTGAGCATTTTACGACACTTAGGACATGAGCACCTGATCCTGCCTCCCCATTGGGAAGCTTTTGGACCCCAAAAGCATTCAACTACCTGTTAAAGAGGTGAGGGTACAACTCCCTCACTCTGTCCACCTCCATCCACTTTGCCTTGTTCAGTTTTCTGCCTTTGAGACGAACCCGAACATAATCTACATTGCCCCTCCTTGAAGTGCATGTCCTTCTGTCAATGATTGTATCTTCTTTCAGCTCATCTAAGAATTCTGGCGAGAAATCTTCTATAGATGGCAGCTAAATAGCACTTTCATGATCAGCAATCAAAGGAGGTTCATACAAACGTAAGTTCTCCACATTGACAATAGAATACATTTGCATGTAGGAAGGCAAATCTAATTGAAAAGCATTATTTCCAACCTTCTTGAGGATTTTGAATGGACCATAACGAATAGGCTTCCGCTTTTTACCTTCTCCTTGCATCCTTTCCTTACTAATGTATAGCCATACCTCATCCCATTCTTGAAACTTGTGATCGACTCTATGCTTGTCGTGTCTTTCCTTGTACTTGCCTTGACTCTTCTCAAGCTGTTCTTGAATTTGCTAATGTATTTGATGAATTCTTTGAATGAATGAACGAGCTTTGTCAATATCACTATGTCCCTCAATGGCGACATCTTTCTCAAGAATGAAATCAAGAGGTGATTTTGGCAAGTAACCAAAACAAGCTTCAAATGGTGAGGTGTTTGTGGAGGAGTGCTTGGCACGGTTGTAAGCATGCTGTATGTAGTGCAAATGTTCATCCCAAAGCTTGGGATGTTTGCTGCAATATCCTCTCAAGAGGTGCACAATGGTTATGTTCACAACTTCAGTTTGTCCATCTATTTGCGGATGGAAAGCAGTACTTTTCTTCAACTTTGTGTCCATCATCTCCCATAGGTTGGACCAAAAATTCCCCACAAATCTAGAATCCCTGTCACTAATAATGGAAGTAGGCAAACCAAAGTGAATCCATACATGATGAAAAAATAATTCAGCAGTTTGTTCAGCAGTTATAGTTTTCTTACAAGGCATAAGTATACACATTTTGCTGAAACAATCAACTACTACATATAAATAATCATGCTGCTTTCTAGATTTTGGCAAACCTCCTACAAAATCCATAGAGATGCTCTCCCATGGTCTAGAAGGTACCGCAAAGGAGTATACAAGCCAAGCTTCCTATTACTAGGCTTGCTTGTAGCACATAATGAACAACCTCTTATGAACCTTGAAACAGAATCTACCATGCGAGGCCAATAACAATACCTTTGTAGATGTGCAACTGTTTTTCTTACACCAAAATGGCCAGCAATAAGAGAAGAATGAGCTTCTCTTATGACATTTATTCTCTCCCCCTGTGGTATACATAACTTTCCCAAATGAAACAGCAAATTGTTATGCATGTGATAGTCATTTTCCTCTACATGATTCCCTTTACTCAAGTTAGCATACACATATTTAAAGTCATCATCAGATGCATATTGTTCTATGTAACTATCATGTACAATGGAATAATTCTTAAGTAAAGTAACAGCACCAATAATAGGCCTTGAAAGCATATTAGTAACTTTATTCAGAGTACCTTTCTTGTACCTTATTACCAAATGGAACTATTGCAAGAAGCCCATCCATCTGAAGTGTTGTGACTGTTGTAACTTGCTTTGTGATTGCAAGTACTGTAAGGGCTGATGGTCGGTATGTATAACAGTTTCTTTGCCCATCAAATAGTGTTTCCACTTTTTGACACTTTGTACCAATGCATACAACTCCTTATCATATGTAGGATAATTTACAACAACACCATTAAAAGTTTCAAAATGAAAAGCAATAGGCTTACCATGTTGTAGAAGAACTGCACCCATGGCATAATCACTAGCATCGGTTTGTATCTCAAATGGCTGTCTCAAATCCGGTAATGCAAGGACCGGAGCTGAACTAATCTTCTCTTTCAAAGATTCGAAAGCTTTTTGCTGCTTGCCTCCCCATTGGAAAGCATGCTTCACACTTGTCACTGCATGCATAGGAGCTGCTATAGAAGAGAAGTTAGAGATGAACTTCCTCCAATATTGAGCTGCACCCAAAAAACTTCTTACCTCTGTTATGGATTTGGGAGTAGGCCAATTCACAATAGCCTCTATTTTAGCAGGATCTATTCTTAAAGCACCTCCTCCTACTATGTGTCCCAAATAAACCAAAGAAGTCTTTCCAAATTCACACTTTGACATTTTAAGAAATAATTGATTCTTCTTCAAAACATCAAGTACTTTCCTAACATGCATGACATGATCTTCTCTAGACTTGTTGAAAATTAAGATGTCATCTAAGTAGACAATAACGAAATCATCAAAAAAAGGACGCAAGACATCATGCATTACCCGCATGAAAGTTGCAGGTGCATTGCACAAACCAAATGACATCACAAGCCACTCAAAGAGTCCTTGTTTGGTTTTAAAGGCTGTCTTCCAAATGTCACTTTCTTCAATTCTTACTTGATGATATCCACTGTGCAAGTCTAACTTAGTGAAATATTGAGCATCTTTCAGCTGTTCTAGCAAATCATCTATCCTCGGGAGTGGGTAACGATTCTTTACCGTTATCTTGTTCAAGGCCCTGAAATCAACACACATATGCCAAGTGCCATGTTTCTTTGGAATCAATACAATCGGTGACCCACATGGCGAAGTACTTGGCCTTATGAAACCCTTGTCCAACAAGTCCTTGATTTGCTTCTTTATTTCAGCATTCTCCGTAATAGACATGCGGTACATGCCTATGTTTGGAAGAGGACAATCTGGATGCAAATGGATTTCATGCTGAATCTCCCTCTTAGGAGGCAAACCTGTTGGCTCCTGAAACATCTCATGATATGCATCAACTACATCATATAGATCTGATTTAAGTTTTGGATCACAATTGTCAAATGACTCATGATTCACATCAACCTTGGGCTTAATCATAAGAAGAACAAAATTCTTACTTGAATTGACCAGCCTTTTTACCTGTCTTGCATTCACCATTGCTATATTTGTCTTCTTGTGATGATCTCTAACAATGAACTCCTTGCCATCTTTGAAAAGATGATATTTTTTTTCATGGCGATGAAAGATAGCTTTCCTATCAAACAAGTAAGGACTTCCCAAAACAATTCCTTCTATATCAAAAGGTACCACATCAAGTTCAACTGTGTCAATAAAATGTGCAGTAATTGCAAAGCGCAATGTGCACTTTCTTGAAACTTGTAAATTTGCATCCTTGCAAATCCATCCAAGTGGATATGGCTTCAGATGTGGAACGGTCTCAAGTTTAAGCTGCTTGACCAAGTCCTCTGACATAAGGTTTTCTTGTGACCCACTATCAAAAAGTGTGTCAATATTAGTATGTTTTGAAATCACCCTCACATGAAACAGTTCAATTCTTTCTTCCTCATTAGGAGCTTGTACATGACAGTTTGAGGTACTAGTGCTGGCTTGAGGTTCAATTTCTTTTCCCTTCAAGTTTTTCAAACCCATGGCTGCAATTTTGGTTTCATCACCTGAATCATCCCCTAAATCCTGTGGTGTAGATGTAGTAGCAGCAGTTTTCTGTTTCCCTTTGGATTTGTTAAATTGAGGTCTTTTTTCAGGATGTAATTTCCAACAGTTTTTCTCCTCATGGCCTGGTTTAGAACAATGTTTACAAATCACTTTCTCACTCTCCTATTTGACAGATGCATTCTTTTTGCCCTTTCCCTTGGAGGTTTTCTCTTTGTTTTTCCCCTTGAGGGGCTTGTTTCTACCCTCTTCAAATGTGTTTTTTCCCATTGCCTCTAAATGGGTAGCTTGGACACAAACCTCGTCCAGGCTAGTAGGGTTAAACATCAAGATGGTGTGTCTAAGGTAGCTATGCAAGCCACCAATGTATTTCAGCAAGGTTTCCTGGGTCTGTAAATCTACCCCTAACAAGAGAACTCTTCTCCTGAATTCTTGGGTGTAGTCTTGGACACTCTGACCCTTAAGTTGTCTGAAATTTTTCCAGTTCATAATGGCTTTCTGCATGTGAGCAAGAGGATAAAACTGTTTTTTAATGGCTAACAGAAATTCAGGCCATGTTAAGGTAACCTTACCAAATTTCTTGATCTCCTCTTTAGTCTTGGCCTCCCACCAGACCAATGCTGCTCCATCCATTCTCAAAGAAGCCAACTGAATGTTTATGGCATCATCATGCATATTCTAGATCCTCAAGTAAACTTCCAACTGCCTAATCCAGTTGTCAAGCTTTTCTGCATTCACTTCACCATTAAACATAGGTAATTCGAATTTTACATCAAGCTTCCAAAAAGGACTTTTTCCAGAGGATCTATGCTTATGCACAAAAGAAGAAGACGAGGATGAAGAGGAAGAAGGTGACAATGGGGGTGGTGGATCACCATTACCTCCATGTCCTTTCTTGGAATGATCATCATCCTTCTTACCTCCTAAAGAGCCCTCTCCTTCATGTGGATGTTTGGACCCTTCTCCAGCCAATTTCTCATTTCTTTCTTGGTACAATATCCTCACCATTTCAGTGAGGTCGAAGAAAGCCTTTCTGAAGACTCTTTCTTCTTCTTTTGGATCCATGTCTGCAGGAATTTCTCCTTCATGTGCAGATATTCTTGAAGCTTCTGCTGAGACTCTTGAGGGTGAAATTGAAGGTGGAAGTGATGGTTCTCTAGCCTTCCTTGACTGAGGATTCTCTCGTTCTCTAGTCAACTGTCCTTCCCCTCTTTTAAGTTTCAACTTGGTAAGCATCAATACTTGCAAGACAGTTAGAAGATCTTTGCACAAAAACAATCAAAAGACAACTACACCAGAGATTGATTGAAAGAGCATTTATCTACTTTGCAATTGTATAACAGGAGCATTTCGAAGGCTTCCTGGCTCGTTTCAGGCTCTGTCTATAGTTTATTTGACTGCTTTTGATACAAGGAAACAACAACATAGCTCTGATACCAACTTGATCTGAATTTGAAACTACTTGTAAATGGTTTGCAAGGTATTCAATTCAGAAATATACATGTTTAAAAGATGTCTATGTCTAGTATAAAAGAAACAAATGAAATTTTCAGTTGTTCATGACCCATTTAAGTATAGCAGATTTATTTCCTTTTACTGTTTAACACACTAAAACGAATTTGTTCTGCAAAATAAAGCAACCACATATGCAAAAGAAGTTGATGAAGCAGTTCACCCCTCCTGGGTTATGTCTGCTAGGTCCAAGGCTCCCAAATAGGCTTGTCCTTGTTTTAATTAAATGCTCAAATTGAATATACAGCTGAATAGAAGCATCTACAGGTGGAATAGATGGTAAAAATAGATTCAGAACACTTGAATCCTTCAGGATTGACTACTGGTTCACCTCAAATGGATACCTGCAACCCTATACAGTTCTCCCAATACTTGGCCCTTGTGGCTCCTAGAACTTCCACGGCTCCAAAATATCTTCAAATGACCTCAGATGGCTGTAAGACATATGCCAATGGCTTCATAAGGTCGAAAAAACCCAAAATCAAAAAAAAATTCGTCCAAAACCACCTTTCCTAGCCAAAGTTATGGCCATTTACTCCCAACTGCCAGCTTGGCCTAAAAAAACTCCAGTTAAAACTGGCTGACTGCCAGATAACCCCGCTAAATATGGGGCGGCCGCCAAATTTGGCGCCACCGCCAATTCCGCCGCTAACTGACCGCCGGTTAACTCCATTTTTAGCGCGCATGTGACCGAAATATCGGGTTGGCTGTTTGCATGGGATTCCGCGCCGGCGGTTAAGGGTCTAGGCCCACGGTTTTATGGCGAAGGTCACATGTATGGGGGCTGGCCCCCTTCAGGCCCCGCCCAAAGTAAATTTAAATTTTATAAAATGTTTCCGCCACCCATATAACACATGTAACCCTGGTGGCGCGTTGGTAAAGCGTGGTTGTTGCAGATTATAGGTCGCAGGTTCAATACTTAGAACTCCCAAAATTTTAACATGCGCTCCAACAGACATTTGCTGACGTCATCCAGGCCACGTGGCAGCCTCCAAGCCTGCCACGTGGCAGCTTCTGATTCGCTGCCCAAAAGGAATATTCCCTAGAATATTCCAAGGAATATATGGTGGAATATTTTTTTTTTAATTTTTTTTTGAAAAAATTCAAAATTCCAATGTTATTAGGCAATTCTTATTTTTTGCATAACTTTCTCATACGGCGACTGTTTTTCGAACCGTTCATGGTACCGAAATCAGGAGGACAAGCACTTTTCAGTCGTTCAACTTTGAACTAGTTCTAAGCACTTTCATTTTTGAGCATTTTACGACACTTAGGACATGAGCACCTGATCATGGATAAACCAGAAGATGAGTGACCAAGGTTAGGGCTACAGAAGATAGATAGATTAGGGAATGCATCAAGGGAATAGTCTACTGCTTCAGTGTCCATGTCCTCCATTTTTGGGAAAACGCACCCAACACCATGACCGCCATATTCTGACGACAGCAACGTAGGAGCAGGGAAAAACGATTAGCTGGGCACCTTCGCAGTTTGGGGATGTCTGCAGCGAAACCCTAGCCTAAACCTTTGCATGCCATCAAAGCCCTCCTAAAGATGTATTATTGTTATGGATGAAAGGTTTCTAAATTACAAATATTTACTGCACTTAAAATTTTAATGGTTATCAAATACAAATATTTAATGCACTTGAAATTTTAATTGTTATCTTTATTTTGATAGTGAGAAAATAGAGATATATAAAATTTATTAGTTTTAATTTGCAATTATTTGTTAATTTATAAATAATTAGAATATATAATTGTGATTGTTATTAAGAAATTTTATAATAATAATAATAATAATAATTAATTTAGATGGTGGTCGAGGAGGCTGGAGCGGGAGGGGTAATAGTAAACTTTGAAGAAAAGATAGAAATAAAGTTCGCATGGGTACTAGGCACTGCCACGAACAATCAAGCAAAAGCTCTCTCTCTTTGGCAAGGTTTGAATATTAGTGTTGCTAATGGTATCAAAAACTTGATTATCATTGGTGATTCTATGACGATAATCCAAAAATGTTTGAAGCTCTCTAAGAATGAGAACCTCCTCGATGTTGAATCCTCTCCAATCATTACCAGGATAAATTATCTATTAAAAAAGTTTGAAAAGGTTAAAATGTTCCAAGTGTTGCGGGCTAACAACTAGATGGTGGACGTGCAAGCCAACGTTGGGGTGGCCTTGGAGCAAGGCTCCTTAAGTATCAATCACTCCATTAAAATATGTCACATTCCCTGATTCGTATTAAATACTCTAGGTTGGTGTTGTACAACTGGGGTACGGGTCTGCAGCACATCAAATTGGCAGTTATTAAGGTTATATCCCTGATGGCCCTTTGCAATGTGTTGGGAGCTGGGGTGGTTGGTAAGGAGTTATGGAACAGGTGTGGCAGCGATAGATCGAAGGTCATGTGTTGTGATAGGTGGGCGACGCATCCTTGGTTATTACTTGGTGTTTTAATATAGTTCCATTCATGGGGTGGGTAGGTACCATCACAATTCGCTCCAGAATAATTTTGGCAGTGGAGGAGATGGAGGGTAGCTACTACACCATGATGCATAATTGCTTTGCATTTATGAAGGACAAGACAAGAAGGAATGTCAGAATTAACCAGGTCATTATTTATAACAGCTGAATGTGAATGGTAAATCAAAGGATTTTGTCAATACAAGGTAGAATCTCCAAGAAAATGGTTTTTGAAACAAACAGAAGTGGTGGCGGAACAAGGTCGGGATGCTCCGGGAATATAGAAGGGTTGGTTGATAGTTCATGGAAGAAGGTTGTTAAGGAAATTGTTAAAGAGATCAATGAGAACATGGCAGTTTTGTACGCCCAACTATTGGGCTCAACAAAGACATGGAACTACTACAAAATATTATGGAGAGCCTGTGCATAGACGTGATGAGTCTGCAACAAAAGGTGGAGAACATTGAAATTAATGTCTAGACTGCAACGGTCAGGGTGTTAAAGGAAGTTTTCGGATTTGGGGATGGTTATGTCCCTAATACTGAAGGCGTAGCAGACGCTACTATTGTTTGGGACCTGGAACCTGAGGTGGGCGGTGCTAAAGAATTGGTTACGACTGCAGAAGAAGCTTCGGGAGAAATTGGCCCTAGTAGCAGCGGCTAGATGTTTCTATTAAGTTGTATCTATGTTTTGTCTATCTATAAAATATGGTGGGGTTTTTTGGAAAGTTTATAGTGTAAACTATGTACAAAGCTCATATGTAAATACAACTAGTATCAATAGAGTCCTTCTCCAATTTAAAATGATGAATATTTATGAGAACTTGCTCTCCAAGATTGTATGAGACCTAACCTTTTTCCAATTTATCTAATAAAAATACTATTTTTTTTAAATAAATAAATTATATAATGTTATTATTAAGAAAAAAATAATTTGATATGATATATAGTGAATTATATTAAATAAAATAATAAAAATTAAAATAAAAGTGAATTATATTTTCAATATGAGTCTCATTCAAGTTCCTCGGCAATCTGGACCACCAGAGCCTCCAACGGGTTCTTGAACACTAGGCGTGACAAGAAGTTGGGAAGCCCAACGCCCTTGGCCTCGTCAAGCATCTCCGTCTCCTACACCAGAAACTTTCCACTCATGGAGCCCGTCTCGCGGAGATCGGCGTAGTAGCCCTCAAACATCTCCCAGAGCCGAGTCGTGCAGTGCATTTTCCGATCATTCTCGAACTCCTTGAAATCCCCCTTGATCAGACTTTTGTTGAGATATTCTTCCATTGACTTCACCCGCGTCTCCCTTGAATTTGCATCAATATTTTCGCTAAAACTATGGACTTGTCGAACTTTTTGAGCTTTGGATGGCTCTCCAACAATACCTTTTGGCTCGTTGTTTCATCCACGATCTTGCTCGTATGCATTCTTAGTTGGTTTGGGAACGACTTACAAGATCTACTGTCAACTTTTGATGGGATGAAGGAGGACAAAAAAGGAGCATGGAGATTTGGCCGGAGATTTGGCCGGTGAATAGTGTTTTCCCAACTAACTCATTAGTGTGGTTTGTTCATCTCAAATCAACTTTTTTATTTTATATTTAGATGTGGGATTTGTCTATAAGTGAATTATTTTTCTACTATTTTGTAGGTTATCGAGACCACCATAAAGAGGTTCATAATTAGGAATTCTCTCAAAAACCCATGGTTTGATATCGACACGTTTTGAATCATTGAATGTAGTTCATCATCAAAATCAAGATGGAAAGATAGATCTAAAATTGAATATAAATAATATCACTATAAATTCTAACATATATAAAATTATTAAATAACAATTTAAATAAAAATTATTATTAAACCAAAAAAATTCTAAAATTAATTAAGAGATATCATTAAAAATAAATATAAAATAAAAAATAAAATAAAGAAAATAAAATAAAATATTCATAATTAAATTAATGAATATATCAAAGATTAATTATATTAAGTATAACTCTCAATAAATAAGAGTTAAAAAAAAATGAAAATAAGAATATATGAAAAACTATAAATAAATAAAAAATATAAATCAAAAGGATAAGAGTTAAGAGAATATATTAATATAAAAATAAGAGTTAAAAATAGAAGGATCACAGAAATATATATTAAAAGAATGTATTAATATATTAATAAATATACATAGATATTAAATATATTTTAATATATATATATATATATATATATATATAAAAAGATAAGAGAGTACTAATCAAATCAATTCAAACTTCTCAATAAGAAAATGATAAGACGGTCACATTGAATAAAAAAAAGAAGGATTTTCTTTTATAAATTCCAACATATATAAAATTATTAAATAACAATTTAAATAAAAATTATTATTAAACCAAAATAGGTCTAAAATTAATTAAGAGATATCATTAAAAATAAATAAAAAATAAAATAAATAAAATAAAATAAAATATTCATAATTAAACTAATGAATATATCAAAGATTAATTATATTAAGTATAACTCTCAATAAATAAGGGTTAAAAAAGAATGAATAATAAGAATATATGAAAAACCATAAATAAATAAAAAAATATAAATGAAAAGGATAAGAGTTAAGAGAATATATTAATATAAAAATAAGAATTAAAAATAGAAGGATCAAAGGAATGAGAATATATATATATATATATATATAAAAGAATTAAAAGAATGTATTAATATATAAATAAATATACATAGATATTAAAATATTAAATAAATAAATAAATATATATATATATATATCTATATATATATATATATATATATATATATATATATATATATATATATATATAAAGATTAGAGAGTACTAATCAAATCAATTCAAACTTCTCAATCAGAAAATGATAAGACGGTCACATTGAATAAAAAGAGAAGGGATTTTCTTTTATAAATTCCAACATATATAAAATTATTAAATAACAATTTAAATAAAAATTATTATTAAACCAAAAAAGTCTAAAATTAATTAAGAGATATCATTAAAAATAAATATAAAATATAAAATAAAATAAAGAAAATAAAATAAAATATTCCTAATTAAACTAATGAGTATATCAAAGATTAATTATATTAAGTACAACTCTCAATAAATAAGAGTTAAAAAAGAATGAATAATAAGAATATATGAAAAACCATAAATAAATAAAAAATATAAATCAAAAGGATAAGAGTTAAGAGAATATATTAATATAAAAATAAGAGTTAAAAATAGAAGGATCAAACGAACGAATATATATATATATATATATATATATATATATATATATAGATATTAAGAATTAAAAGAATGTATTAATATATTAATACATATACATAGATATTAAATATATATATATATATATATATATATATATATATATATATATATATATATATATATATATATAAAGATAAGAGAGTACTAATCAAATCAATTCAAACTTCTCAATAAAAAAATGATAAGAGGGTTACATTGAATAAAAAAGAGAAGGGATTTTCTTTTATAAATTCCAACATATATAAAATTATTAAATAACAATTTAAATAAAATTTATTATTAAATCAAAAAAGCTCTAAAATTAATTAAGAGATATCATTAAAAATAAATATAAAATATAAAATAAAATGAAGAAAATAAAATAAAATATTCATAATTAAACTAATGAATATATCAAAGATTAATTATATTAAGTATAACTCTCAATAAATAAGAGTTAAAAAAAATGAATAATAAGAATATATGAAAAACCATAAATAAATAAAAAAATATAAATTAAAAGGATAAGAGTTAAGAGAATATATTAATATAAAAATAAGAGTTAAAAATAGAAGGATCAAACGAATGAATATATATATATATATATATATATATATATATATATATATATATATATATAGATATATAAAATAAGAATTAAAAGAATGTATTAATATATTAATAAATATACATAGATATTAAATATATATATATATATATATATATATATATATATATATATATATATATATATATATTAAAAAATAAGAGAGTACTAATCAAATCAATTCAAACTTCTCAATAAGAAAATGATAAGACGGTCACATTGAATAAAAAAGAGAAGGGATTTTCTTTTATAAATTCCAACATATATAAAATTATTAAATAACAATTTAAATAAAAATTATTATTAAACCAAAAAAAGTCTAAAATTAATTAAGAAATATCATTAAAAATAAATATAAAATATAAAATAAAATAAAATACTCATAATTAAACTAATGAATTGTAGGAATTTACAGGGTAAGTTCCACAGAAGAATACCAAAAGGACACCGCTCACAACCAGATCTCAAATCAATACACCAGTATTTTTGACGTGGTTAAAACCCTCAGAGTGCAAGGAGGGAAACAGTCCACGGCCTGTCCCAACGTGGGTACAGACAATTTATTAATCAAAGAATGAAAATTTACATAAGCTTCTCTCATGCACGGATTACCCGAACAATGACCCTCCATGCGCTTTAAATAGAACTCATGGACCAATCGGGTGTCAAGCCACGGATCAAGTGTCGGTAATACCGAGGTGAGAGTGAACCGTCGGATCACTACATATCGTGACCGTCGGATTGTAAGTTACAAAATGTACAACGGTAAAGAAACACACTTTACCTAACTCTAACCTAACTCTATACTAGACCAAGTTGAACTTAACTATATCCTATGTGTCGGAATATCCTAACATCCCCCCTTAAGAACAACTTGGGATAGGATTGAAGGATTTACAAATATGACACAATAGGAGAAGGAAGGAGGCACTAGAGCCTATCCCCCCTTAGTGACAACTTCCTGAACTCCAAGCATATATCGAAGTTTAGTGAACTTCGCCTCTGTGAGAGCCTTTGTGAAGATGTCTGCAACCTGATCATCTGTTGGACAATATTGCACTTCAAGAACATGGTCATGAATGAGCTTTCTGATGAAGTGCATGTGTAGTTCAATGTGTTTGCTGCGCTGATGCTGGACTGGATCTTTGCATAGCTGAATGGCACTTTGATTATCACACCAAAGTGTGGTTGGATGCTGCTGCTCAAAGCCAAACTCTGATAGGATCTGACGAAGCCACAAGGCTTCCTTACTAGCTTCCACGGCACCACGATACTCTGCTTCTGCTGACGAAAGAGAAATGGCAGCCTGTTTCTTACAAGCCCATGTAATAGGTCCTGAACCAAGAGTGAAGACATAACCGGCAGTAGACTTCCGATCATCAAGGTCACCAGCCCAATCAGAATCAGTGAAACCAACTAACAGAGGAGCTGCTTTGGCACTGTAATGAATCCCAAACTGTACTGTACCTCGAACATAACGAAGTATTCTTTTAGCTGCTTTCCAATGACTTTCACGGGGGTTTTGCATAAAACGAGCAACAAGGCCAACAACAAAGGAAAGATCAGGACGAGTATGGGTTAAATACAAGAGTTTTCCGACAAGTTGACGGTATAAGGTAGCATCAACTTCAGGAGAAGTACAAGAGACTGAAAGTTTGACTCCAGACTGAAAGGGAGAAGGGGCTGGCTTACAGTCTTCCATGTGAAAATGACGAAGAATATCACAAGCATACTTGGACTGGGAAAGGAAAATACCCTCTTGGGATTGCAAGACTTGAAGACCGAGAAAATAGTGTAAGTGTCCTAAGTCTGTCATTTCAAATTTCTTTTTAAGGCTGGACTTCACATGGTTTATAAGGTTGGGATCACTACCAGTAAGAATAAGATCATCAACATAAAGAACAAGGATGATAAGAGAGTTGCCCACTTTCTTGGTGTAGACAGTATTGTCAGAATGACACCTAGAAAAGCCAGATTCTAAAAGAAAGCTATCCATTTTGGCATACCAAGCTCGAGGAGCTTGCTTGAGGCCATAAAGGGATTTCTTAAGTCGACAAACAAGGCTGGAGTCTGTTTGTATGAAGCCAATGGGTTGTTCCATATAGATTTCTTCCTGCAAGTCCCCATGCAAGAAGGCAGATTTAACATCCATTTGATGGACTTCCCATTTTAAAGAGGCAGCAAGGGAAAGAACAAGGCGGATAGAGTTCATTTTGGCAACTGGAGAGAAGGTTTCAGTGTAGTCAATGCCTTCAACCTGTGAAAAGCCCTTAGCAACTAGACGAGCTTTATGTTTATCAACTTTCCCATCTGGTCCATACTTGGTTCTGTAAACCCATTTGCATCTAACAAGTTTGCGTCCCTTTGGTAGAGGAACAAGATCCCATGTATCATTTGTCATCAATGAATGATATTCTTCATTCATAGCTGCTTCCCAATGTGGATGGCCTGAAGCTTCTGCAAAAGTGTCAGGATCATGATTTACTGGAGCTTGAGCCAGTAAAGAAGAGGCTCTTTCAAACTGAGAACGTGTACGTCGCTGATCTGTAGGATCACCGGCAAGATCACCTGCTGCATCCCGAGTAGCACGGACCCATCTTGGAAGTTGAGGATCCTGAGAAGGTGGGGAAGGATTATCATCCTCGCTTTCATCATCAGAAGAAGAAATGTTTTCAAAGATAGAAGAGATAGGAAGAGGTGGCACATCCGCCGGACTAGGCTCGCAGGCCGATTTATTTTCATCAAATTTTACATCTCTTCTAATGATAACATTTTTGGACTTAAATGGAATAAGTCTATAACCTTTTACATCTTCAGAATATCCAACAAAAGTACATTTCTCACTCTTAGGTTCTAAAGCTTTATGCTTTTCATCTGGAATATGGGCCCATGCTTCACTTCCAAACACACGAAAGTGACTTACATCTGGTTTAATGGAACTCCAAGCTTCTTCTGGAGTGATATTCTCTAGAACCTTAGTAGGAGTGCGATTGATTATATAATTTGCACAATTAATTGCTTCGGCCCAAAAACTAAGACTGAGTCCTTTAGATTGCAGCATACAATTAGCCATTTCCTTTAAGGTGCGATTTTTCCTTTCAGCTACACCATTTTGTTGTGGAGTGTATGGAACAGTATGTTGCATTTGAATTCCATTTTCGGTGCAAAAGTTGATGAATGCATTTTTAACATATTCTCCACCATTATCAGTTCTTAGCTTAAGAATTTGATGTCCAGATTGTTTTTCAACGAATGCTTTGAAGGCCAAAAAGGTGGTAAATACTTCGCTCTTGAGTTTTAAGAAGTATACCCAAGTGCGTCTAGAGAAATCATCAATGAAAGTTAAGAAGTACTTGCAGCCAGAGAATGAAGCAACAGGAAGAGGACCACATAAATCACTGTGCACAAGCTGTAAAGGGGCTGAGGCGTGCCAAGAGGCACGTTTGTCAAAACTGTCCCGATGATGTTTTCCGAGTACACATCCGGAACAAACACCATCTTTGCAAGATACCATAGGAAGACCTGTCACCATGTTTTCTTTACATAGATGCTGAAGGGAGCGATAGTTTAAGTGACCAAACCGCTCATGCCAAAGTTTGCTCACTTCATCATTATGAGCAACAAATACTGAGGGAAGATGGGATGACCCAAAGTTGTGAAACTTATACAACCTTTTGGAATCATCAGCAAGACCAGTAGCTAGAATCTGTTTAGGATCTTTTAGATCCTTGATTACAACATCATGAGGTGAAAATTCAACAATTTTACCTTCACCTGAATGAGTTATCTGATAGACAGATAGAAGGTTGCAGGATAAGTTTGGAACACATAATACATCATTGAACTGACCATTGTCTAGATGAACAGTTCCAGTCCCTACAACATTAAGAGATCTATCATCACCAACATATATATTTTTGGTGTTACAATCATTTAAAGAAGAAAACATGGCTTGGTTTTTGGCCATGTGACAAGAGGCTCCAGAATCAATGAGCCACTCATGAGAATGAGAAGAAGAAGAAGATACATTTAATGCATAACCAGACTGAGATGATTGACGATGACATGCAGAAAATGCCGTTCCGGAAGTTGAAGTTGAAGTAGGCTCCAGATGGATGTTATGTTTCTTCATTGCGGCTTCCAAGGCTTCCATCTTCTTAAAGCATTTAGATTCTAAGTGGCCATCTCGATTACAAAAGTTACAATGTCTATCAGTCTTCTTCCATTTGTTTTTATTGGTCTTATCATATTGCTGAAATGATCTTTCATCTTGAGGCTGAGTTGGTTTAGGACCATTCCTTTGAGGATAAGACTTCTTAGGATTCTTTGAATTTGGTTGCTGCTGGGCGGCTAACGCTTTTGTGGAAGAGTTTCCAAGATTAAGAAGACCAAGGTGTAAGAGTTTTTCTTGTTCTCTTATTAAGGAATCACAAAAGGAGTCAAAGGAAGGGGGCTTGTAGTCTTTGCCTTGACAAATGAAAGCTTCCCTGGTAGAATGGAAAGTGGAAACAAATACAGAGTAGGCTGGTCCTAACTTAGTAAGGATGGAATAAATAAGGTTACCATCATCTTTCTTAACTTTAACACCTTCCAAGAGATATCTAAGGTTCTTGAATTTGGACAAGAAATCTTCAATGCAAGAAAAATTATTAGGATCCAAAGTAAGCAGCTCATTTTCAAGTTGATGGGATCTAATTTCATTTTTAATCCCAAAAACTTTAGCAAGTTTTTCTAATGCTTCATGAGGAGTTTCAATTTCTGCAATGTGGAATCTAAGATCAGGAGAAACAGACATTCCTATCAAACCACGTGCTTGATCTTGTCGATTTTCCCATTTTTCGGCCTTGTCTTCATCTTTGGGTTTCTTCTCTTGGTCTGTGGCTATTCTGAAGAGACCTTTACTTCTAAGTAAATCTCCCATGTAGGCTACCCATTGGAAGTAGTTAGTGCTGTCAAGAATGACTTGGCATGGACTTTCCATTTTTGAAAAACAACTGAAGCTGAAGATGCTGAAAGTAAGTGGTCCAATGGATAGATCTCGAAAAAATAGGCGGTTTTAAAAAAAACGGCTCTGAAAAAGGCTTCCGGATGAAGAAGTTATGGCTTTTTGAAAAAAATTTGTTGACGTTGCCGGCAAAGTGCGCGAATGTGCGGGAATGAAAAAATCCGCCCCCACAAAATGGAGACTTGAACCCAAGACCTCTACTCTCTTAAAAGGTCTTTGAACCAATTGATCTATACAAAAAATTTGAGAGAGAGAGAGAGAGAGAGAGAGAGAGAGAGAGAGGGGGGGGGGGGGGGGGCCTCGATTTGCGTGCTTGCCTTGGGAAGACTCTTTTCCCCTACAAAACACAAAACACAAAACCCAACACGAATATCCAAAGAAAAACGAACCTTACGGCTCGAAGTTAGCTTTAGCCAAAAAACTAGAAATTTAAAAAAAATCTCAAAGTTAGCTTTTAGCCGAAAAACTAAATATTTTCCTCAATGTTTCTGATTTTCCGAGATCACACTAAGGTGCAGGGAAAAGAGCATACGCATGAGAAAAATCCTTTCTTTCTGTTTCTGATTTGCCCAGATCGCACAGAGTCGCAGGGCAAAGAGCATACGCAGAAATGAAAGGTATAGATCCGGGAAAAAAAAGGCTAAATAAACCGAAACCGAAATAAGCAGAGAGAAAATGACAGTAAACTGCAAAAAAAACACTGTATACCTCCCGATCTGAAAAATGACGCAGCTAGGGCTACCGGAAACCTTTTCGCGTGAAACGAAAGGGGTTCCTCACTGAAACAGATGCTCCGAATGCAACAGAGCAGTCCTCTCGGCCCGAAAGCAGTCAGAAACAGCAGATCTAGGAAACGACAGCCGCATGCAGTTCTACCGGCTTCAGATTTGGATCACCAACGGACGCGGCCCTCAAATAGCTCTGATACCATGTAGGAATTTACAGGGTAAGTTCCACAGAAGAATACCAAAAGGACACCGCTCACAACCAGATCTCAAATCAATACACCAGTATTTTTGACGTGGTTAAAACCCTCAGAGTGCAAGGAGGGAAACAGTCCACGGCCTGTCCCAACGTGGGTACAGACAATTTATTAATCAAAGAATGAAAATTTACATAAGCTTCTCTCATGCACGGATTACCCGAACAATGACCCTCCATGCGCTTTAAATAGAACTCATGGACCAATCGGGTGTCAAGCCACGGATCAAGTGTCGGTAATACCGAGGTGAGAGTGAACCGTCGGATCACTACATATCGTGACCGTCGGATTGTAAGTTACAAAATGTACAACGGTAAAGAAACACACTTTACCTAACTCTAACCTAACTCTATACTAGACCAAGTTGAACTTAACTATATCCTATGTGTCGGAATATCCTAACATGAATATATCAAAGATTAATTATATTAAGTATAACTCTCAATAAATAAGAGTTAAAAAAGAATGAATAATAAGAATATATGAAAAACCGTA